>JBAMHW010000022.1:5899202-5934905 GCA_037177495.1 Rhadinocentrus ornatus
AAATAAATGTGCTTTACAAATAGTTTCAAATGAGTATATATTTATGTAGCTGTTAATTATACTGATTGGTATTAAACCCTAAAACAAAAGCAGTTTAAATAGTTTAGTTTTACATAGTAACTGAAATTGTAGGACAACCTTTCATAAAAACCTTCAATCCTCGAACTCCAAAGATCAGAGGCTGTGAACTCATGTCGAAACATAAGAGGAACACACAGATGCAAACACAGACACATTTCGTTATACACTGTCAGATGTGTGTGACAGTAAAGACAAATTTTTACTGAATTATAACTGATTTAAATCTGCTTGTTGTTTCCACTTCCCCTAGAACAAGTTTGACCCAATGAAACAGAAAAAACAAACTGGTACTTGTACTTTTACTGTTTCCATTTATCTTCTTTACCAATTCTGATGCAATAAAATATACAAATATACCAGGCAAATTATGTTATTCAACCAATTATTATATAACTTTATTACATTTACAAGCCACTTCTCAGATAAGTTAAGGCAGGGTTTTCCAATTTGGTCCTACGAGGGCCGCAATCCAGCAGGTTTTCCATGTATCCCTGCTTCAACACACCTGCATCAAATTAAATGGATCTAACAGTCAATCAAGTTCTGCACAATGATTCATTTGAGTCAGGTGTGTTGAAGCAGAGATACATGGAAAACCTGCTGGATTGCGGCCCTCGTAGGACCGAATTGGAGAACCCTGAGCTAAGGTGTTAAAACTGGTGTAGCTTCAATAGTAAAATAATTTACTATTTGATACCTCAGTGATATAAACAAATATGGCAAAAATTAATCTTGAATAAATATTTTTTTATTACAAGTAATTGTTATGTTGCTACTTTTTTGGACATTTTTGACCAAATACACCAAAACTGTAAACATTATGATAGTTGTGTTTATAACTGTGTGTGTCAGCTAATTATAGTCAGCATGAATATCTGAGTTTAAATCTTTGGTTCACAAACTGTAACAAATCTTCCTGGGGTACCAAGTTAAAAGATGACTGGGACAAAGAGAGAAGTGAGAATAAGTCCCCAGTTTAATATGACCTGCACAATAAAATATCTCCCCAAGAATCTCACTTAGCACCTCGATTTTTGTGCAGGAGAGGTGAGAAAATGTTCCTGGAGTTAAAATACCGCTCAGGTGTATTTCACTGGAAAATTACTTTTTCACCTTTGGCACCAGTGACTTTTAATGCAGCAGTGTAAAGACAGTAAAACTGGCGAGAGATGTGTATTCAAGTCCCACAGGCTTCAACTTTTTTCCATGTTCATGTATTTTCTAAACCGCTTATTCCATTTCAGGGTTGCAGGAAAGCTGGAGCCTATCCCAGCAATTAGCAGCTAAGAGGCAGGTACACCTGGGGCCTTATTTATCAAGCTGGCGTAGGAAAAACCAGCGTACACCAAATATAGTCAACTTTTGCGATTTATGAAAACCAAAGTTGACGGGAAAATGTTCCTGCCTTCAAGGCACCTCTGACCCTCCTCTGACACACATTATCCAGAGAAACAGAAAACAACAACACCACCGGTACAGAATAAAGTCAATGAAATGCTTTGAAATGTGAGACATTTGTGCACAATCCACTATCACCTTTCACACCACGTTAGATATTAAAGCTGTTTTCCAGAAATTAATAAAGACCCACATTCCATATTAATTCTCTTAAGAGCTATGCTCGGGGGGGGGAAAGCCAGGATTTTCAGGAAAAAGGGAGACGATATTAACCACTAAAATATGTTCTGTCATTGTAAAACAAAACTTACATGTAATAAAATCCATCCAGCTAAATAAGGTGGACAGTCTGCTGAAAGCATGTAGCATCAGTGGAAAAGTAGCTTTGGTCCTTCATTCCTGCAGAGCGGGACGCAGACTGGAGGCCTAGAAGTGATGCAACAAGAGGTGGATTTCCCTATTATTAGTTTATTCTTACAAAATGTTTTTTAATTATTGTCCTAATTTCTGTCCAGACGGTCTTTATTTCCCGCAACTCCTTGTCCACCTGGTTAATAGCGGTGATTGTGTCCCTCTGCACCGCCCACCCGAGCTCCCAGCAACTAGACAGAAATATAATTTAACACTAAATAAACTGCTACCAATGTCAGATGTATCTGTACATATTTATTTTATGAATTAAAACAAATGACTAAATTACTGGCATCAGTACTGTCATTTAGCAGAAGCTTTTATCCAAAGTGATTTCCCCCTGTGGAATTTGTACTTCTGTCTCTGGCATGGAAGGCGCATGTTTTACCGACTAGACATCCAGCCGCACTTCCCGATGCCTCTGGTATGTCTTCCCTTCTGACACTGCGATGACAGCATCCACCTGCTTCCATTATTTTGCCTTTCTGACACCAGTAATGCCCACACTGTGCCCATTCCACTTCTTCCCACTTTTTCCCTCCTGAGCCATCATGGAAATGATGTGATGAATATGTATTACAGGCGTCCACCTGACCATTTATAGCCACCACGTGGGCGTGGGAAGGCGTTCCCTTACATGCACCAGCTTTAGAGTTGATTCTGGTTTTTATTGCTTTACTACACACAGTTTGATAAATGAGGCCCCTGGACAGGTCAAACACAGAGAAACAAACAAGCACTTACACTCACTCCTAGGGAGAATTCAGAGTAACCTCCTAACCTAATATACACGTCTTTGGATGGTGGGAGGAAGCCGGAGTACCCAGAGAGAACAGGGAAACTTCACACAGAGAGGCTACTGTTCAAACCCCTCCCTGGCCGAACCAGTGATGTCTTGCTTAATAATATTTATAGATGTCATTATTTAGTAGCTTTTATTATCGTCAACGTTTTGCTTTTATTTGTTGTGTCCTTTCATTATTCTCTTCTCTATTCTAGAGTTTTGGGGGTGTATTCGTGTTTGAAGTTGAGTGGTGGTAGTGCAGATGGCATGTGGGGCCTTGAAGCAACACTACATAACTTTCTGACCTTTGAACTCCGTCCTTCTGACTTCTGACGTAGTGACTGTACATTGACATTCATTGTGCACAGTCCTGGAGTAGTCACAGCCCCGCAGCATCCTAAAGCTTCATAACAAAACTTTAGCCCAGCTGCATTTGGCTTTATGGCCATTTGCCAGCAACGGGAAAGCGAGGAAAAGAAAGAGAGAAAGTGACAGAGCAAGAAGATATGATTAAAGTGAACATCAGACTGGTTTCCTGACTGGAGGGAGCTTAGAAGAGACAGGATGCAAGACAGATGCAGACTTAGCCTTTGTTAGGGCACCCCAAAGGGCAGAAATCCAAAATTCTGTAGTTCTGCCTAAAATTGAAGTTGTCATATATGTTAGGATGCTGTGGACGTGAGGTCCCCAGGGCAGGCAGAAGAGGCAGGGAAAAGGTTTAAATGGCAAAACTAAAACTTGGAAAACAAAAGACTATGGAGGCGAAAAACTGTGACTTGGCATGAAACACATTTCTAACAACAAACAGAAGCACCAAACAATGAGCAGGCAAGGAGGAACAGAAACCAATTGCCTACGTACACTGAAGGATTAACAAGGCACAGGTGAGGTGAATAACAAGACCAGGTGAACTAATGAGCAGGAACCAAAAAGCAATACAGAACAAAACATGACCCTAAACACCACCATGAACATGACAAACTTGCATAATAGAGGCTCCAAATGAATGTATTTGCAGTGAGGTCACCATCAAAACATGCAACACACATCATGAAAATTTTCTATTTTTACTTTATTATGTGCAACATTTGCTTAATTTAAGTAGAGTTTTTTTTTTAAAGCTACCTATGTAGTTGCTACTTATAAAGCATACTATTCTAACTGTGCATAAGCAGTGCAACACTTGTGTGACTTTACAGCAAAGAACGTTATAAATCTGCAAATTATTTGTGTTGGCCCATCCTCTTCAACATTGTTTCCTTACCTGATGGCATTGGACAGCATCTGGCTTATATCATAAATGTCACCTGTACTCACTGAGAGGGTTGTGCAGAAAGGCATGAACAACAGGGACAGAAGGCGCAACATTTGGTCTCGTCTCTGAGGCTTTAAAAGAAAACCAAAAAAACCATTGTGCTGCTATAACTTCAAACCAAAGGTACCTTATTGTGACTGAACTAGCTCAGGGAACAAAAGCTGGTAACAGAACATGGGTATTGTCTCAGAGAATACAGCTTAAGAACACTGCTGCTATGGATGATGATACACACATATGGTGAGAAATTGTTGAGAAATTAAATCACTTTGTCGTGAATCTGTCAACATGCATCACAAACTACATGCATCCAGGCACAAATTTGACCAGTATAAATCTTTACACTTTCCAGAGATCCATTTTACCTTCGCTGAGATGGATGATGCTTGCTCAGTTTGCTGGTGAGCTCATGAGGTTGCATAAGGCCTTGGATGTCATATTGTGTGACACAGGTCAGCTTTAAACAGAAAGCGTCCCCTGCAGCTGATGTGCTCTGTCACCTACTGCTGCTTTCCAGGGGTTGAGTCAGCTTGTGCATTGCCACAGCTTAAAGGTCGTGATCCAAAGTAAACACGCAACACAGACACAATATGAGTCTACTTATGACTCTTCCAGTAAAAAGCCAAATGTTGCAAAAGTTATTGACATTTAAGTTACAGCTGAATAATGTCAACTTATAAGAAACAGCTTTAATGGGTCTGGAAGAGACTAAAGCTCAGGGTCTTTGTGTTTGACATTCTAAGAGGAACATTATTTCTTCCTCTTGTGTGTCTTTTTAAAGATGAGAGCATTGATATCATTTCTATGCTCAGGAAAGAAATAGCACCATTAGGGTGCTTCGCTGAAAAAGGATGAGTTCTCATTTTTTTTACATTTTGCCGAACTTACACACAGACGCTTTAAAAGCATAACTCAGTGAGTTTTAGCATTTCTAGCACCTTTATACTAAACTATCTTCTTGATTTAGCCCCATATTTATCTCCCAGATATGGGAGCTGTATCAGTCTTTTAAAAATCTTCCTGTTTTACACGTCTTCTGGATAACGTCACAAGGAAATAAATAAGTTATGATGCATAGGTTAGGTTAGTTCACTTTGCTACAAAACGGCAGATGAACAAGTGGTACCAGATATATCATTAAACAGTGGCTTCATCATTTTATTATTCCCCCCAAACTACAGACCACAGAAATGGGCATCTGTCTGTTTGTTTTATGGTAACCCTGGCAGCACATATGTCCTAGTCACAAACCTAATAATTATAAAGAACAAAAATGGCCTGTTACAATATTATCCTGTATGTTATTGTGATAATCATTAACAAGAGAAACTTAATTTATGTGCCTTAGTCTAAAATAAATGAAATATGCAGACATTGGCTGATGTGTTGATGCTTTAGTAATGTGTTGCCATGACTTAAAATCAAATTAAATAATTAATTAAAATGCCTTTAGTCTAGCTTCAGTACATGACTTTGGGGACAACATCTCTGTTCTTCTGCTACAGCCAGTGGATATAAGAAAAAATCTCAGCCAAGACTTCCTGGTTGGAACAATAATCACTGTTTGAATGTGGATATGATTTTAAGCCACTGATAAGTAACTAAACTGTCACAAGATTACAGCCAACATGATTATATTTTATCCAGTCTATTCTGTTTGTTTATATGTGTGGAACCAAAGCCAGCTGAAACATGATTATTAAAACTTGGATCACAAATATCCAACAAACAGAACAAACACGGCTTCTTAAACAAAATCTCCTTCTTTCAAGAAAATATTAAGTCAAATTTAAATATGTGTCATGTCATTATCTGTACCGCTTGTTACTTTTATGGGTCGCGGGGTGAGCTGGAGCCTATCTCAGCAGTGTTTCAGGTGAAAGGCAGGGTACACCCTGGACAGGTCACCAGTCCATCGCAGGGCCAACATATATAGGGACAAACAACCAATCACGCACACACTCATTCCAATGGAGAATTTTAGAGTCACCAATTAACCTAACATGCATGTCTTTGGACGGTGGGAGGAAGCCGGAGAACCAGGAGAGAACCCACGCAATCACAGGGAGAACATGCAAACTCCACACCACCAGCCCCCCACATGTGAACCTCCCCCAGCCGAGGCTCGAACCAGCAACCTTCTTGCTGTGAGGCTGCAGTGCTAACCACCACACCACCGTGCAGCCCCAAATTTAAATATATTGGGTTTAAATGATTTGCAAATTATTGTTTGTTTTTTTCTTCCTCATTTTACATAATCGCAACTTTCCCCAAAAAATGCACAAAAACTAAAAGCTGTAGTTTAATTTGTTCATTGCAAACTGTTCTGGAGACGTAAAGAAAGAGAGATTTGCCAAATTAGAGGTGAAATGTAGTCTGCAGTTAGAGGGAGATGTGTGTTAATATAGAGGATATTAAACATTTTATCACTGGTCAAATGATTGTGACTCAACAGCTGCATCTGAAAGGAAAAAAACTGCGGCATTCCTTCCTTTTTTCTGGGTTGTGGGAGGCAAATTGGCCAGGAGGGAGTAGCAAAAACCCAACAGCCTCCTGCAATAACAAGACAACTATGTGTTCAACATGTGTAACAAAATCACGGAGACAGTGAGTTCAGGATGAGGATTTAAACCACCTAGCGCTAAACAAGCCATTAATGTAATGGTAACGGTGGAAACGCAGCTTTAACAAGAAAATGATATGATAAATGGCAAATGTTTTGTCTGATCAGTGCAGAAGGATACTGAAATCTAAACTTTATTATGCCTTCCATCCTTATTGCAACACTGTGTAAATGTTTGTAATTACTGATGCTGTTCATTATCACGAGTTATGCTCAAATTACTCTGCAATTTTAGCTGAAGTTGTGCTTCTCAGAAATAATTCTGTTCTATTACGCTTGAGAGGAGCAATTAAACAAAAAAACAAAAGCTTTTTTATTGTTCATGTTCTATTCACAAAGCCAGATCTATTATCCAGTCTTGCAGAAATCCTCTGCTTCCGAATTACAGAGATAACAACCATGAAAAAGTGACAAGTGGCTCAGAGGTGGGCGTCGAATAGTTAGAGGCTGCATCAGTGGGTGAGCGCAAAACAAGTACACCAGGACGGTGAGTGACTGCATAAGACCTGAAGCATTAGATGCATAGAATTAAACCAAACACATCATGCTCTTGCTTTACTTATTTATTTTTGTTTCTTTTTTTGCCATTTTGTTAACCATTTGAGCCCTTTGCCTACTTTCTAGGCTCATGTTGGAACGGTGCATGCCCATACTGAAATGAGAATGTCTTTGCAACCACAAGGCTTATTTGAATCAAAGAAAAGAGAAGACTGTGAGATTTGTTAAGATGTGTAATTATCAGTATAAGTAAAAGAAGATGGCACAAAGCACAAATGAAAAATAATTCCGGCTTACCTAAAAATGAAACAGAAAAAACACTTTCAGGATGAAAATGTCGGATTGATGCAGCTGTCGCTCTAAATCAATTTACTAAGTTAACTTAAGTTTGGTAGCGGGACCTCAGCCACACCTTTGATCACCTGAAGAGCCTTTTTACACTCGCCTCACTTCCTCCATCCTGCTTCTTGTATTCTCGACGCCACCCTTTCCCATCCTCATTCTTGACGTTTTCCATTTTGCCTTCTCTTTTTTCTGTCTTTTCATCCAGCCTTCTATTCTCCCACTTGTCTCTCTCCTTTTCTATCCATCCCCAATCCCCATCCTTACCCCCTTTAGTCTTTTCTTCTCTTTTTCCTCCTTCCAAATACCTTTGTCCTTCTTTCTTCTTATCTTTTCTTTATTTCCTTGGCTGCCTCTCAACCTCTTCTGTCCGTCTTTACCTCACACCTTCCTTTTTCCCTCCCGATTTCTTGGACTGGTCATTAGAAGAATTGAGCTGGCACCCCAACCCTGAGTCTCATTCACAAGATGCCTACTCATTCCTTCCCTCAACCTCAATAAATCACTTAAAGCTCACATCGTTGTGGGGTAGTCCTTGTTGGTGAAACCTCTTTTATATCATAATACAACATGTGAACATCATCTCTGCAGAGACCAAGTCTGATAAGGTGAAGCAGAAGAAAATGAGAGTTCAGTGTAGACAGTTCAGGGTAGACAGCTTCAAATTGGCCATTTAATCAACCTCAGGTTTTAAAAGGGTAAACCAATATTAAATCTTTCTGCCCAGACTGAGGGTAATCTATATTACAAATAAAATGTCTGTTTAAATTAATAATTTATTAACTTTTTTGCCAATAAAGGTGAAAAAAAATTCCAGTTAGGTCTTTCATATAGAGATGCATCATAAATATGTTGTCTGTGCACTCCTGCACTGGCAGAGGCGTTCAAAGAATAACTCATTTCTAAAGACGAAGAGCTCTGCATGTACACGGATCAGCAACAACACTGAAACCACCTGCTTGATCCTCTGTGTGCTGATAAAACAGCTCAGATTGTTTGAGACATGGACTCACAAAACCACCAAAGGTGTTGTGTGGCGTCAAGACTCAGTTTTTGAGGACATACAACTCCATTTAAAAAACAAAGCTGGGACACAGAGTAAAACGTAAATAAAAAACTATGTAATGATCTCATCTCATGAAGACATTTTTTCTTTCCAACAGAACATAAACAATAGATTTCATGTAAAATATTATGTCATTTTGATTTTGATGGCAACTACACCGCTTTAAAAAAAAGTTAGGATAGAGTGATGTTTATCATTGTGTAGCATCCTCTCTTCTTTTACCAACTGTCTGTAAATGTCTCTTGCAGGATTCTAGCTTCTCGGAAATCCTGGATCTTCTTTGGTGGATTTTTTTGGTTTCATGATCTGCCGAATGTTTCCTATTGATGAAAGGTCTGGACTGCAGTTAGGGCAGTACCTGGACTCCCAGCATTATCGGGATGGGAGCAGACGTTGCTAAAGAAGATGTCTAGACACTGCGTCCATGCTTTCTAAGAAGAGTTTAAAATTTTGATGAATCGACCACAGAATTGCTTCCCACTTAGCCTCAGATCATTTTAAATAATCTTTGGCGCCAGGAAGATGGCAGTGTTTCTGGATTGTGTTTGTATGAACTCATCTTTGCATGATAGTGTGAAGGTGTGCAGAAGATTAGGACCCAAACTTGTAGTCATTGCTTTTAGTTTTTATTTAGATTTCACACAGAATCCCAACTATTGTTGAACTTGGGTCTTAAACAAGATACTCTGTTAACATGTGGCATGTTTGAGACCTGCAGTGATGTACAGTTGATAAGTAGGTAGACAGGAGGACTTCCACTTCAAGATTTACCAAAGCTGTTTAGTTTCTCTTAAAATATATATCAAGTATATTTGTCCACATGTCTTAAATATAGTTGTATCACAATCCCAAATGAGATGGCAGTGTATCCACTGTATGTGTAAACAACTAATTTTGTATATTTTTGTCATTTTCACCATATATTTAGTAAAATATAGCCCTAACCTGTATATCTAACCCTTTTAACTCCTAACCCATTGGAAAAAAGGAAGCATCTTTTTTTTGTATGCTAATTTTTTTGTTTTCAAATTTGCACCACCAACCATTCTGTCCTTACTCTTTATTAGTAACTGAGGTAAAATCAACGCTACATGTCAAGGAAATTGGACATTTCAAAACCAAAGCTGCAACGTAAACAGAGTAAGGCAAACACGGTTCAGTATAAAGTTTGGAACTTTTTTATGAAACTACAATGTTTTGCACTATACATCTACATCAGGAGAAATAAAACCTCCTCTGCTGGCTTGTCTGTCCATGATGAATCCAGAAGCTGTCTTTTCAACTGCTGCATTCGATAAAAGACAGCGTGAGTCATCAGATTGGATCACCTTCCTCTATCTGATGCTGAGGTACACATTGTGAACTCTCTCAGCATCAGATAGGGGTCAGCGTGGGTGCTCTGAATGGTCCATAGTTACCCAGCCTCAAGCTCTGTGTGTTCTGTGATTCCTCTATCCTAACCTGCATTAAGGTTTCTCCTCTGTGGGATCTTGCTGTTGGTTCCTGAATTATTCTAGTCACCTTCTTCTCCATTTTTCCTGCTTCCAACACATCAGCTTCTACAACAGACTGTTTCCTTGCTACCTAATATTTCCCACCGGTTGACAGGTGCCACTGCCATAAAGTATTGTTAATTTCACTTGTCTGTGGTTTAAAAGCTGTGGCTGACTGGTGTGTACTTTGAGTGATTTCCTTGCTTCTCAATGAGTGCAGCAATAACATTGTTTAAGTCTTTGTAAGGGGGGTTGTCGCCTGTAGGCTGAACAATTTCCCAAGCCACTGCAGACAACATAATATACTTGCTACTGTTTTATTGCATGCAGTCTGAGTGCCTTAAAGAACTCGTACAACTCTGTTTATTTACTGCAAATGTCTTGTGTAACAGTAGCGCAAGGAGAGAATTACTTAAAATGCATATCAGAAGGTTGCCTTTAATTTTTAGCTTGTAAAGACATCTGCTGTGCCCCAATTCCATATTGCATATGCTGTGAGAAATATCTATAAAATGCTAATTGCCAACATTTTTTTCTTTTGCAGTAACTATAAAAAAAAAAGCCAACCCTCTTTATAAATGTTTTCAGAATTACAAAAAGGTTAATGCTTCTTAGAGTTTGTGACTTTAACTTTTTTTTTTTTAGCTTAAAGCACAAGCCATTTTCTGTGGCTGTGACTGGCCCCTAATTTTCTTGGTGCATTGTACTGTGACACAATGAGCAACACACTAAAAACAGCACTGTGTTTACACAAGACTGATTCTACATACACGGATTACTCAGCCTATATGGTGGGAGTGTGCAAATAAAATAAAGCTCTAACACAATCCCTGATATCTACAGAATTCCACTCTTTGGTGTATTTAAGTCTACAGCCACACAATAACTTTATTTCTGTACCCATAAGGTAATAAAGAGAAGAAGCAGGAGAGAAGTGGGAGGGAGGTGAGAAATGAGGTGTGTTGGGCAGTTTAAGGGCACTTTCCTCTGGATGATTTTATCCATCTGGGATTAACGAAATAGTTTTTCATTGATTGATTGATGCAAATCTTTATTTTCAAACCACACAAAGGAAATATGCTTTTTATTAAGATTGCATGGCTCTTTCAGCCCTCAGAGACTATTTAGCAAATTTTATCTCATTCTTTTGGTTCAATCCACAATTTCTTTCTTTATTTTTTTTTTTGCAGTATTCTCTGAGAAAACGGTGCAAAGTCATGGTCGGGTTACAAATGTGTGGGTTTGTTCAGATGTTATGTTGTATTCTCCCTTCTCAGGGTGTTTGCTGTATGCTCAGACCCTGATTTGTAACTTCAGGATAATCTCTAAGATCTCAGTTCCTTTCTAATCCTTAAATAAGCAAAAGTTGCATTTTTGACCTAAAACCAAATACATCTTTGGCCCAGTTGTTCAAACGTAATCCGATCGGATTTCGGTTATCGTATAGGATCAAATCTTGAAAATGGGTTGTTTAAAAGGGAAATCTGCATTTCGAAATCGGCTTGGATCACATAATCCAATCCTGATTGTTTTCCGGATAAAACCCTCAGTTTGAGTTGTTTAACACTTTTGAGTAGAATCCGGATAACTTTTATCCAAGAAACCAGGATTATCCTGATCCCAACAGAAGGCCGGATTACAAGGTGGATTTCAGGAAGAAACTGCGGTAAAACCTGACAGCTGATCAGATAATAGAAATTTTTATTCTGTGAATATGCTTTTATTTGTATTTTGCACCTGACTTGTTTAACCGTTACAGTGATAAAGAGGTTAACGTAGAGATTAAGCCTTTCAGCAAAGTAAAGCAAGAATAAAACATAACATCATCTTGGCCCAATGAAATATACCCCCAACAAATTCAACAACAAACACACATACAATAATCAATCTTCCTCTCATTCATCGCTGCATAATCAGAACAGAACTGTCAAAAATGATGTCTAACGATTGCATCCCTCACTACACGTCCCGTCCGTCCCTCATTCGGACAGAATGCCAGAGGTTGGTCCGGTTCCTCAGCATGGGGCTCCGGTGAGTCTTTAACATCGTTACAGAGGGACATTGTGCTTTTTTAATTTAAGACATTTCCGAAATATCCACAATGTAGTTGTTAACGGATTAGTTTTATACTTGTTGTGGCTTTGAGGAGAAGTCATAAAATTATACATAGAAGTGGATGTTCATGGGAAAAGTACTTAAAGTAACCCCATACCGGCTCTCCTACCCGTTGTTCTTCACATAGCCGGAAGCCCACATTGTTTTAAATGCTGGAAATCCGGATTTGGTGATCCTGAAAAACGGGATTCTGGGTCAGGGTGATCCTGTCTAATGTTGCTTTGGGGTAAAAGTAAGCTGGATTACCTGATTCGCCATCCTAAAAATGGAATTCCCAAATCCAGATAGCTTTTATCCTGATTAAATTTTTTGAACATCCGGCCCTTATTATCAATTTGTGTCTCTATAAAATAAAAAAATTGTCTAATATTTGAAAGTATTATAATTCTTTACTTTAACAAATTTCCTAAAAACGATCACATTTTGCAGGAGGATCAGATTCAGGCACAACCCTGACTCATTAATTCTCCACCATCAGTGATCAATTAGCTCCCGTTAGGTCCATTTTTTATTTTTTTTTACCTTTTTCCTTTCCAATGCTTAACTTCTTCACAAGATTTGACTAGTTTTAGCCCAACAAATGTAATCTAACTTTACAATATGGGTCTTATAGTAAAATGTTTACCATCGCCTTCATTGTTTCCAGGTTTAAAAGATATTTTAATGGCAGCTTTGTGTTCATCAGTGAATACAGCTTTACTCCATGGGTTGAAAGCAGAGCCAGACTTGCCTCTGGCACATTTCTAGCAACATACAAACCCATAACTGAAATGGGAACAGTGGGAAGCACATCACTGCTGCGCTTATGCCAGCAGACTGTGGGTGGGGCATAACAAAGCAGCTCTGTTATAAAATTAAAGCTTTAAAGGGAAAATAGTCACATCAGTGAACTGAGATGACGAATGAAAGATGACTATTGAATCTCTCAAGCTCATTTGTTCCAGATGAATGAAGCAGGGAGTGAACAATGGGTTAGCTTTCCAGCCAATTTAATCCGCTGGTGCAAACTGCTGGTGCAAACACCATGAAACGTCACAAAAGGCTAATTATCTCAAGTTTGCTTGAACCCTGCCATTTGTGACCTTGCCTTTGAAAGTCAGTTCAAATTAATGAGAAATTGTATTCATAAGTTATTTTGAAACTCTTAAGAAAGTATTAAAAGTCATTGACTTGAGTCCTTTCCTAGAAGTGGCTTTGGAAGTGCTTTCATGGCCAGGTTAATTAAATAACTGGAATTATGCACTTGGGAAGATAAATGACCAGCATCATGTGGGTCCACAGGACAGGATTGAGACCCGCTGTTGAAAAGAAACCATCAATGTGCTTATTAATAAACCTAATCTCCATTTTTCTATCAGTTATGGAAAGAGGAAAGGGTTTAAGTGGTTTGGGGCAATTATAAAATAAGTTTATCTTTGATTACTAAAAACAAAGTATTGTTCTTCTATATTTTTTTATATATATATAAATTAGACAAAATTACATATATTGGGCTATTTATTGAACTTTTTAGAAGCATTTATTTATATATTTTTTTTTACTTTGTACAAACGCTTAGCTTGTTACTTTTAATTACCTTATGTGCTAATGTACTGTTGCTTTCGGCCTATAGTTTAATAACCTTTCAAGTATTCCTCCTCAGGGCAGTAAATAATCATAATCTCAATACTTTTGTAACTACAATGTGCTTTAAATTATTCTCCATATGCTGTTTTGTTCATTTTGTCTAAATAATCACTGTGAGTGAGCGTAAACGTGATCTTTTATTAGCTCAAAACGACTTTAGGTTATTTAATAATCTGGAAAAACTGAAAACAATGCAACTCCCACCATGCTTTGCGGTGTGGAATCACTTTCCCAAGCTCTATTGACCTTTGATTTAGTTACACGTTGCACATTTAAAATATACTCTTCCAAATGATTCTGCAAAACCGTTTCAAAACACTGAATATGTTGCAAAGAACTGATAACGTGCCCCGTTTGTATTTTTTGAAATATGCTGTTTCTTCTTAGCTGACTGTCAAGAGACCGTCTCAAACAGGTGTTCAGCTAAAGGCTGCTCCACTGTGCTCTTTGTGTTACTGGGATGATGTCTTCCTGGTGCTTCTATATCCATCCGTCCATCCATTGAAGCTGAATCCTATCCCATCTATAAGCAAGTGAGAGGCAGGGTACACCCATGACAAGTTGCCAGTCCATCGCAGGAGCTACTTTATATATTTTTCAAATAATAATTTAAACATGTGCCTTGGTTTTTGATGTAATCCGAGTGCAACACAAAGGGCTGCTTCTCTGATTCGCTTTCATTCATTTATTCCAGGTTAACTAATCCTGACACTGATCTTTACACTACAAGGAGAAAAATGAGCACCTGAATGGGCCTTGAGGAAACTGAGACACCATTTACAGGATGGTATCAAGTTTAACAAATGGCCACAGCTTAGATCCTAGTTGCAGGGGTATTACAATTTGATAACCTAATTATAGCCTGTGGAAAAGTAAGCCATGTGTAGCAGTCCTCTGAAGCTGTCTTACACCTGCTATGCTTTCTCTCTACACCCACTCCAGAGAATCAGGCTGCAAGAGCCTCTACAGTCATAGCAACACATGAAATAAAG
This sequence comes from Rhadinocentrus ornatus, assembly GCA_037177495.1. NCBI lineage: Eukaryota > Metazoa > Chordata > Actinopteri > Atheriniformes > Melanotaeniidae > Rhadinocentrus > Rhadinocentrus ornatus. Next base: position 5,913,947 of record JBAMHW010000022.1, read on the forward strand.
TAGCTTTTTTGCCTTTTTATGCTTGTGTTGTTAAAAATTCCTTCTTCACCTCCGCACGAACAAAATATCAGCTTGTGTAGCTGCCCAACCTAATTTCTTCTTGCCTCTGAATTTTGAGCTGCAGCCATTAAAGCCTTAGATTGGAAATGACCCAAACAGATGATACGTGTGATCCACATGGCACCAAGCTCCTAAATCATCGCCTTTTAAGATTAAAGCCCATGCACGCACGATGCAGACCTAAGGCTATGAAAGAGTATATCCCTTTGTTGCCTTCTGGCTTTAAAAACACTAATGGATGTCCACGGACATTTGGCCTGTGCTAAGATAGATTTAAACAACATTCTCGGCTTTTGCTCCTAATTGATTGTAAAATGGAAGAAATGTGGAATTCCTACTCCTTATCGCTCTACAAGCTTCAAAAGTCCTCATCAGACCGAAGAAGCTGCAGGAAAGACACCCATCTTGACAGCACACCCACCCCTACCAATCACTCAGCTACATCAAAGCCACTAAGATAGGATTCCCACAGATGTGATGCTTTAACACGACAGTAGGCAAGCCTGATGATTTGATTTGATTGTGCCTGAAATGTTGAAGTAATCTTATATTTTCAAGCCAGGTGAACCAAGATATTTCCCCTTTTTTCCTAAGTGAATTAGTGAAGTCTGAAATGCATGTGTGAATCCTGCTTTACACTTAAAATTTGATTTCAAGCTGATTTGATCATTTGTTTTTGGCTGGAACTGTTTTGGTGCAGTGATTAAAAAAAATTAAACCTTGGAAACATTTAATAACTGCAGATATTAGTATAAACCTTAAATATTTATATGTAGCTATTAAGACATCTTAGCCCCTTATCACAGCTTCTTCTTGGTGTCTATTTTTTATTTTAAAGTAACCTACAACTCGGACAAGAGTCTTTTGGATGATGCTTTTCTTGTGAGGCATTCTGTGATATCTACTCTAAGAACATGATTAGGACATATTTCACTTTTTACTGTTTATCATGTACAGCATGCTTCCAGAGGATCATGTATGATAGGTCTGCTGCCCTTTAAAGGTTATGAACGCAACTTTTTTTCATTCCCATAGCAGGTATCCCTAGCCTGTCCTTTCATACCCCCAGCTGGTCTAGGCAGGTGGCTGCCCTCTCCCTGAGTCTGGTGGAGACGACTTCTGGTAAAAGAAAATAATTTAAATAAAAGTTCACTGAATTTAACTTCATCTGCAAAGCAACAACATATATTTTCTTTATTGGTGTTATTAGAAAAAAAAATTACTTTAAAAGGAAAATGATAAACCCCCTACAGTCACTTAATGCTTCATCACATTAACAAATATTTGGTTTTGTCTCACCTGTCGGCCTGAAGAGGGTAAACCCTTGAGAATGTGATATTTGTCATGCTGCAGTGACATTTTTAAAGATGTCCTGGTGACAATGAACTGTGGTAGGGTGTTGTGTTGCCCAAAGTAACCTTTTCTTTTAAAAAACAACAACTCTATACTGACATTTTAAGGGATGATGTACAATTTACATTTGGGACTTATTTTTTCTTTAGAATGTCTGGTTTAGTATTTTCATGAAGTAGAAATTTAGGGCAGCTTTCATGCATGTCGATGTCATAAAAAAAATAAAAATCCACAATTTCAGTTCATAAATGCAAAACCAGTTTTAATTATATTAACACTCAAATGAATGAGTCATGAAATACTTTAAAAAGGTTGATTACTTGCAACAGTTCAAGGCAAAAAGCATAAAACAAAGGCCTAACTGTAGAATATGCAGGCCAATTAATATAATAAATTAAAATTCTTAATGTCATTAAGGTCTACAGCAAACCAACGATGCTGTAAAAAAAAAAATGAGAGAAAATATACAATTTTTGCATTTCAAGATTCCCTGCTGAATCAGCTGAATTTAGAGTATTTAACACTGAATATGATTCACTATCTATACCTCTTATTGTTAGTGTTGTGGGAGATTTGTTTATGTTTTCTATTTGTTTTTTGTGCAAGTCCTGGGCTGGTTATGAAAAATTTGGCTTGCGGTCTTGAATTTCTTTCCTCCTGCAGATTGCATTCAGCAGAGTCTTTGCAGCGAAGTAAACGTATGCACCAACAACAAATAAGACAAGAAAAAGAAAAAGAAAAACAGGCACAAGGGGCATTTCTCAAACAACAAATTTGTTCTTGGTGGTTGAGCCGCTTTTGGTAGCTGTGTCCGTGTGAGACTGGTAGCCGATGGTCATCTTCATGGGAAGTCCCAAACGCTCCTTGTAAACCCTCCTGTTGACAGAAAAATAACAACATAAAAGGGGGCAAAGACTCGCGTCAGCATTTCAGCTTGAAGACTTAGAGTATGATTCTCACCCTATGTGTGTTACAGCCTCCCGGTTCTCGTAGTCTGATGTCCAAACGGCTATTTTATCTCCTTTGTTGCGGATGTTGACGACAGCGCCGCAGACGTATTCGCTGTAGTCATCAAAAGCCTCTCCGACTAAGCACAGGAGCTGGTGAAAGGACAAAACCACAGACTGTATATAAAAGATGGGCGGAGCCTCCGTGACGTCACCCGTAGGTTTTTGAAGAGCAAAAGTGAAGCTCATTGGGCGGTTCCTACTGTTGCCTTCTTAGCAGCGTCACGCCTGCCGTCGCTCCCGGAAAATACAAAAATGGGCAAAGTGGCGGAGCTGAGAGGGGGCCTGTGAGCGTGGGGGTGGATGATTGACATCTATCGAACTCCGAGCTGCCTGTAACTAAAAGCTAACTGAGCCAACTCGGATCTAACGTGAGCTAACCGGCTAATGGAGGTAGACGAGCTAAAACTAAGGCGCGCTGTTAGCCAGCTAAAAATCGCGTTTGTGCTACACTTTCCCTTCTTGCCGCGGATTTTGGATACAGTCAACATGACACGCCCCTAATTCTGCCGAATTTCAAGATTAAATAACATCTAAACGGATGAGTTAGTAAAATATTCACCCCCCCTTACAGTTGTCAAGGAGGTAAACTTGACCTATTAATCCTAAAAAGGATTTTTGTACCAGGCTTTAAACATTTAAATTTTTGCTGTGAAGTTGGTCTTTTTAACATGAGAGTCTAAGGGGATTTGCTCTGTTTTGGAGCCAGCCCCTAGTGGATGAGGGGTGAACTGCAAGTTTTTGCACTTACTTAAAGTACTTAAAATAAAAAAATAAATATATAAATAAATAAAAAATAAATACAGACACCAACAACAAAAAACTGTTGTCATGACATCATGAGTTGTGCTTCGTTGACAGCAAAAGGCAAGCCTTCGTATTCTCATTACAAGAAGAGGACACTGACAAAGTCCTGCTCTCACAAATCAGGTTTGTACATTTTAAGAGAGGGACTGAAGTCTTACTTCACGTTAGTCTTACTTTTAGCAATTACATTTCAATAGCAGATGTTAAACCTTTGATATTCTATATGCATGTTAGCATTAACAGGTGGCAAGAGTTGATGACAATTAGACAAAAGTATTTGAGTCTATATTAATTTAACTGTTTCTGTTTCACCAAATTATGTTCGTGCACCTCGACACCTTTTGAATAAATTCTTTGAGGTCATGATCACATCGAAAAATACGCTAGATTCGGTACAGCTGGGGACTCTGTTCAACTGGGGGTTTTAACATTCAGATGGTCTGAGTTTCCTTTCACACATGTCCCACTAAGGCCTGGAACATACATAAGGATTTTTTTAATCTTATGAGATTTTCTTATCTTGTCGAGCCCTCACACGTGAAGATAAAAAATCAGTGTTGATCATACTGTGTGTGGTCACAGCACAACACACACATAACGATGCTGTAGGGACTACTGTTAACAGAAAAAAATAACAGAGTGGAGACAGCGTGAACACAGACTTTATATACTTCCCTGCTCCCTAGCCAGCTCGCTCTCTGATTGGCTACATTCTGTTCCACGTCACCATCTACACAGTCACAACTCAGGAGTCGTCGGCTTTCCTCACACATATGAAGATATTTGGTCGCAAACATTAAACAAGTTTAATATTTTCAATTGGTGGCCACGCCTCGTTTTGGAGCCGATTATCAGGACAATTCAACTCGTAGCGCACCTCAGACCAAATCATAACTGTACAGCGAAATCTTATAAGATAATTCCGACCATTCTTGGTCGGGAAGAGGCAAAATCAGGACAGAAACAGCCCGATAAATTTTGTGTGTGTACCAGGCCTTAGCCAAACTAACCAAACCTTTAGTATTCTCATATTCCCCTCCTTGCCAGAGGTGGCGCTGCATCAAGAATTGATGATGGAAAAGGTCAGACAAACAACAAACAAGAAAACCTGCTGATCTATTTTTGATCTAGGTTAATGCAGTGCAGTTTCTATGCCATGTACGTTGTAGTACGCTTCCTGCATTTGAGACCAGAGTCCACCAGAGATCAGTAGACCAAAGTAAAAATGCTGCTCTGTTGTTTATTTGCGGTGAATGAACCAGCTAAAGGGGAATGATTTCCGTATGTGGTCCTGGCCAATCATTGAGCCGGTTTTCCTCTTCATCCTGCTTCCTCCTGAGTGGTCTTTTCTAGAAATTTTTCCCCTAGTGAACAGTTGTTGTATATGTGTGTCAGCCAGATGATTTGGTCCACTTGAGTAAAATGCAGTGTAAAAGCAAACCAAATCAAATGAAGGTGCACTTTTTCTTTTTTTAAATTCTCAGCCCAGGTGTACAATGTCCCTCAGACTTTACGGGTGATAAGACCATCTAAAGGCCCATTTATGCTCTACACTAAAGACAGATATAGGTCTCTGCCTATGTTCTGTAGCCCTATATGAATAATTTGGTCCATTTTCAGAGATTTGCCTAATGTAGCAAACAGAGTAGTACCACTGAAAACCAAGGGGGCAGTGTTGCACAGCATAGCTAACGTGCAACCTGCGGAAGAAACAAAGAAGAAGTCGCTATGTATTTAATGGCTGCTGATTCATTTTCCATTAATGATTGAAATGCTTTGACAAAAAAAACAAAGGACAGAACAAAAGTCCAACTTGTGAAATGCTCTGATTAGGTGAACAAAGAATATTTTGCCGAGCTGAGTCTCAGATTATATGTTGTTAATAAAAATGAAAAAAAATATAGGATCCATTTTAAGGCATAATGAAACCCAAAAATGACTACAATGACGGTAGATTGGGCTTGCTCAGCTTTGTCTCTGTGATGGACACGAAGTTATCAGCACAAGTGTTCCATCCTAACCTCTCAGGGAGAATTTAAAAAGCTTATATTTAAGTATGTGTGCATACGTCTGTGTGTGCGCATCGGGGTGGAACTCTGCCATGTGCAATAAAGAAAAGATGTAGAGAGAGAAATGAGGTGCTGTGGTGTAAAAAGATAAAATCAGACCTATTAGTTTTTAATAGAAGGACCAAGTATAAACCTGTTCTAGACGAAATGTAACCGTCAGGCTTCAGTGTTTTGGCCACAGAGGCACTTTACAGACCACCACCGTCACCGCACTGCCTTGTTGTATGTCTTTCTGAATGTACATTATCATGAATAGTCGCAATGTTTGCTTTTGTCCGAAGAAAGTTGGAACTCGGAGGTTAACTCGAAACTTTGCACTGCCCTCTGGTGGATGTACTGCCTAAAAACCATACTACAACATACCAATGCCGCATGAAAATATGAGGACAGTAACATTTAAAATGGACCTTAAGACCACCCACTCAAAGTCCACTAGACTTAATGAGTAATCTGATTGATCCAAGACTAGAGTGTGACAAAGCTGTTCGTTTATCATCTAAGATGGACAAAGAGGAGGCATTGTGCAAATGTGTTACTTGGTGATGTCATTGTTGAATGATCTGATGTTTATTTCCTCCATGTAGGGGTCTTAAGAGGGCTTTCAACCATTTATCGTGCAAGTATTTGCAATATTGTTTTGATGGGGATGTGTTTATGCATGATAAAATTCTGCAGGTGCTGGATGAAAATCTCAGCAAATCAGTAGTATTTGTCACACTAACTTAATCATGCCACTTGTTTCCGGCTGCAGCTCAGACATTACAGTAAGACCTGTGTGCTTAGATATAGGACACACAGTAGCTTGCTCAGTACCTATGCATCACTGTCAGTGACCTTAAGAACATCAAGGAAGCTCACCGTAACACTGTGAGAGAGCAGCAAGTGAGCTGATTTTCATCTACTTTAATTTGACAGGGTTGTGATCCCTTACCATCAGCTCAGCACACAGTCAACGTAATGGTATGTCTGAGATTTCACAGATAAAACAGATGGCAGCAACAATAAAATCACCTGATCTGTGGCTCAGGGGTGTAATAATCACCCACTTCTGCAGGTAACAAGCGTGATAATAGAGTAGTAATTCTAATTATTACAGCCAGCAGGTAATAAATACTTCTTTGGAGAGAGGCTACAGAAATGATAGTGAGTTAAAAAAGATAGAAAGAACAGCAGCCACAGAGAAACCTACAGTTTCCAGCCAGAAACGGTCCAGGTCTATTCTCCTCTGCTGCTTGTTGAGCGTAATCAGCCAGCGTCCACCTCGCTTGTTCCTCTCATCCTCCCACATCGGCTCGATGCCATCCTGCAGCAGTGGTTCAAATTGCCAACACAGAGTCAGAACAAGTGCACTAGTTTCAACATGAATTCCAATGCACCAGCAAAAAAGCTATATTTACAACTTGAGCTTTTTATCTAGCAGTGATTTCAATATAAACATTTAATTGCTGTTATTTCTAGCACATCCTGCACCCAGGATTTAGCAGCACCTATTATGCAAATGTAGCAACCAATTATGTAATAACATCTAATAACACAATACGTTGCTTTTTTTTGTTTTTTTAGCCACTAACGTAATAAATGTTATAAAATAACTTTTGCAGCTGATAATAATGTAATATTATATAAAAAAAAGACTACATTTCCCAGTGATATAAGGCTTTTTTTCAGTTTTTGTACAATTTCCTCTTATGAAAAAGGTATAATTATATTATTGGCATGTTATGTTATTGTTTATATTAAATTATTGGTTGCAACATGCATGTCCCTCATTTTGCCATCCTCGCATGCATAAGTAGAACCTAAATCTGGGCACGTGTTTGCTTTGCCTGCTCTGGACAGGACATTATGTACTTATGTAGTTAAGTACACCATAGAGCAATTGTTAGCACCCCGAAGATAATGACAAGCAGAATTGAGAGAAAGAATTTACATTTAAATTTTACATTTGGTTTGATTTTACTGGACCTTCTCTCTCTCTGCAAGTTTCCAAAACAGGTAAGCAAATCAGTCATACCTTAAAAAGGGAGTAGTCACAGCCTGACATGAGGTTGCTAGACACCTGAATATGGTTGTAGAGGCTGAAACAGAGAATATATTGTCACCAAAAGAGGCCTGTCAGCAGACTTGACAGTATTAAAATAAATACTAGTCATGAAAGCTATTCTTTTTGTCTGGTAACGAAAGTGCTGAAAATCAGACATTTATTATTCCTTACGCCCAGAAATCTTCAACGGTATCAAATTTGGAGATGAGTCTCAGGTTGGCCTGCCATGTTTTGCTTTTATCATTCTTGAAGAACCACAATGACCATCTGTTTGAAACAAATAAAGAAAAAAAAATCTTGCATGAAATACAAACACCAGACAAATAAAAGCAATCAAAGTAGTTTAGTTTTGGAGCAAAAGGGCCACATAGGAATCCCGCCAGATGCTTCGGATGTGCAGTAAACCATACAATCACTCACTTGGTCCAATTAACTGTGATGCTGTGTCATACCAATCCAACTCTAAATCCTTCTGTTGCTATCCAGTAGCCTGAAACTCTTTCAGCTGAAGAATAATAAAGCAAAGTGAGACTGTTATAAAGTAATTAAAGCAGCCACTGTGTCACAGTGGGTGCCTTCAAATGAGAGCACAGTCCACATAAATGCCAAAGAAGGACAGAATAAGTCATTTAATGCAAATTAAATTCCTCCAGTTGAACTGAATATGCATAGCAGACTGTCACACAAGCAAATGTGTGATACAGCCTGTCAGCCATTCAGTTTGTGGCAGTGTGTGTGTGTGTTCTCGTTTTTAACTTGTCATTCATAGGAGAATATTTGATTATAGGCCATAATCTTAATTAGCACATTATAAAGTACCTCTGATGGCCATCAACAGTTTGTTTGCCTCCTGGTTACATCCTAAGATATGCATCAGTACAACATGCGTCTTAAATAAAAAGCTAATTTTTAAAATTAGTTAAGCAGAGTAGGAAGTCGACTTATAATGAAAACTGAATTTTGGATAAAAAGGGCCACCAAAAAGATCATTACATAATTTTTGAGCATCCAAATATGACTTTTAAGTAGCCTCTTTCAACAGAGCTGTGAAACTTTTACTCAAGTTTTTAGTTGTGTTTTTTTTTTTTTTTTTGTTTAGTTTCTTTATTTGACCTTGTTGGACATAAATATCCTTGTGGAATTTAAATATACATAAAATATTCAGCCATTGCTTATCTGTATTCAGCAAAGGGGAGATGGAAGCTATCAGAGTGTGGATTGAGAGAAAAACACTCAACAGTTCTGGACAGGTCATCAGACCATCACAGACAATCACAGACCCACTTTGGGGAAAATATAAACCCTCCAGTCCTGCAGAAGGCATGCATTACTCTAATACTGTGTATATATTTTAATATATCATTAAATTGGATGCGCAGATCAAAATAAATCATTCAAATGTTATCAGTTAATCATGCATACTCATTTAATTTACCTTCAATATATTTTTAGAGCAAAAGCTGAAAACACAAAAAACTAAAGCAGCTATTCATATCAGGAAGGCCTACATGTTTTAAGTTGATGAGAAAAGAAAGACATTATGCATTTTTATTTTCTAACTTTTTTCCCCTTAATCTTGCAAGCAGTTCTGAAAATGGATCAGCTTCCTCTTGTAAACACAGCATCCATCATGTGCAGTCAATGGTCGATTCATTTCTCCAATTCACTACATGAGCAGTTCTATTCAGCTGCTAAACCAAGGGTCAAAGAGTGCGACACATAGGTCTTCCATCTGATTCATGGTTTGATCTTGACATCTATACACTTCTACACACACATCTGGGAGCAGTCCTCTTACTGGGGTGGTTTCTTTTCTTATTGTAAACACATAACACAGCTAGAAGTGTTGATGAGTGGCAAGGGAGGAGTATATCTCCTAAATAGGAAGAAGATGGCAAAGCACTGAGCGAAGGCAAAAACCATAAAAAAAGCTTTGATCACTGACACTCACTGGACACTTTATTAGGTCTTGCTAGTACCATGTTGGGACCCCTTTTGATTTAGAACTGCCTTAATTCTTCATGGCATAGCTTCAACAAGGTGTTCTGAACGTGCCTCAGAGATTTTGGTCCATATTGACATGATGGCATCACACAGTTGCTGCCTTCCCTGCACATTCATAATGAGAATTTCCCGTTCCACAACATCCCAAAAGTTCTCTATTGGATTGAGATCTGGTGACTGTGGAGGCCATTGCAGTACAGTGAACTCATTGTCATGTTCAAGAAACCAGTTGTCCATGATCTGAGCTTAGCGAAATGGTGCATTATCCTGCTGTGAGTAGCCATGAGAAGATGCTACACTGTGACCATAAGGGGATGGACATGGTCAGCAACAATACTCAGGTAGGCTGTGTTGTTTAAAAATATCCCCCATATCATTACACCCATATCATAAACCATTGATACAAGCAGGATGGACCCATGCTTTTGAAATGTTTACTCCAAATTTTGACCCTACCATATGACTGTGGCAGCTAAAATCAAGGCTTATCAGACCAGGCAACATTTCTGTTGTCTAATTTTGGGTGAGCCAATGTGAACTGCAGCCTCAGTTTCTTGTTCATAGTTGACAAGAGTTGTACCTGGTGCAGTCGTCTGCTGCTATAGCCCATCTGCTTCGAGGTTGGACATGTTGAGCCATTAAAGATGGTATTTTGCATACATTGGTTGTAGGGATGCCATGGTACATGTAGGGCTGGACAATAATTCAATATCAATATATATGGCAATATACTTTTATTCAATAACATTAATATGACTTTTGAACAAATTGCCGATATTTCGATATACATATAGTATAAGATTACAGTATTTCGCTGACTGGCGTTCAAGCCAAACAGAAAGAGCTGCAACACATTGGCTACGTAAGTGATGACGTACACCACAGACACGGAGCCTGACCAATGAGCCCCGACCAAGTCCAGCAGCATTTAAAAAATGAATAAATAAAAGCCCAGCAGCATTTTAAATTTTTTTTTAAAAAAAAGCCCAGCAGCAGTATTTAAAAAAATAAAAAAATAAATGTAAATAAAAAAGCCCAGCAGCAGTTGGCTGAGCTCAGCGCAAGGTAGAAGGCTAGGCTAAGCTCCAACGCTGCTAGTTGTAGCTACAAAACGAGTGCTCATGACTGTAATGCAGATGTGACTGAACGAGCTTCTACAAGCGAAGAGAAAGCAGACGAAGTAGTTGATGAGAGGATAGAATAATTCAGTGGTATGGAAGTGGTTTGGCTCAGTGTCGCCAACTTAGCAACTTTGTCCTGTTCGTTTTCACTCCCATCAAGCCATTTTTTGTATTTTTTTTTTTTTAAGCGACTAGCAACAGATCTAGCGACTTTTTCCTGGTATTATTAGAGAATTTTGGGGACTGACGCCCCCCCCGTCCAAAAGCACTCATACGAGACTTGGTCCTTGGCAGGAGATCAGCTGTTTCATCACAAGCCTTAAAATGAAACGTACAAAACTGCTGCTGGCTGATCCGTCGCTGGCGTTCCTTCAGATATTAATGTCTATTAATGGAGAGTGTGGACAAAAGTATTTAAAAAGTGTTGACATGTTCCAGACTCCTAATTAAAAAACAAATTACACCTAGTAAAATATATATAAAAAAATAAATAAATATTGACTGAAGAATTGTTTTATTTTATTATTTTTTGCTGATCAGGCAACAGTACATTTGAAACGTTTCCAATCATAAAATATGCTGAGTCAGAAGATGAAGCACCAGTTGTTGCTCACTCTTTTTCTGTTTTTTTGTAGCAATTCTGAGTACTTTTATTGTTAAGCCTAGTTGAAGCACCTTTGTTTAAGTCTATAAGAACATAATAAGCCTGTTGGAGTTTAAAGTTAAAGCTATTATTATTGAGAAAGGTAAAAGTTTTATTTGACCTTTGATGGTGATTTCAAATTTCTTTGTTTGAAGGCTAATTTAGCCTTGCTAGATACAAATAATGGGTGAACATTAGTTTATTGTACAGTTTTTATTTCTAAAATGTTATACTGAAGGAGTTTCATAGACTTGGCGAAGAAATTTTTAGTTTTACAGCATCTGTTGTGGCATTTTTGGCAGTTTTTTTTTTTTAAATATATATCGATATCGGAATTATATCGTAACGACCGAAATTAATAAATATATTGTGATACAAGTTTTGGCCATATCGTCTAGCCCTAGGTACATGCATCCATATTTGGATATTTCGGTACGGGACAGATGCATACCAAGTTCCCATGCAGAAAAGTAACTGCCTTGCACTATGCCAGCAGACGTTATGGCTAGCAACAGTTTAAAGGAAAAACCAGAGCTTGAAGACCCTCTTCCGTCGTCAAAATCTTGTGTTTCCCTCCCTGTTTCTTCGGCTTCCCAGTGAAGTCTGTAAACGACAAAGACATGTGGTTTGGACGAAAACAGTCTATCGGGGGGCGCATTACCATTATCAATTCCATATTTTTATTTATTTAAGAATCTTTTATTGGAGAATGTACTGCAAGTAGTTTTCTTCTTTATTTCATTTAAAATGTTATTAAACACGTTACTGTTTACACCACATTTAAGCAGTTTTTTGCTTTGCATTTGTTCCCGTACAGTATACATCACATTCACACACATATTCACGCACTGATGGCGGAAGCTGCCTTGCAAGACGCTCACCACGACCCATCAGGAGCAACTAGGGGTTCGGTGTCTTGCCCAAGGACACCTCGACATGAACTTGGCCAAGGATCGAACATACTGAGCCGATATGCCAAAGAGTGAGAATAATAAAAAACAAAACAATACAAGCAAACTGGCTGTTTAATGTCCAGCCTTGGAATGAAACATAATCAACATTATAGATGACTTTATAAAGAAAGTTAAGACCAATTTTTAGCTTGCATTTTAACATCCCTGTTGTGTTTGTTTCAACAACTAAATAGTGCGCAGGCTTTACCAATTCCAGTGTGTCTACATGGAAATGATGCAGGCCCACTGTTTTTTTTTAATAGCAGTATAAAACAATTCCAGTTGAGAAGTATTATAATTTTTCTTCCTAATAAAATAAAATAAAAAAGCAACCTATGTCCATTGGCTGCAATATGAAAGCTTCCCTATACAAGACTGTAACTTACTAAAAAAAATAAAAAATAAATCTGATAACCAACAAGCTACTTTTTATACCAAACAGAAAAAAGAAAATATGTTTATCAACATCAGAAAAGCAGCACTGGCATTAACCCCTTGTGTTATCTTTGGACTTAATTTATGTGTATTTTATGCTTGCCTTATTCATTTGCAGGCACTGACCTGTTCTGAAGCGGGTGTTTGATGTAAGCCTCTGGACTCACAATCTCCTGTCCAGTCTCCTCATCTCCATCATCTTCAGGAGGGGGTGGACTTGGGTTGGTTTCCTAAACAAGTTCAGTGGACGAATATATGCTGCATGAGGAAATAAGGCTGGGGAATTGTTTGTCATCAGGGAAAATGTAATGCTTTCCAGTGTCACTTAATGGCTGTACGGACACTTGTTGAACCATTTAGCCGATTATGCTAAATATGATGCTGGGACAAGCAAATACCAGTGGCAAAGCTTACAAAACAACTGATCAAAACTTAAACAAGGTAGAATTTGACTGAATAAACTGCAGTTATTACTGCAAAAATAAATTCCAGGCTGTAAATGCTCAGAAATAAAACCGAATATGAACATCTGGAACACATTTCAGTGGGATGTGAAGCCACAATTTGGCTAGCTGACTCAAGCTAACGTTAGCCCTTAGCCTTGTTGTGGCATTTAACTACAGATTCATTTGAAACATTATGTAACTGGAGCTACTAAAAACACATATAACGTTGAACTCTCCTGTATGTTGCACAGTTACACATTCACCATGGCAAGACTTTTCTTTTTTTTAGCATTTGGAGAAATGTTAGATTTATTAAGTGTCATATGTTTTTAATATACAGCAAATTGTTTGGGGGAAAGAAAACGTATTAAATAAATACATAGTCTAACTTTAACTGTTGTCAGCTGCTAAACTAGCTACTGCTGCATCGTAGAGGTCGGCACGCGCCAGTGCCGACCAGTTTTGGCTATCGAAATGTATCTACAAAACCACAAACATTGAAATATGATTGATTATTCCGAAAATGTTTAGGCAATCAACAATAGTCTTTTGATAATCAACCTCTCGGGTATTTCCCTTTACCATAACATGAGCAACACTGAAGTTGTTCATTTTGAAATAATGACACTTTCCTAAAGTTAAAGGCTCGTCGTTTAGTTACAACGTCAGCCTGAAAGTTGGGAGATCTGTATACACAAGCTTTCCCTCTTCTACGCCAGGGGTCGTGGCACAGACCACACATTTTAAACTAATAAAAACAGCACGTGCAGTTATCAAAAAAGTCAACAGCCATTAGAGGATAAATGCTTAGACTTGTGCATAAACGTTTAATTAGATCTTACACTGTAATTAAACCGTGAAGCCCACCCATATGTTTTGAAATTTTCTGTGCCCTGAATACTCACCGGTTCGGCGGTCGCCATCTTACAAATCTCCGTTAGGAAAGTTTTTGTTGATTGGACCGAGTTGTACAACGTGACGTCGCTGCTGTGCACATGCGCGTTGTGCCGCTGCTGGCTGGCTGCTCGTCTGCGACTCCACCCCTCCGACAGTCGAAGGCATGGCGAGCACCGAGGCCAGAAGGGAGTGTGAGACAGAGGGCTGCAACAAGGACGCCAAACTCCAGTGTCCCACATGTATCAAGCTTGGTATTCAAGGCTCCTATTTCTGTTCACAGGTACTGTTGCTTTTTCGGCTTAAGCGGTTAAAATGTCAGCTTTAGCTGCACACCGAGGCCCTCTGTCACATCACGAGGCTGCTAACTGTCAAGCTAGAAATGTGTGCTCCAGGTGCTTGTAAACCGATAACATTTTTGGTAGACGTTAACGAATATATTTGTACTATATAATGTTATACAGACTTATGTGGATAAAAAGTCAGTGATAATAACAGTTAACACTGTAACTAATTGAAGGCCGAAGGATATTGTCTAGCTAGCTAACTGTTAGTTGGTTAGCTACAGTATAACTATTTGATATAACTTATGTGATCAAATTAAAAACCTGTGGTCCAATTATTTTTGGCTGACATGAGAAAAACTACGTGTTTAGTTAAGTGCCTAATGTGTATAAGCTTTTTGTTTTCATGGTTGGATAGACCGGTGTTGGTAATTCTTGAGGTTAAAGCTGCATGGCAGATCACTTAATGCCACCATGTTTGACTTGGGTAGGTATCTGACACCAATGATCCTAACTGTGATTGCAGCAGTCGCTGTGCAACCTAACCACCACTTCCAGACCCTTTCTGCTATTAGTGGTCTTTTCCCTCTTCAGATCAAATCGTGCATATTATTGTTACACTCTCAAGAATTGTATTTTTGGGAACAGTTTGCACTCTGTAAACAGTACAAACAATTTTACCCCCCCAGGAATGTTTCAAAGGAAGCTGGGCGTCTCACAAGTTGCTGCACAAAAAAGCAAGTAGGTATAACCGATCACTGAGAGGTATGTTCTGTTTCATGCGCTTTCTTTTTATGCAGTCAAAGTTTACATGTAGGTTAAAAGCACAAATGGAGACAGTAAGGGTTTATAATCAACTTCACCCATAGATTTAGAAGTCAAGATTAAATTGTATCCTCTGTGATAAGACACAGCTGTGCTTGATGCCTCAAAGATCATATGTTGATGTTTTTATTTTATATTTTAAGAAGAAGACCAGCACCAGAATGAAGCTAAGAACTGTGTGGAGAAGAACATCAACACAGACCCATGGCCAGGCTATCGCTATACAGGAAAGCTACGCCCTCACTACCCACTGGTAAGTTTTTTATTTTATATATTGTTTTTTCGTTGTTTTTAAATGAAACATGAAGAGACAGAAATGATAGCTACATATCTCAGTATATTTTACAGCTAAACCAAGTCATGTATCCACACATGTGTAAACTTGTTAAAGCAAAGCTAAATTTAATGGGAAATACTGAATACTTTGACTTGTTATACTCTTCCCTGCTTGATTCACTATTTAGACCCCGTTGAGGTCTGTACCAGGAGACATCCAAAGACCTGACTATGCAGAACATCCCAGAGGTAACCAAATCTACGTCTCATTTTTCATCATACATTTAAAAGGCATTGTTTCCTTTTAGCATATTTTGCTGTGCAGGCAAATGTACTTAAATTAAAAAATTAGGTTATCAATTCACACAGTTATAAAAAAAAGCTAGCTGATAAAATCATTGAGGTTACTTAGTCCCTCTGAACTTACTGATTATATTAGCAAGGCATCGGTTAACCCTACAATCTCAATGACCACAAATAGGCAACAGAAAAATGTTTGTTTATGTAAAAGTTGAACTCCACTGTAGTCTATGTACTTCTGTATTATGGGATACGATAAAGTAAGGCTGTGGTTGGTTTTTCTTTTTTAGAGGTCTGATGTGTGACAGTGATGGAAAACTAAAAAGTCACTGCTGAACTGCGCAGTTGAAGTGATTTAAACCGTTAACAACAGAGTTGTTGAGCAAGTGAATGTTATATTTGCCAAAGCTTGTAAAGAAGCAGAACAAAGATATCCTAAACCACTTTAACATACCAGTAAGCGATGGCATTGAAAGCTTTAACCTGTTCAAGGCCTGTCTTGGTGTGTTACAGTGTTACAGAGTATAATGTGTTCAGTCATGCATGTGTTTTCTATCAGTTTTGCGTGAATACACTGAACTGATATGTGTTCTCCTGTTGACCTAAGAACTATTCACAAACCGGGACGGTCTGCACAGCCCTGTAGGCAACGCTGCTGCAGAGCTGATCTAAGAAGGCTGAGCTGTAGTTGCTGTATCTGTAACTTCTCATTTAAGTTCACCTTTGTGAACAAATCAATGATGGGGTGGAGCTGCAGCATACACACTTAGCCAATTGCATTTGGGATTTGGGTATTTGAGCCATTGCTGTATGCATTGAGCAGGAGTTGGAAAGCTGTGTAAAATTGCTGCATCACATCATGTCTGCTCAGTTGGATTTAGTTTGAGTGGTTTGATTTAGAATTACTACAGACATACTACTTTAAATCGCAATTTGCCTTTTGTTTTTTACCCTTTATATGAGGATACGGATATAGCTCTGTTTGCATGTGCAAAGTCATTCTGCAAAGTTGCATAGCCACACCAGCAGTGATTACTCACCCCTACTAGCACCACTGCAGCTCAATGGCCTGAAACAACATGTTTCGGGCCATTGAGCCATTGAGCATGTTGGAGCCATTGTGTTGTGGTCCAAGAGTCACTTCCTATCCTTACCTACATCACAATGAAAAACAATTACACACTGACTTTCTAGTGTTTAATTTGGCATGTCTCATGGTACTCAATGGTACTCCAACATTTTAGGATCAATCTAGCTGACCAATCTAAGATGACTAGGCCCTTGCAGACCCCAACATAAAATGGCTAACTTGTAAATGGAGCTAAGTATATTTCTACTGATTTTTATTTCAAAGCTGATATTTCATACCTTAACCTGGAATTGATTTTGCTCTGTTCAACAGCCAAGTTACATCCCACTGTGATCACTCCCCACGAGTGTTTCAGATTTATTATAGGGAAAAGTAAACCTGCTGACAGGTCTGCTGTCACATGGGGGTTTTTATGCTTCTTTTATATAAATTATCACACATTGTGATACTTCTAAGCTGTCACCTATTTTCCTGGGCAAGTAATTCATTGTGCAACCATGGCAACGTCTGCATCCTTGTCATCCGACCACATAGATCCATATTCAGGTAGTCATGGTTACAGTCTCCTCTCATTCTCCTGTGATTCCTATGCAGGGAGTGAAGCACAATTGTTGAGGGCTAATGTTTCCTAACATATCACTGCTTTTGAGCTCAAACATTTTTTTCTTTTTTTGTTTATATATACATATATCATAAAATATTAATTATTACCACAAATTAAGAAATCAGACCTGCTCATTATGACAACACGGTGATGACGATCTCCCTTTTCTGAGCAGGTGTATCAAGGCGTAAGTAAATTAGATTGATTGTTGCTCTCACGCTGTGGGCTCTTTGTGTCAGAAAGAAGCTATATTTGACTTGTACACAAATTTGTGTCATGTCCATGTTGCTAGGCAACTGGTGTGTTCATCTAGCAATCTTCATGTTGAGTTAATAAATTATAAATCAGTGAATTGTGATGATGTCAGACCTTTGACCAGTACTTGTTACTAGCCTGAAAATTATAAATAAGTTTTTGCAATATCTAGTGGGATAACAAGCTGCCTGCTTCATTTCAAATGTGTCCTGTGCTTCTCTCATTCTCTACATAACAGAAACCGTCATGCTCTGTTCTGGCCAGTCAACAGTGTGAGTGTTGTTAGTCTGTCTGCTCTGCTGCTGAAGCTGTAGTGTAGTCTGCAGGAGTGGCTAGTTATTCGTAGCACCATGTATAGTACTACAAGATGCTTTTATGCTTTGTTTTTTATTTGAGCTGGAAATGTGTCAAAAGAGAAAAAGTACAGACTCCATGAGCACTTCATCTGGAGTTTCTGTGTCATGTAATGCAACAGCTGTGAGTTTTACTCTTCATTTATTTTCTGGTTTTGGGATTTGACATGGTTAGAAATGTGACAAATCTTTTAATTATTGAGGTTGTAGTGGGAGTGGTGGGGTATTAAATTTCAAAGTAACTCCGTAAAAGAGGTCTTGTACCTGTCTGTGGTGCTAAACCAAAACAATGTAACTGCCAATGGGTCTAATTTAGATTCATATGCTAGTTAACGTGCAGCTAATGCAGGGAAATGTAGAGAAGAACCAGTCAATTCATCTGCCATTAGTTAGAGAAGAACATAATTCAAAATGCAAATATAAGTAAAAAAGTATCAAAAATATGAGGAAAATAAAGACTTATTATAAAAATAGACAAAAGGGAAAAATAAGGGATAGCCTTTCTATGTATATGTGCAGGGACCAGAGTGAAAAAGATGATAAACACCTAAATTTACACACACAATTAATTATTACTGCAATAGATACAAATAAAAGGTTTATCGCAGGGTCTTGACCAGTTTATGTTGTGGATGTAGGTTACCTAATGAAGCAGATTTGGTGTAAGACATCCAAAGACGTCTGTTAGGTTAGACAAACAGGTCTCCTGTAAATGAGACTACGTGTCTCAGTAGGATTACCTGTATAAATAAAGGTTAACTAACTAATACGTATTTTAAGAAATGAAATAATTCATTGAAAAATGCCTAAGTTTTGTAATATTTTGCGATATTAATTGCTGCAATTTGTAAAACACTATGTTTTATTGTTGCCTTTGGCCCAGGTTGTCGAATATGAGAATCAGTTCTCAGTTGACTTATCTGGTTAAATAAAGGATAATAATAATTATAAATGAATCAAAAATTAGAATTTACCTGTCAAGTCTATATTATCTTTAAGGGAGTTTGAGGGGCATTGAATTCTTGCAGCTCAAACGATGTCCTTCTCTGCTGTCATTTTAAGCATAAAAATGATGTTACAGTCATTTAGCTTACGCTTTTATCCAAGACAAGAATGGTTAGGCAGTGGCGTTAAGGAGCTTGCCTAAGGATCCAACTGGAAGGTGTTAATATCTCCCACATGAGAGACTGATGCTCTACCAATTGAGCTAACCAGCCGCCAAAAATAAGCTGATTGTTGGATGTTTTAAACTTGTTTTTGAAATCCACAAAACCTTACAGCTCAAAAGAGGATTCTCATCTGTGATCGGACTACTCAGGTGGTGATGGAGAGCCAGTGTCATCCATTAAAAGCGAAGCTGGATGATGTTGTCCAAACCAAGCGGGGTAGCATTTCTGAGCCCCTCAACATCACCAGCCTTTCACTGTCCCGGTGAAGCATCAGAAATGGTTTCTTTGTCACACAAATAAAGAGAATATGTATGGAAAGGTTAAAGATTTACACCAAGTTTAGATTTTAGATACCGCTTTCTGGGAGTAGATTTGGCTTCTGCTGTAGAAAAAAAATATACATTTTATGTGCGTTTGCTTTTTCAAGGAGTATTTTGTATTTTATTTTTTTATTTCTTTGCAAAAAAGGAAAGGGGAGTTGTATTAATCATGTACAATTTGGTCTGTTAAAGCTTCCAGGAGTCAGACATCACAGAAGGTAAAAGTTGTGGAGCAGTCAGGAAAGACATGATCACTCATGCTGGTCTTGCTATAGATGCAGAAATTGCACCAATGCCTCTTAACTACTAAATGATGGTAAGAATAGCAACACTTTGTGTTTTCTAAAAAACACATTGATTCATCCATCACACGTGATGGAAAACACAGTCAGTCAGGAGGATATAAATCCAGCTGCGTGAGACCGTCTGAAAAGTGACTGATAGCAGCTGACTTTGCAAGCTCTTATTTGAAATAGCTCACCATCTTCTCAGTATTGACATGTGAGTGATGCCAGTTGTTTGTCCTTTTTTCCCTCCCACAGGGATGTCTGAGTCCGAACAGTTCTTGAAGGGGACGTCACAGATCAAGATCCTCTCTCCTGAAGACATTGAAGGCATGAGAGTGGTGTGCAAGGTGACAAAATTGACTTTCTCAGTCTCTGTGGTATGTGTGTGTTTAGGTTCTTATTGCATTGTTTGTTTTTGACACGCATGCAATTTGCAGCTGGCGCGAGAAGTTCTGGACATTGCAGCTGTGATGGTGAAACCGGGTGTTACAACAGAAGAAATCGACCATGCTGTGCATCTGGTATACGTTCACACACAGACACACAAACAGGATGAAAGCCTGACATCTTGAGTCCTTTCTAGAAGCTAATGGATGTTTCCAAAATTGTTCCCGAGTTGGATGAAAAAAACATGAATCTTAATCTGGTAATAACTTAAAGTACAAACACCAAGCAGCCACAGCCTCAACAAAGAGCCAGGTGAAGCGAATAGTATTGATCACCTTGTGATAAAAATATTCCTCCAAACCAAGCACGCACTTCCAAAGCAGAAGCCTCTGCCGCAGACTGATTAGAAACAGTTCATAAAACACCAGTGCTTTACTCCAACCTGCAAGCTTCCCAGATCAGGATTCAATAGAAAATCCACAGGATTCATGGAAAAAAGCTCGATCCACCAGGACACGCCCACTGTCAATGTACCAGCACCTGATAGCAAATGACCCGATGCACATTGGGTCAGAGCTGTCTAAGCTGCATAATCATAATACCTATTTGAAGGCACAACAATTAAATCTCAGCCACATGATGGTGTGTAACAGCTCGATGTCCATCCATCCATACATTCATTCGCTGCCTCTTATCCGGAGTCGGATCACGGGGGCAGCTGCCTAAGCAGGAAAACCCAGACTTCCCTCTCCCTGGCCACATTCACCAGCTCATCCAGAGGGATCCCGAAGCGTTCCCAGGCCAACCGAGAGATGTAGTCCGTCCAGCGTGTACTGGGTCTTCCCCAGGTCCTCTTTCCAGTAAAACGTGCTCAGAACACCTCACCAGGGAGGCGTCCAGGAGGCATCCTGACCAGATGCCCGAGCCACCTCATCTGGCTCCTCTCGACGCGGAGGAGCAGCGACTCTACTCT
>JBAMHW010000022.1:5945255-5957566 GCA_037177495.1 Rhadinocentrus ornatus
GCTGGGATAGGCTCCAGCTCACCCCGCGACCCCTAATGGGAACAAGCGGTACAGAAAATGACTGACTGACTGACTGGTTTTGGGGTTCTTGCAGAACTTGCACTCTCCACGTTGTGGAATATACAAGGGGATGACTGTGTCCACTAAAATACAAGCACGCACAATCTTATCCCTTGCAGAGCAGTAATTATTGACGCACAAGCCTGAAGGACTTACTTTGCAACATCCATACTTTTATTTCAAGCTCTTATCATGCAGATGCAGGTCAGTAGCTTTTGCTTCAATGTTTTAAGACCATTTTGGTCCTTAAGTTACTGAAACTGTTCATCTACTTTGACTACAAAATCATTTTGGGATGTTTTGAAACAGGAGGCAGTTTGTGTGCACTGCTGCATAAATCATGCAAAGAAATGTATCCAGAATTTTTCTGACATTGGAAAGCCATGAGAGACACTGCCTAGTATGAGGGAAGAGAACCTGGCTGGAACTTGGTGACTCCCTCACCAACACTTTCTCCTTCATCGCCCAGCACCACCGGGAAAGCTCCATCAGGATCAGATCCAGTCAGTATGACAGAAACTAAAAAGTTTGTGATCTGATGCTGAATCCATTAAAAATGTTTAAGGCTGGTGCAGATTTCTATTGTTTAGGGTGATGAATTGAAAAGAGAAATACTTTGACAGTTTAAGCATGATTCATTACCTAGAGAAAAACCTCCCCAGCTTTAGGAGGTACCACTTCCATTTCCTCCATCACTAGAGGATTTCCCAGCCTTCCATTCCAAAGAATCTCAACACCAGCTCTTTAGCTTACAAAAACTACAACTCTAAAAATTCATAGATGAGAAACAAGAGTTTTTTGCTTTAGCTCGCAAAGGAAATTAATAGAATCTAATAATAATAATTAACAATGTTAACAACAGGAAGACCATATAGCATGTAGCATAAAGCATAAAGGCAAAACCAGAAAGTCTTTCAAGACTCAAAGAAGTCACTTTACATTTTGTTCGTGATAAATTAAGAAGCATATAAAAAGAAAGTCTGTTTGTCTGTTGAATGAATGTTTCAGAGCTTATAAGGACTTTGAACCTGCTCTTTACAATGTTTCTCTTTACCTTGTAAACATTTAATTTTCTATTCTATAAACACTTGACTGAGCAGATAAAATATTCTGGCAGTGTTTTTCTATGTAGGGCTTCTCAAATCTGTCAAACATTAACACAATTTTACAGAACATAGCATACTCAGCTTTCCTGCAGTCGGCATGCTTTTGAAAAGCTGTACTTCGACTTGCTTATGGTATGAAGAGTATGAAGGAAGGGCTTATCAAAGTTTACACTAATCGTAATGAGGATTGCAGCTTCCATGGCTGAACTTTCCACTTTCTGCAGCGCTCATTTTCTCCACAGGGGAATACAGAACTCACGTAGGACTTAATAATGGCTGTCATCATGTGGTTACGTATGAAACTAAGCCTTTTTAATAGTTTTCTATAAGGGTGCTGTTAAGTGGTGATTAACGGACTGGGGAATAAGTCAAGAACAAGTACAAAACATACAACAAGCAGTCAGTGACAAGGCTTTATTTCTTCATCAAAAGGATGCATCTATGCCTACAAACTCTTCCTCTCGTGATCCGTGCACCAATGTTGACGCGATCTTCTAAGAATGGGCGGCCATTTTCCAAGCGAACTGATCACCTGGATAAGAAAGCAATGCAGCTTCGTCATACAGGCCTCTGGTCTTTGCACATATCATAACTGGTAAAGAAAGCACAACAAAGGCTTTTCTTTCCCAGGAAGCTGAAGCAGCATGTGCTTGCTAACCTCTATCAGGCCACAGGGAGCGTTCTCCCCTCTGTCTGGGAATGACTGTGTGGTATGGGAACTGCACAACAGAGGACAGGAGACGCTTAACCCGGCTGGTGAGAACCGCACAGGGGATGGTACAAAGACCTCTTTGAGATCTAGACTGAGTTTATGTTAACAGAGTCCAGACGAAGGCCAGCTGTAGCTGATCCCACCCATCTGGAACTGTTTGCGCCTATTCCTTCAAGGAAGGGATGCCAAAAATACAGACTTCTTCTTCTTCTTTTAATTTATTGTATCTTTAAGTGTTTTTTTTTTAACTATTGTTGTGTGTTTTTAATTTCTGTCTTGTTTCCATGCCAGTTTTCAGCAGGGTGTCCCAGAGTTTGTCATAAATCCATGTACAACTACATCAAAATGTCTGGCTCATTTAAGACTTTTGCTATGACTTTTTTTTTTTAGCAAATTCTTAGTGTGTTGTTTAAAAAAAATTACAAATTAAATCTACAAGCATTTCTTCACAGAAAACAAGTTTGCAGAATTGAGTGAAAAATATCATACTTCAGGCATTAAAGTCCCAAAACAGATCTTTGCTGAGTGGATCTGCATTTGGATGGGTTTGTACACAATAATTAAACTTCTTTATTATTTTTTTTAGTTTATTTTGTGACTATTCCACAGAAGTTTAAAGTTAGGGTGCAATTATGAAATGTTTAGAAAATCTTTAATTTTTACTATGATGACATCATTCCAGGAATTGACCTCATTAAGCGTATAATAGTTCTGTTTTTAACCATGTGATAGTTAATTTAAGAAATCTTTATACTTATATATGTTACTTATGTTGGAGAACACAAAACTTAGTTGTAAGAGAAGAAGCCCTTGTCCAATGATGATGTAGATGAGTAATAAGGGACAGAGCAGCAGGTGTGAAGGATCGCAGGTAAGTGCAGCTGTAATGGGAGTGTTGATTGCAACAAGCTGCATGCTTGCTATGAGATCATGAAAAAAGTGTTTTTTCACTTCTTAAACAAGGGAATTGTTACATTTAGATCACCCAGAATGTTATAGATTGTGGGGCCAGAGAAGCAAGTAGCCTTTTACTACGACTTGCAGAAAGTGGAGGTTAACCATCCAGCTCCACCACCATCCACTTTGTCTCAGGGAATGCTTTTGTCCTCATGAGGATGACATTTCTGACATTTCCTAACAAACATAATATTGTTGTTAAATCATTTGAAGTTAGCTGGAGTTGGGGCCTTGCTGGCTTCGAGTTACCTTTCCGCCAACCCTCAGTTAACCTATGGTATTAGCTCCATGGACTCTGCTTTTAACACTAACCAGTTAAATTCAACGTGGGTGAAGCGAAGCTGGATTTGGGCATCATTAAACATAAGTTCACAGCCAGATTTAAAGTATTCAAAATACATATTCTTCTGCCTTTGATCCCTCAGTGGTTTCCACCTGCTCCAGGTGGCATAGCGTAATTAGCCTTCTCCTTCCATATCTGTCTTTTTCAGCCTTTTATTTGTGTTTTATGTGCAGCATGTTCAAAAGTTTCTGTGAGCATCTTGGTCTTGTGTTTGTACTTTGGTCTTCCTTTCATTTCCTCTTGTTCTTTGCCTTTATATTTGGTCACGTCTTACTTTAGTTTATTCTTTATTTATTGCTTTAGACTTTTTCTCATTTTGTTGCAACTTTTATCAGTTTTAAAACAGAGCCCTGGCTGCCTTTGGGTCCTCTCCTGAACTCTAACCCTAATAGTGTCTGTTTTTCCTCCAGACCAGCACTGATCCGGCAAGACCCAATCTAGTGTGTGTTACGATCTAAATGAAAAGAAAATACAAATCCTGGGATAAAGCAGGTATTAAATGTAGTTATATGGTCTCATATAATTTCATTCAGTGTGTGGAGTTCACTGTACTTTCTTCTCTCTTATTACCAGACCTTGTGGGATACAAGCAGGAGGTCTGCTCACAAAGAGATCTAGAAGTCTGTCGTAGTAGGGATATTAAAAACACTACCTGCCAAGTAAAGCAAACACAGATATAATTAGTCAAGTCTGTGTAAATCTAATTTAAAATGGTCTGACTAATACTTTAACTATAGTTTGATAGCACAATCAGTGACAGCACAGAGGACAAATACAACCCAGTAAAACCATATAATAAACATGGAAGCTGCTAAATCGTCTGTTTAGACCATTAATTAATTAACTTATACACTTTTCATGAAGATTGTGCCATTGATGATATGTTTAAACAAAATCCAGGTTTGTGGTGTTTTCTGCTGTGCAGTTCATTCAAATACAATATTACAGTCGTTTAGCAGACGCTTTTATCCAAAGCAACTTTCAGTGGTTTGGCAGTAAGGGTGTTGCCCAAAGGCGGATTTATGCTTGATCATTGTCTGCGTTCCTATCACCTCTGAAGGCTCTGCGTAGCTCTGCAGAGGCTGGACGAGCACCTCTTCCAGACCTGACGCCACCCCTGCTACGCAGACGGTTACGCGGAAGTACCCCTTTGTTATTGGTCAGTTTGGGATCACGTGTTGCCAGATATCTGGATCTTGTGGCTGAATTTGTGTGGTAACCACCGTTTCTAAAAACAATAACCAGTGGATCAAGTTGATCAGAGGCTGATCGAATTATTTATTAATTTTCTTCCACAAACTAATAAAGACACTGAACCATACAGGATGCCATTGTTGTTCTATAACAGAAAATACCTACCGAACTGAAGTTAATCATCAAAATCACTCCGACCTGGTGAGTTTACCGGCCGATACCGCCCCTGCTGCCACCTTCAGGTTAGGAGGAGAAACTGCAACAGACACCAAAACGACGCGCACCCCCTACGCTCGAGTCCGAAAGCAAACTCACCAGCGTCAGCTACGCCGTAGCCGACCGCACGCAGATGCTGCACGAGCATAAATCCACCTTAAGGACCCAACTGGAAGGTGTTAATATCTGTCCCCTGGTGGATTCAAATCCTGGTCTTCCACACAGGAGACTGATGCTCCACCAACTGAGCTAACCAGCTCCCTAGTGTGTTTTGTGTAATTGGTAAATGGAAAATTGTGTAATTATGACATTACACAATTTTTTTATTTTTTTTTTGTCAGATTTGTGGCGTGACTGGGGACTAAATTGAGTTAATGAGGTGGGTTATGAGTTTGTGCTCGCTATTAAGAGGCACTGGGCATTTGTTAGTCCGTTTACAGATGGCAAGTTAGACACTGGCTATTATACTCTTGTTTTCAACAGGTCCAGCCTATAGTTTTTTATTTCTTTCTGCATACTTGGGATTTAATTCTATAGCTGGTTTTCCCAACACCATCGGTACATTAGACTGCACACAAATGCACTTAAAAGCACCTTCTCCAGATCCCTTCCCAAAATTCAACTGCAAGCAAGATCACGATATCTAACTCAGTTAACAATGATACATGGTTCATTGGTATACATCTTACTAATTGAAATAGTCAACATCAGTTTTATATTAGAATAATTTGTATTATTACAAGATCAAGGATATAGCCTGACCCTGGTTATTGAAACCACTGGCCTATTCTCTGTCTATGTCTGCACATGGCCCTTTAATTTCATGCCTTTTCATGCTAGTGTCTTGGTGTTTACCCAATGCAAATCTTGAACAACTGACAGTTCAACAGCTCATGAACCTGACGACAAAGTTTCTCTTTTTTTTTAGCAACTTCAGAAAGAATTTAAGAAAGTATGCTCATTGTGCTTTATGGCTGCTATATTGTGTTACATTATTTTATTATATTGATGTCATTAAAGGAAGCCTGTTGTGTTATGGTGGAGAAACACTCATGACTGCCCGGACACTGTGGAACAAAAAAAAAGGAAAAGAAATTGGCAAAACTGCACATAATAATGCATTTGAAATGCAAATGGCAAATAAGTTGAAATATACCATTTGCATTGCTTCATGAGGTCAATGGCATCATTGACTTGGTCCAGAGTCATGGTATGAGTGATGAACTCATCCAGCTTCACCTTGTTATCCAGGTAGGCTTTGACCATCTCTGAAACGCCATCCTTGCTCTTAAACCCTGAGCAACAAAATGCAAACAGAAGACTCTTAGTTAGAAAAGCATAACTGCAGAAGTTGCTGACTAGTCAGTGATGAAGCTTCTGTTTGTTTTACCTCCAAACAGGGAACCTTTCCATGTGCGTCCACAAATGAGTTGAACAGGTTTGATAGAAATGTTGTGCAAGTCAGTCCAGCCGACAATCACACTTACACCCCATGCTTGCATGCAGGACTCCAAGGCACTTTGCTGAATTGAGAGAAAAAACAAAGACAAAATTGTATCCAAACGGTTTCTTCAACAGCTACTGCAAATAAACAACAACAAAAAACACAAGTAAGCATAGCCAACATTGATAAGAGTAAATGCTCAACCAATGTCATGCTTAAGTTACCTTCTTTTACTCTCTCAAGCCATATTAGAATAAATCTCCTCACCATCACTTCCACATTCCCAACACATTCTATGGCGTAGTCCACGCCTCCGTTGGTCATCTCTGCCAGCACCTGGTGGATAGGTTTGCTGTGATCCTTGGGGTTCACAAAGTCAGTCGCGCCAAACACTTTGGCTTTCTCAGCTTTCTCTGGATTGATATCAACAGCTATAATCCTTTTGGCTCCTGCGTTTTTGCAGCCCATGACAGCAGCCAAACCCACAGCTCCAAGACCGAACACAGCACATGTGGAACCCGGTTCAACCTAGAGATAGAAGAGTCTCTGTGTTACTCCAGACAAAAGGAATGAGTGGAGTTGTTAATTGAAACATGTGCAGTCCATAACCTCCAATCTGAGGTCAATGAATTCTGTCAGAATTAAATGCATAACAATGAATGTCTGGTGCATCATTATAAAGCACTACTGGATGTAAAAAATGTATCAACAGCTGGCTACCCTATTGACCCTATAAAAGCTGTAGTTATATAAATTTAGCACAAACATGATTTATATATTTTTTTGGGGATGATTGCTTCTTGGCAATAAATCTGTTTATTTTACTTTTTAATGGTCACATTTGTAAGTAAAATGCATATGTGGGATGAGCAACCGAGTTAAATATGCTGCTTACACCCATGAAAAACTTGCCAAAGTGTCTCTGCCGTCTTAAAAAAATTATAATTAAAAAAAAATAATAATAACAAAAAAAAATAATCTCTGCCAAAGCCAAACAGTTAATTCTACTATTGACTGTTGTGTTGAGCTTATGGTACCTCAGGTGCTGCTAATCAAGTGGCTGATTGGCAGCACATATGAGTATGAATCCAGCTACAGTGATTAGTAAGGACAGTAAACTCAAGAGAAGATGCAGTGAACATTATGCTGACTGATGCACTGATGGGGTAAGGATGACTGCTGTTGAAGTAGCAGCAGTGCAGTTTATGCTTTATTATAGACCTGACAACCCCAGAGTTATAATACTGGTCTTTATAAAGTACAAACTAGACTGTTGAAGGTACAACAGCGGTACCTTTGAGGATACCGCCCAGTGATAATCCTTTGTGTGGTGTCTTTAAGTAAAAATGGACTTCTGTCTGGCAACTGTAACATAAAAGGCCTGATTAGTGAAGTACTGCACCTCCAGGATCTCTTATCTCCACCGTTAGGGCCATAAAGTCTGCTGGCATGTGCAAATTTCCTCCTTTTCAGAATCATGGA
Organism: Rhadinocentrus ornatus; assembly: GCA_037177495.1. Taxonomy (NCBI): domain Eukaryota; kingdom Metazoa; phylum Chordata; class Actinopteri; order Atheriniformes; family Melanotaeniidae; genus Rhadinocentrus; species Rhadinocentrus ornatus. The sequence continues at coordinate 5,952,770 of JBAMHW010000022.1, forward strand.
GGATGCTGTGAAATGTTCTTGTTTTGTGTTGTTTATTTGGACACTTTTCTCTACGGTTGGATTTTTACCCTGAAATACTTAATTGACTGTTTAACATAATCTTTCTTTTGGTTGACACAAAACATCCTTTTTTAAAAATTTTATCCCTCCCAGTCTCTACTTACAAACCTTCGCAGTATTTACTGCTGCCCCGTAGCCAGTGCAGATCCCACATCCGAGGAGGCAGACTTTGTCCAGAGGAGCAGCAGGGTCGATCTTAGTCACAGCGATCTGGTTAATCACAGTGTACTCAGAGAAGGTACTGGTTCCCATAAACTGCAGGACCCTTTTTCCTTTGCAAGTAAACCTGGATTCCACTGCTGCCATTATATCCTGACGTATCCTGGTCCTGAACAACACGTTTGTTTTTTTTTAACGATGTGAGCAATTGCTTTTGGTTTATTGAGGGATTATTTTAATAAACACCTAAAACAGAAGGAATAAATGATATGTTTAGGAGAAGTTACTATGGTTCTTACCATGCTAATTCACATTGGTTGGTCCTGGGACTCTTACAGAAACGGCATTCTCTGCACTGGCAGAGGAAAAGAGGAATGACCTTGTCTCCTGCAAGACAGCGAAAAAGCTTTTTAAAACCTTCAGAGTGGTACCCAAAGACTTTCATCAATCAATTTTATTAAGCTGAATTGACGTTACATGCAAACATAATTACGTTGTTGAGCACAGCCTATTCAGTTTAATGTTTTAGGCCTCCTCTTTAGAAGACCACAGAAGAATAAAACTCATGAACTAAAAGTGAAATAATTATGTTCATCTACAGTTTACGTTCAAATCATCAAAAAAATTTCTACATCTCTAAACGTCTAGAAAAGTACTTGTTATTCTGACGGAACTCCATTTTCCAGCATGCTTTGCAGAGTCAAAGGGTCATGTGATTGCAGTGTAGTGTGCTGCCACTAATCCTTTAAACCGACTCATGTTGAAGTAGGAGTGCAGGAGCTAGTGGGCACACCGTGTGCATCATATGGAAAGAAAAACCACACCAAAGCAAACCACACCACAGTACACCACAATCCCTGTAATGCTGCCGTTGTATGGTGAATAAAGTGCCCTATATGAGACTCAGTCTCCTTCTGACAGAGGACACAGCAGCACATTCCACCAGTTACCAGACACGCATCATTCTTTACAAAATGTGTGTAAGATTTCAAACTGTGAAGTAATGAAGTCTTAGAATTTACATTACATGAACCCAACCACAGAAACCAATGTTCCATGCAGTCTGAAATTTATAAATAGTGCAAATAATTACAATTATTTCAATGCAGGGGGCAAGGGGCAGAGGCTTTTCCAGCTGCTAATTGTCCATCACAGGCCAACATCTGTCAGACTCACACTCAGAAATCATCCTAACATGCATGTCCCTGGACTGTGGGAGGAAAATGGGAAAGAACCCACACATTCATAGAGAAGGAGGCAGGTTTTCCAGCCTAACTGCTGCAGGAATCTAGGATATGCGATAGGATATGCAATGCCTTCACACTTTGGATGTAGCAGTCAGCAGCTCTGCAGGGTTGTATGAGTTCAGGACAGGATTGTGATGGGGGGGAGGGGGGTCCTTTACCATTGGTGACAGCCTAGCCATCCTCATCCTCTCTTTTACCACCTCCACTGGGTACAGAAAGCATCCCAGTACAGAACTGTAATGTACTGGACCGTACCCCAGCACAGTCGAGCCAGGAATAGATGCAAGCTGAATAAATCAGATTGTGAAATATCCATCACTAATCAATGCATCCAATTTTACTTTTATCAAGCCTGGCAAAGGCTGAAATTGTGATGTATCTGACAATTAAGTTTTACCAATTTCTTGTTCACAGAAGTACACATATTTGCCATGACTTGTAGTCCTCCCCAACTGTCATGGGGTCTGTTTTGTTTACTACTCACCTTAATCATCTCGTTATCTTGAGAAAACCAAACTTTGTTCTGCATGAGAAAACTGTCCTTGTAATCTCCAGGTAACAAGAAAATGAACTTATCTTGAGATGATAATTAAAAAAAATACATGGCCACTTTCAGCTTCTGTAAAAAGATGTATGTATTGTAAGTTAAACTATTTTAAACGGACCTGGCTGAAATTCTGTGACTCCAGGCCCGACACTCTCTACGATGCCAGCAGCCTCGTGGCCGAGGACTGTTGGGAAGCCATCTTTGTGCATACTCTCCAACAGGTGGTACAGGTCTGAATGGCACAATGATGTTGCTACTATCTGCACCAAAGACAGAAACCAAATAATGAAAACCCTGATGATCGAGGATTATATGACACACTATTGAGTGTTTAAAGTCTATGTCTTTTACCTTGATGCGGACCTCATTTTCCTGTGGTGGGGCTACTTCAATCTCCTCAATTACCACAGGCTTGTTGGGCTCCCAGGCCACTGCTGCCTTACATTTAATGACCTCAAAGGCAACATGACAACATGTTAAATATGACAAGCATTACAGAGCGTTCCTGTTGTTCCTGTGGAATAACCATTGCACTGGAATGGCTATCTATGAAGTGGCGCAACCCCATTTTTAAAGATTTTCACTTAGCCAATGAAATAGCATTTTAATATAAATTTCATTTTCATAACCTGCATGAGAACTACAAAAAGCCTTTTATAAAGGCATACAAAAGCTACTTTTGAACCTTTACTTTAAAAAGCAACACACTGCACTAGTAAGAACCACAACATAATGCTGAAATAATGCTATAATTCAAGTCAGCAGTAAAAAGGCTTCGCTTAATGTCAGACCAACTCATACGCCACAAGAATGAGTTGGTTTCACTCTATCCTTAATTGTTTTAGTCCTGATTACATAAAGCACAAAGCAATATTTTAAAGTACACACATGCTAAAGTAAACCAGTTTCTGGAAGTAAAACATTGAAGAGTCAGCTGTCCCTAACATGATAAATCAACTGGTTTGGCTTGAATTTGAACATTTTCCAGTGAGACTTTCCAGCCAGTGCTGCCAGCACTTTAGATAAAGCTGACGGGATACTTTTAAAAATGTTTGCCAAGTCAAAACAGAAGATAAATCTAAACGAGGCACGGCAAGCGAGGGAGAGGAAAATAGAGACAGAATCAGCCTAACCACAGGAAACCATCTTCATGCACATCTGGAACTTGTGTTAGCTTTGCAAAACTATCAACAGCTGCACAACTCATGTGAGTTGTATCATGTGACAACACACACAGATGTATAATTTTGCTTACCTTCCCAGCTGTGGCCATTTTTGCTGCAATAAAAGAGCGTTTGCAATCCGGAAAGGACTCAACGAGACAACTGCAGCTGCAAGACAGGAGAGCTGGTAGAGAAAACAAGAGCCAGGCACTTTATAACGCATTCAGCTGGGCAAGGACTTTAACCTTTGCTGTTATCAGTTCCTTGAGTTCCCACTTACCCGCACTGACAACACGAGGACCCTTAGCAGAATAAATGTGGAGCAACTGCAGCTGAACTTCAATGTTTATCTATGAAAAGGCAGTATTTCAACATGCTTACTTAATGTTTTGAAAACTGATGCTACAGGCTTTTCTCTCTGGGTTGATTTGGGACTGATGGGGGTTTAACAAAACCACAAAAAATGTAGTTGAGCCAAAGAAGCACTTCTCGTATTTTAGACTTGAATTTGCCAAAATAAGGATATATCATTGAATCATGACGACTGTTTTAGAATCGATTTATGGATCTAAAGAACTGCAAGATTTGAAGGTGCAGCATGTAACAAAATTAAAGGTCAATGACATAATTTTTTTTATATATTATTAAAAACCTTGTTTCTGTGGTAAAATACTGATAAAATAACTAGTGTGTTTTTATTCTCCTAGAATATGGCATTTATACCTACGTGCTGTGGGTCAGCACACATGGCAGCTACCATATTTTTATCAACATTTTTACTATGGTGTCCCTGAATGGACAAACTTCTCTGTGTGTAAAGCGATTTTGTTTGACAGGTGCTAGTCAAGTAAGGGCAAGTAAGTAAGGGCTTAAGAGGAACATAGAACAAAAGAAAAATTTTGAAGTAGTTGTGCCTGAGATCACGGGATCCATTCACACATAAAAATTTGTTTATGTCTGGAAGAATTATGGCCACTGACGGCCACCGTCTATTCACAACTGTGCTTGAAGTCATCACTTACCCATCTTTACCTCAAGATTTCAGCAATTCTTATACCTGTACACTGTATCATTAAAACCTCACTAGTAACTTAAAAGAGGAGCTAAACCTCAGTTCAGAAAGCTTAATAATTTAAGTCTTAATTACATGTCATAACTCTTTATCACATTATTTTACTTTTTTTTTTAAAAATCTCTGCAGTTTCACAGAGCATACATAATATAGTTTACTGGGATGCATTGGCCTTAGACTAGGTGGTCTCTGCTCTCTGGCAGGTTTTCTCCAACTCACCCTGAGTTTCTCCTCTTTAGCTGCAGCCTGCAGACTGAAGGAAGTGTCAGACATCTTGTGTCCTTTTCTTAAAGAGCCAGTTGACATTGAGGCACAATCACTCCGCAGATATCTACACTGAGAAAGATCAGACCCCGCTTACATGTTTGATCATTTCTTTTATCCTTCCTTTTTTTTTTTTAAAGCGTTATCTTTTTATCTGCACAATCGATCATGTATCCATCCATCCATTTTCTGTACCGCTTGTTCCCAGTAGGGGTCGTGGGGTGAGCTGGAGCCTATCCCAGCAGTGTTTCAGGTGAAGGCAGGGTACACCCTGGACAGGTCACC
>JBAMHW010000022.1:5977370-5995658 GCA_037177495.1 Rhadinocentrus ornatus
TATATAGATAAGTGTCTTAAAAGCAAAACAAAAGAAATAAAAGCTCATCTGGTTAAGCGAAGTTTCAGCCTCAGGGATGAACGATCTCTGGGTTATGGGAGTAAATTGTTAAACAATATAATCATGACAAGCAGATTACAGATGAGCTGTAAATGCTGTCATGCATATTTGCTTTGTTAACGCAGTCAGTTATTTTACTTTTTAACAGCTTGGTGGCAGAGCATTAATCTGGTAACATATTACATAAGAAAGTGAATTGATGGACACAGTTATGTTTTATATAAACTAATTAACAAGGAAGCTGTTTCACCTTTTGCTGTTGCACCTTTCAGCTGCTAAATGGTACATTCTGTTCACCAGCTCTCTTGTTCTAGCACTAAACAACGTACAACGACAGAATGATGACTGATGCGTCTGAAAATAATCATTTTAGAGCAGTGAGACTGAACCAAAACAGTAACATTACAGCCAGAAAAGAAGAAGAAAAAACTGGTCATTTCCACGGAGCTGAGTAGAGATGGACCAGGGTGCCACCTCTGTGGGTTTGCCACCTCTGATTTGTTGAACAGCTTTAAGATGGTTTACTTATTCATCTGTCATTTTAGTCAAACCACTGATTTTTTAAAAGATCTCTCAATTGCAGTACTTACAGGATTCTGTTATAATACTATACTGTTGTTTTTAATTTCCATGCTGTGATCTGAGGCTTTGTCCATCATTTTGTCCAACTTTAGCTTCTCTTCATTGCCCTCCTTTAAAATCCAGAATTAAAAATTCTCCTCATATATAAAGCTCATCCATTGTATCTCAAAGATCTCATAGTTCCACATATTCCCAACAGAGCACTTTGCTCTCAGACTGCAGGTTTACTTGAGATTCTCTAAAAGTAGAATGGGAGGCAAAGGCTTTAGTTAACAGGGTCCTCTCTGTGGAACCAGCTTCCAGTGTGGGTTTGGGAAGCAGACGCCTTCTCTATCTCTAAGATTAGGCTAAAACCTGATATCCATTTTCTTAGTTGTGCCGTTTTAGGCTTGGTCTGCTGGCGGACATCTCATGAAACACTGAGAACGTCCCTCTTTACTTTGTTTAATGCATGTATTAATATACAGCCTCTTTACTGTCATTCATTTGTGCTTCTCTTTCCTCTCCCAGCATGTATGCCTGGCTTTATGGTACTTGTTGATCTCCCTGTCCTCCTGTGCAGACGGTGGCTCTTCCTGAGTCTGGTGCTGCTGGAAGTTCTCCTTCCTGTGTGTTTTTGTTCCTTCTTGTCTGAGGAGATTTCACTTGTAACACTGCAGCAGGAATCCATCATGGACCTGGTGGAGGAGGGGAGGGCTCTCTGGATCCAGAACACTGAGAAGGACCGGCGCCTGATGCACATGGAGAGCCGAGTGGCGGAGCAGGAGCAGTACACCAGGACCGACTTCTGCTGGGAAACACTTGGGTCAAGGACCTCTTATGATGCGACTTTGACACGTACCACTCATCTCACCATGGTTACTGTTCATCTACATAGCACCATGTGTTACGTCCCCAGGTCTGTCCGCATGAAGCCTGTCATTATTACATCTGGTGAGCGAAGCTGCAGTAGCAGAAGCAAACATCCCCACTAGGATTGGTCGCCTTCGTTTCCCTCTCTGGGCGTCAGGACCAATCAGAGGAGCTCCCGGCCTTTAAAGGAGGAAGACTGACATCAATCTGGACAGCTGTGTTCTGTGTGCGCACAGTTTGCCAGTTTGGGATCGTTGTCTTGTTGGTTAACTGTGAAAAATCCTTTGTGGTTGTGTTAGTGAGACTAGCTTTCCCTGGACAATTTAGGACCTGATGAAAAGACACTTCTTGTTGTAATTGTGTTTTGAAAAAAGACGCTCTCGTGTGGAGACGCTTTTTGTTTGGTACAATCCGAGTGATTTAACTCCTCAGTTTTGTGTTGATTGGCTGATTGATTGTTTAGTTTGTAAAACCTTATATCTGTGATTACCTGAATAAGGACACCTTTTGTTACAGTTTTCCTTTCTTTGTTTATTTGTTGCCGGACCTGGTATATTTTGATTGTGGACACCTTTTGTTTGCTTATACTGAACCCGATAGAGGTTGTTAATAAATTTTTATTATTAATACTATTACGTTGTGTCTGGCCCGCGTTTCCCCTAGCATATCAGGGTTAGTAACACCATGACAACAGCGTTCTTGGATGGCAGCAGGGACGATGCGCCCAGAGATGACTTATGGAACACAGCAAAGAAGTCAAGGTGTTGATTTGGCCTCTAAACCGCCCAATGAGCAATCAATCAAATATGTGTAGATGATGCTGGAACCAGCTCATCTTGATCCACGGAGGATCCACGGAGTCAGCGTCCCTGACTCTTCAGGATGGTTCTGTGTTCTTGTTGAACAACACATTAATCTAACTCAGCTTTCCAATTTGATTTTTGATCGAAGAATCAAATTCCTCCTTCATAACAATGTTCATCAGAGCATCAATGATGATCAGGTAAGACTGTAAGTCTGTAAGAGGTTAGTGAAATGACACAAGCATGATAATAAAGGATTTAGGAATTTGTGCATGTTTGAGGTGTGTGTGTGCATGAGGACAAATTGGTAAAAGCCTATTGGTGGATGAAAGAAACACAAATCAACTTCACTTCAAAGAATAAGAGGATGACACAGAGAGGATGGCAAACAAAGAGAAGGGTTTCAGCATCCTGACAGATGAAAGCATGAAAAACTTCCTTTCTTCAGCTTATTTTGATCTGTTTTTTTATTAAAGTGCAAAAAGATGTGGCAGATTTAACCCACCCATTTTAGATGCAGGATGCTTTACATCAGGGGTGGGCAACCTGACAAAAATGTGTTCTGCTTTCAGGCCATTAAAAGAAAGAAACAACCGCAGTGTCCTAACTCTGCACTCATCAAAATTGTGATTGGTTGTGACGTTAACAGGACGATGCTCGCTTGTTGCACTGTGCATCTACATGGAACAACAGAGCAGCAGATGAAGAGCAGCGGTGAGTTAATCAGCACTTCTAAATGAAGTGGGATATTCAGAGGGTTCAAGTGGTCAGGGTTTCTGCACAGATATAGTACATATATGTACATTTTATATGAAACTAGTTTGTTTCAGTTCCAGATACCTGTGATGAAATGTTTTGTACATCTATTGTGATTTCAATGCAAGTGTAAATGACTAAATATGTTATAAAATAAAAAAGTAAAAAGTGTTTTTATAGATACAAATTTAAAATATAAATGTAATACACATAATACAATATATTTAATATAAATGAAGTGAATGAAATTTATTACAGATATGAAATTGATCAACTGTATAAATGAAATAGAACTAAAAATATAAAAATTTATGAAAACATAAATGTTTATTTTCTATATAAAAGAAAATTAATAAAAATAGAATGTGTAAAAAAAATGAAATGATATAAATGTGTAACTGAGGTTACGGCTCATGTTTTCCGAAAGGATAGAAAATCTAAATATATAAACATCTTTAAATATAAACATCTTGATAATATACTTTGAACAATAACAAAAGGAAAAAATAGGGTTTTAATTATTTACAGTGCTACCAGAAACCATCATGTTAAAAGTCCCATATTAGACATATTTTCAACTATTTCATCAGAGGTCCAACAACATTAATTTCAAAGTGTTTTACCCCAAATTCAGCCTTGGTCCTTAATTTCAGCCATTCCAAAAGTAGCTCTAGTGAGCTCTACTGGTAACGGGCTGTTTCTCTGTCTGAACCTTTATATGTTCATGAGTGGTGCCTGTCCACACCCACTCCACGTCCCGATCTGGGAAAGGCTCTGGCTGTCACTGGCGCCCGCTCTGTGATTTTAGAGGGCAGGCTAAGCTAATCAATGCAGATCAGTTGCATTATCTATTCCTGGGAGGAGTGGGCATTTCCCTTCGTGGGGTCACAAAGGGAAAGATCTCAGACTCACCAAGACTGGACCAAGCGAGAGAGGTAACATAATTTTCTCATATTTGGGCCTCATACACAGGCTATGAGGACACAAGACTGTTAGAAAACCTTTAGAAAGTATATTTAACAAAATATGGGACTATTTATTTTAATAGGCTATTTTTGACTTACTTTGTAGTATTCCTGTGGAATACTTTACTCAGCTTATATATTTCTGGTTGACTTCATAGTTCTCATTGTTATTACTTCTTTTTATTTGTTTATGTAACCTAATTATTGACGCTGCGGTCATCCGTGTGGCTTACTGTGGATGCTTGTCTGTTTAGTGTGTGGTTGTTGATCTACAGGATTGCGTATAACTAATTTTCCTGCAGGGACAACAAAGTTTATTCTGATTCTTTCATACAATAGTGTTTAAATGAGAAACAGACTATGGAGAACGTAAGTTAAAGGCTGATTTGGAGGAGCAGGCAGGTCTGCAGCCAGTATAGCAGAGGAATGGGCGGCTTTTTGATGTCTTGCCAAGAAAAATCAAAGCTGCACCCTTTGCACGTCCACAAAACGCTGACCTAGGCAAGTAGCTGGTTTATAAGGAAAAACTCTTAATACACTGTACCTGCAGAGTGAAGCTGCACTGAAAGCTTGTTTTAAAATAAGAGCCCAATTTTTCCTGATACTCTGGATCACAGACACAAAGTCTGTCTGAAGTGGCTCCCTAAATCTCAAGAAGACGTTTAGGCCACAAGAGATTGTGCAAGTCCTTCGATTCAGACAGCCTCTTCCCACATTATGCAGCCCTGCTTCCCTTTAATGTGCCTCTGATCTCTTGGCTTGGTTTCAAACCATTTGAAGGTCATCACAACACATTTGAACAGGAGGGCCCAAACTTTAAAAGGATGTAACCAGTATCAGCCAGTACCACTCGGATTAGTCTTCCAGTGATGGAACATTGGCTCGAACTCCTTTCTCTTCCCTTCTAAACTCCTGCAAGATACTGAAAAACTTTTACTGTGCATAAGTCCTGTAATTAGACGCAGCCCTCTGTAACTCTGCTTTGGAAAAGCACCAGTGAGGTTTGAGTATCGAGGCTTGGGGCTAACAATTCTGACTAATTAGAGGAATACTAACAACCCAAAGAGTGTTTCTCTCTGAATGGTAATGGCTTCGGTCGGCTCTTTCTCCTGTGTGGGCAGAGAACCATGAGATGTGGCTAAGCAGTCAGGATCAATATGTGCTACTTTCTAAATGCTTTTTAATTTTTCCTTTTTTGTATTCATTGCTCACAAATATCATAGTTTTTCTTTTTCAAACCAGCATCTAGAGCAGCAGGAGGATGCTACTGTAATTAATGGGTCAACAGTCAGATTAAACACGTCAAGTTATATCTTAGTTCTTTTCATTTAATTAAGACCATGAATTCCCATAATAATAAATACTTTATGAAGGACAGGGTTAACAAATAAACAATGAGGAACTTTTTAAATTAAAATCAGCCATGTTAGACATTTTGAAGGCTTGTTCAGCAGGCTACAGTATTTGCTCTGATTAAAACAGCTAATAAATGGTTCTAAAATCTCATTTCCCTACTTCTGAGAGTCACTCTGTGAAGGGGATTACTCACCTTGTCGAGCATGTCTTTTGAGTGGGCCGCAGAGATGCAGAACCGTGCCCGCGACTCAATGATGGGTGTAGCTGGGAAGCCCACGACCACCACCCCGATGTTCCTCTTCAACATCTCCCTGCCAAACGCTCTGATGAGGAGATGACACCATAATCACTTTTATTTGAATACTCATTGTTTTGATCTCTCTTCTCTTTTACTCAGAGATGGGAGAGGAGTGGGGATTTATCATTTAAGATCACTTGAGTGTCTCAGCAGGTTCATTCAGGTTCAGTAAAACACGTCATCAGCATGCATCACCATGGCGATGTACGCAGCTACAGGGCATGTTAGGTTTCCAGATAACATCAACACATGAAAGCTTTCTAAAAATACTGAAAACACACACAAAAAAGAAAAAAGTTAAATAAATTGACAGCTAATTTTACAACAATACAATTTATATTTAAAATTTAAAATTAATCCAACTCCAAATCCCAAAAGACCTGCTTAATTCTAGAAGTAATTTTTTTTTTTGATCAATAAAGGGAACTTTTACATGTTTAAAATATTTCTACACCAGCAGGAGTTGGCCAGCTAACACTGCATGAAGCTTAAAAACACCCTGAGAAAAAAAAAAAATAGACCAACCGGTGATTCCTTTTTAGATTTTAGTTTTCATTTAGACAGATTTGGTTGCATTCAGACCATGTGTGTCTTAAAGGTGCATGATCACTTAATCAAGCCAAATGTTAAGCTGTTGAAGTTCATGCAAATTATATAAGATTAATTACTTCCACTACGAAACCATAAAATTACTTTTGTTCAATCGACATCTTTAAATACAGTATAAAAACATTTAGTTAAATTTTTTTGAGTGTTCTGTGTTTTTTATAGGGTTGCAACCAGTATTTAGCTGGATGTTCGCCACCTATCGTAGGCCAAGTAGCAGCGATTTCTGGTGCCTTTGAACATATTTAACTTCTGCTTGCAAACAAACTTAATACCATCATGCTCAGCTTTCAGATTCAGCCATTTTCATCTGCAGTATTCTCTCTAAATATGTTAAATCAGCATAATTTCTTCATGATCAATTAAGAAACATAAGCCAGTTGTGCAGCATAAACTATATTCGTTATAGTAAAGCCAAAGACCGGCTACTTTCCTTTTCAGTGTAGAGAAAAATAAAAAAATAAAAACATGGTGAATAGATAATAAGAGAGTCAAACTCACAAAATTACTTCAAATGATGTCTGTACCTTCATCCATCTTATAAAATTCTTATAAAACTAACTTAAATCTCTATACAATTAAAACTCTTTTCATTTAGCAGTTTAAAAACGTAGACATTAACAATAAATACATTTTGAAAAGGATGGATTGGATGAGGAAGGAGTACATCGGAGGGATGTTTTGGAGACAAAGTCAGAGAAGCCAGAGTAAGAGGATTTGGGCATGTACAGATATATTGGTAGGGTGATGAGGTTGAAACTACCAGGCGGGAGGCCTAGAGCAAGACCCAAAAGAAGATTTATGGTTGTAGAAAAAGAACACATGAAGTTAGTCAGCGTAAGAGAAGAGGATGCAGAGGAAGGGTTAGATGGAGGCAGATAATTTGAAAAGAAGAAAAGAAGGGGGACACTGCTGAGATCCTTCTTTGACCCTGTGGTGGCATCAGCCATCTATTATGGTGTGGTCTTCTGGGGCAGCAGCATCTGGACTGGTTCAGGAAGAGACTGAACAAACTGGTTAAGAAGACCAGCTCTGTCCTGGGATGCCCCCTCGATTCGGTGGGAGTGGTGACGGAGAGGAGAATGATGGCTAAGCTTTTGTCTCCGATGAAGAAGACGTCCCACCCCATGCAGGACTTTTTAACAACACTGAGCAGCTCCTTCAGTGACAGACTGCTTCACCTGCAATGTGTGGAGGAGAAATACCGCAGGTCCACATACGTGCAATATCACTACTGTACAATAATGTAAACTCATTCTGTATGTATGCTTTTACACAGGCATCTAGATAGATATAGTTTTTGTTCTTATCTCTAATGCAGTTTTTTCACTGGTTTTGCTCCATCACCTCAGTTGCTGGAACACCAAACTTTCTCCACTGTGGGACAAATAAAGAATTATCTTATCTTGCGAAGGTAGAAAGCGAGTAGAAAGGAGTGTCCTCTGACAGAAGACGAGAAACTTCTTCACATGCATAAAAAAATAAACCTGAACTGTTTGTGCGTTCAATCACATCCACTCGTGCTTTGATGATGTGGCAGTGATGTTTTCTCCTTTCATTTTTTTTCCTTTTCCCTGTTTTCCTTCCTGCTTTGGCTGCAGCAGCCGTTTTTTCTTTCCTTCAGCTTGTTATATTATTGTGATGTGTGATCAGATACATTCTCCACCTGTTTTACATAAACGTGGTAATTTCCCGAGTGGTGAACCCCAGGTTGAACGGTTCATAACCAGCATCCTTATGCTGCTTAGTGAGGTCCCCATTGTTGGGTTACTTAAGCAAGACCAATTCTTAGTTCAGGCCCCTGCTTGAAGAAAAACTGTTTTGACTTGAAATGTCCTTATCTAGTAAGGTTTCTATAAATCAACAATGTGTTGACCAGGACTCTGAAAGGAGATATTTTGTACTTCAATTGTACTTCAAGTACAATTTCTTTGCCTTAAATACTGCAGGCGCAGAGAAGTGGGTACACCTTGAAATTATTACTTTTAAATGAACCTAAGCTAAATATAAACCTGTTAATTTTACAATGGTTAAATTCCAAGTCATGGATAAAAACAAACATGATGCCACATCAACCGATTTAACATTAGTACAACCTAAGTGCACCTTCTGGTTTGACTGATTTCTAGTCTGCTGTGACCAGCGCAGACCAACAACACACTTTAAAGACTAAATTAGCCAAATCGACCCAGCATGTAAGATCTCAGTGGATTTGCAAAATAACAGTATAAAAATCCTGCGATGGACTGGTGACCTGTCCGGGGTGAACCCTGCCTCTCACCTGAAACACTGCTGGGATGGGCTCCATTTTACCCCGCGACCCGTAATGGAATAAGTGGTACAGATAATGACTGACAGTATAAAAATCATCTTTTAGCTCTTTTGAAAGTCCTGTGCTGTTTCGGCTCTGGGTGGCAATTAGCAGTTAGCCTTTTTTTCTCATGACGTGATGTTTGTCCTCCTTGGGTGTTTTTGCACATTTTTCCCAGCTTTTGATTTATTTATTTATTTTCAGGAAGTGGCATTAAATAACTTGGTTCATTTGAATCTTCTGGTGACTTTTGTGTTCAAATATGTCTTGGATATGTCAAAATAATAGCAATAAAAGCGATTTAAAAGCAGTTAATTTTTGAGGTTTTTTATCTAGTGTCTAATACTCCCTTTGTGTCCCAAAATGCCCCATTTACATGAATTTTTTACAGTTAAAACCATTGATTGTGTAATGTCAGCATTTCATCTGGATGAAAAGTGGTGACATTTGACATGTTCACTATTTTCCAGATTCAACAGTTTGTTTCCCATCGTGATTTACTTTTTGCTTTTATTAATTAAAATTTTAATGCAAATAATAAAACTGGCTTAGTGTTAAATTCTTAAAATGACTGGATGTTTTTGCAAGTTTTGAGCATGTCAGAAGTTTTTTAGTGATTTATGACAAAGCTGAAAAAAACCTAATTAATTGTGTTGCTAATCTTTGAGATATCTGAAACTTACCACCACCAGAGCCTCATCCCCCACCATTTTTTTTTAATTATGGAAAATAATTTTTTTGTGTGTTTTTTCTTTATTACAATACTTTATTACAAAGTTATTCTGATAGAGTTAGTTCAAAGTATAGAGGCTCACCCTATCTTGGCGGGCATGTAGAGCATCAGGGGCACGACGGGAGAGTCGTTGTTACCGTAGATGATGAAACCCATTTCTCGAAGCCTCTTGCGGAAGTAGACTGTGTTCTCTGCCAGCTGCCGCACACGTTTACAACCTGGAGATGGTGAAAAAAGACTCTGAAACATGAGAAATGACAGCAAATGCTTTGTAAGTTAACCATGCGTCTGCTCCGTGTTCGGAGATCATGTATATTTAATGATCGTCTAAGTGTTACACCGCAGTGTGACTACTGTCACCTTGGTCTTTTAAACAAGTTGCATCCCTTTTATCACCTGCTGATGTGTTATTCATGAACAATGCAGAGATATTTACAGAACTATATGATACACCCATCACATCTCTACATAGTAGAGTTTACTGGTTAAAGTTAAAAAGAAAATGTTGTGAATGCCTGTGAGAGCTGACGAAAGACTGCTCTCCTACTCAGATGATTTTATTCTTCCCCAAATCTTATCTTTCTGGGTGGGTGAGTAGCAGGCAGATGATTCTCTGAAAAGATGAAAGAGGAAGGCTGACAAGCAGCTGAACACAACTGCATTCATAAGACGAGTGAGAAAAAAAATGCTTGAGAGTTACAGCATCCAGCTACCATGGGGAGATTAAGTTTTTTTAGTTTCTCTGAAATGCAGTTTTCTTCTCTCAGAGGACATCAGGAGATTCACTGAGTTCTGTGAAATGCAATGACATCAAACTTAATTTAACAGTCAGTGAGCTCAGAAACTTAGGTTTCCTATTCTACTCTTGAAGGAGAATTACCAGAAGAATTACCTGCTCACAGAAAAGCTGAGAAAAGCACTGGTTATTTGTGCAAGACATAATAACAGTTTAGTTCCCAGTATAAGTTCAGTTCCCAGGGAAGACCATGGGATAGCCTGGGAGACTAAGCTTAGCTCAAAAGCAGCAATAGTACAAATAACTCAAATTAGGAAAAAAGGTAAATTAACAGCTGTAATCATAATTATTTGAACACAATTTAACACACATAATTTATTTAATACTCGCCTTTATACCCAGTGTCTGGTTAGTGTGTGGATGAGCCTGCCCTGCATTTCAGCAGTTTGTACTGACCCCTGGTGTCTAATAATGAGACTTACAGTAACTGATTCAAGAAGAAAATAAAGCTTCTATTTTATACATTTAATTTGTGTCAATGTCACAGGCAGATGTGCTCAGAATGACGAAGATAATTCAAGTAACCCAACTAACTAATCAAGAAAGGATTTCCTGTTCCTCAAAAGTTGTTCTTTGCTGTTATTTTGCATCCTCTCAGATTTTTTATTCTTAGAGGTGTAGTAGTAAACTGATATTTTCTATCCAAATAGAAAAAGTGAACAATTTGAGGGATTTTCCCTTAAAACGCCCTTACTTTTTTTTTCCTTTTTTTAAATATGAGTTTTATCCAACCAACCACTTAAAACAGATTAATATTAACCGTCCTGTCTGTGAAGTCCAATGAAAAACAATTGTACATTTATTTTGGTATAGCTGATGTGCAAAATACTTTCAGGGAAAACTTTCACATTTTGTCATAGATGACATCTATCTTAATTTTTCTTCTTGTCTTAAATGTCCTATTTAGTTATAGAGAATAGTACAGCAGTCTTAAATCTCTCTTTTGTATGTTTAACCTGATAATTATTCTGCCAAGCTGTTTCATACCTAAATCCAATTTATCTAATTATAAGCCCAACTTTAATTAATTTAATTTATTCATAAAACATTAAACTGTCTGCTATTGAAGAATATATTTCTCTAAACTTGGTTTTTCTTGAAAAAAAAAACCCCAAAGCAACAAAAAAAAAGAAAAAAAAGAAAAAAGAAATTAATTAGATCTTTAAAAAAAACCCGACTTGTATATTCTAATTAATATTACAATGCAAAAACAGCTTGAAGTCTGTTTGAAACTGGATTGATTTTCTTAGTCCAATCATTTTTTTGTAAAGTTTGTTTTTTAATTTTAGTTTGTTAGATAATCTTGTTCATCTGCTTAAACTAGTGACAGTGAATTAGAAGCTGCCATTTTTCCAGGAATCCCATGGGTCACGGGATTCCCGCTGGATTCCCACAGGTTGGAAGTCAATTATACTATTAATCAAGTGATTGGGACGGTACAGGATAAAAAGTTAACGGGAGCAGACGGGTGCGGGAGCAAAAAAAAAAAAAAGACAGGCACTGCCACTTTGTAGATTTTGCTCAATAAACCTATATTGTAACAAAGTAAAAAATAAATAAAAACTACACTACCCAGAAGGCAATGCTGCTTTCCACCCGCTGCTTCCCCGCCAGAATTTAATTTGAAATAAAGGAATGGAGTTCCCAAACACAAACGGAGAACCCGATATGGCAAAAAACGGTTTCCAAAGCAAAGTTAGAAGTAATGGCGTGTTTATTAGGTTGTCAGAACTGGTAGGAAAGGCGGACATATGAATGAACTTCGCAAGAGTCGAGTGTCAACACAATGTATGTAAAATATGTTTAGTTAATGACATTCAGAAATGAGTGAAATACAACTTTGTATGTTCTGTTTGGGTTTCTATAACTTTGCTAGACATGGTGTGAATCATGTACTGTTTTATTGTTGTTCCCGTTTTTTTTATTATAACTGACCTCCAAAAAAAGCTAGAAACACTGAGCAGCTGGTCTAAATGATAATGGTGAGAACATTTAATCAAATTCAAGGCATTGCCTAAAGACCAAATAAATTTTAAAAAAATGGGAGTGGAAGTCATTCTAAATGGGAGCGGGATGGGATCGGGAGTCATTTTAACAGGATTAGGACGAGACAGGACCTTTTTCTGAGGGAGTGGGGTGGGGCAGGAGTGAAAATCCACTTCCATGCCACCCTCTACAGTGAATGCAACACCACTCATCCTGTGAGAGTGCACTATTCTTTAGAGAAAATTAGCATTCTGACATTCAACAATAGAGGTTATTTGACACTTTGCTACCTACTCACACATTAATGCAGAACCATCACCCTTCAGTATGCTGATACTGCTTCCCCACAGTAACAGCCTAATTAAAATTTAGCAAAAACTGTTAAAGAATGGTTAAGAAAATATGACAAAGATTCGTAGGCATTTAACAAGCCCCAAACTCCCAATAAACAAATCTTGCAGTATCTGATCAACAAAGACCCAAGAACAAAGCCCACCAGGCCAAAAGGGTTTTCCTGATAGCATCCAGGTACCAGGCACTGCAGTAATCCTTCAGATATTCCTGACACATCCACATCCTGACTGGACAGCTATTTTGGAAGCTACTTAGGATTAGACAGAAATGTCAAATCTGTGAGTCTTTTGCATCTTTGTGAATCCCACTTAGAAGATAGGTGTGTAGAATTTAGTGTATTTATTGGTAGAGTGACTATAGCATTAATAATGATATTTTTAATGAATGTTCAATTACTTCTAAGTATGCATGTTTGTTTTTTGTTTTTTTTAGCTTACAACAAGCAGACTTTATGGAATTGTCAAAATGTCATTTGTGCCACTTAAATCTTACTTACCTATCGTCGTTCCATCCTCTCCCATAATACACTTCATAGAAGTGATGATTTGCTCCACCACAGGAGGAGACATGGAGGTGGCATAAACTGCACTGTGGGAATGGGAGCGCAGGTACTCGATAAGCTCCTAAACCCAGCAGATACACAGGGGAGGTAAACAGATATTCACAGACAACACGGCCTCAATTTTACTATAGTCTCCTAAAACTAGAAAGGTTTAGTATGGAGGGTTTCCTGTGAAAGTTCAGTGTACCAGACAGAAATAAAAGACTCGGCTAAAAAAAGCTAAAAAATTGAGGTTTTATAAAGCAGAGAGAGGGTCAAAGACCATCATTGTAAAGTGTCCAGCTGCCTTTTCTCACAAACTGTGAAGTAGAAAAATCAACTGTAAAATATATTAAAGATGTTTATTTACATTATGTAACACTATAAATAGAAAAATCTATTTGTAAAATGAGCAAAAATGACAAAAATCCTTTAACATGCTTTTGATATATTGTCTTACATCCAGATTATTAACATTTGTTTTGTTTAGGAGCCTCGGCAGTTTCTAAGGTGTCACAATCTTAGACAATTCGATGGAGACAAAAGGTTTTTTCATCCTGACATCAGGATTCATTCGTTGCAAGCCTCGTTTTGATGGTATGTGATCCAGGAAAGGTAAATATGTCAGGAATGCAGCAACATCTACACTAAGGCTATAAATCCACGTTGCTGGGAGGACAAGTGTTATATTAAATCACAGTAATAGCTCTAACTTGTCATTCAAAACCTTATTTTGAGATTTTTTACCCCAAAGCATTTGCTGAGAGGACTGGTTTTTATAAAGGGTTAGTAAACTAGGAACCTCATCTTTAATTATTCAGTGTTTTAATTTGCTTCAAGAACAAAATCAACCTACAGACCTCCATCCTTACCTTTTTACCTGCAATGTATCCCCCTGCAGCTCCGAAGCTTTTGGTGAAGGTGCCCATCATAACATCCACATCACCTGGGTCAAGATTGAAGTAATCCACCACACCTCTTCCTCGCTGACCAAGAGCCCCTATGCTATGGGCTTCGTCTAGGTAGAGGTAGGCCTTGTAGCGCTTCTTCAGAGCAATAATCTCTGGCAGGCGCACAATACTGCCCTCCATGCTGCAAGAAGAAGAACAGAGGCGGAGTATTCAAATCAGCATGTGAGTGACTTCTATGCATCTCATAGAGATCAGTTTACATCACATTGATGGTAACATCTTTAAATATCAATTCAGATAATTGTGAAGGAAATCTTTGCGAACCTCTCCCATTTGTAAAAATAACTCACAGCACAAACATAGACTCACCAACTAGTTCATCACTGCTTGTTAACACTAAAAATTAGTCAACCAATCACATGGCTGCAACAGATTTAGTCATCTTTAGACATGACATGTCAGACAAGTAGCTGACGTTTAAGCTGAGCATCAGAACGAAGAAGAAAGAGGATTTAAGTGATTTTAATTGTTGTATGGTTGTTGGTGCTAGATGGGACAGGGATTTTCCCCCACAACCATCTTTAGCGTTTACAGAGAGTAGTCCAGTGAAAGTGAGTAAATACCTGTAAATGCCCTCCACTACAATGAGGACCTTCTTCCACGGTCTGTGAGTCGTTGGCTGGCCATGGACGATACATTCTCTCAGCATTTTCTCAAGGCTCTGCATATCTGACAGAGAATCATTTTCAAAACCGAACCTTGGATCTTTGCAGAGATAACATGAAACCATTTTTTCTAGTTTACATTTACTGTGTTTTTAAATAAAAAGACAAAAGGCTAATACCAGGTAGAAATTACTACTCTCAAGCTGAGGAGGAAAATTTCTCCTTTACATTCTTTTTTACTTTTGCATATTCTTTTAGATTAATTTAGTTTCCCTATGATTGAAGGTATAAAAAGGCAAGTTAGTGGCTTTGATTTGCTGAAGACAGCACCAAGAAATCAAGATTTTAGGTGAATAGTTAGCTGGAAACACGTGTTTGTTACATAGTCGCTAACTCTTTGCTGCTTATTATTAATAAGTGTTGCTAATTTGCATTAAGCACAAAGCAGCTTTAGATGAGTATTATCTCATAAAGCCTTATACAATCCTATCCTGTTACACCTGACCCAGATGAATCAACCCCTAAATAGGAAGCTGGTATCTAACAAGATGCTTTGTTATGTGTTGCAGCTAGCTGCATTGGTTGCTAATAATTATTTTACAGTTAATTATGTGTAAAAATCAATATAAATCATGTACAAGTTTCCAGTCATCTCACCGGGAGACTACAGTCCGATTCAAACTCTGATCAACGGCATCGATCAAATAAAATACTGGATGTGCCAGAACTTGCTTCAGATAAATGTAATGTAATGTAAATGAAGACAAAACTGAAATAATAGTTTTTAGAGTCAAAGTAGAAAAATTAAAAGACTCAGACCTGAATTTTAGCAGTTATATTAAAACAGCTGTGAAGTCGGCCTGTTATCACTTAAAGAACATATCAAGGATTAAAGGACTAATGACTCAGCAGGACTTAGAAAAACTTGTCCATGTATTTACCTTTAGTAGACTGGACTACTGTAATGCTGTCCTCACAGGTCTCCCTAAAAAGTCCATCAGTTAGTCAAGTCAAGGTCAAAGTAGATAATATAAGTCCAGTCCTCAGATCTTTACACTGGCTTCCTGTCTGTCAAAGAATTGACTTCAAAATCCTGCTGTTAGTTTACAAACCCGTGAATGGCTTATGACCAAAATACATCCAGGATCTTCTGGTTCATTATGAACCAACCAGATCCCTCAGGTCATCAGGGTCAAGTTTACTTTCTGTTCCCCGAGTCAGAACTAAACATGGAGAGGCAGCGTTCAGCTTTTATGCTCCTCACATGTGGAACAAACTCCCAGAAACCTGCAGGTCTGCTGAAACTCTCAGCAGTTTTAAATCAGGGTTAAAAACTTTTCTGTTTGCTGCCTTTTATCAGAACAACTGTTAATTAACTTTATTTTGTCTTTTTTATCCAATATATTTTGGTCTTTTCCTTTCTGTTTTTATAAAAAAAAAAAAAAGTTTCTTGTTATATCTTCTTGCACCCCGCTGCAATGCTTTTATTGTTTTATGTAAAGCACTTTGAATTGTCTTGTATATGAAATGTGCTATACAAATAAACTTGCCTTGCTTGCAGCCGTGTCCTTCTGTCACATTCAAAAATTGTAGTAAACTGAATTTTAATGAAATTATTTGACAGCTAAACTATATTAGGATAAATAACATTAAGAAATTGCAGGTATGCAACGTTAATGTCTAGTTAAAAACAAAAAAGGGTTTTACATGAGTCCAGGGAACAAGTGTAACAATAATGGCAAACCACTTAAACTCGAAGACTAACAACTAACTTAATACATAAGGAATAATGTGGATATAAAAGATACAGATGCATAAATGTCAGTAGGATACCGTCTGATCGAAGGACCCATTTAAGACTCACTGTTGTGCTTGAAGACTCTTATGGTGGACCCGGAGAGTCTGGCTCCCAGAACCAGAGAGGCATGATTCAGCTCATCACTCAGAATCAGGCATCCCTGCAGGGGATCAAGCCAAGGACAATAACTTTAAGTCATTTACTGATAGTTCATGATTTATTTTAACGCATCTGAGAAGGCAATGCATGAGACTACTAAAAAGAAAACTAACTGCATTTTGTTTACTGCCCTGAGAGTCTGCTGAGTGGGTGGATTGTCATATGTAAGGATCTGAACTGGGAGGAACTGGCATTAAACAACACATTTCTACCAGCGAGTTTGCATCATTACACAAGAACAAAAGCAGTCAGGAGCCACACAGTGTTGGTTTTCACTCAGCAGTGAAACTGCTCATGTGTTGAAGTATCTACCAGCCAACGTGACACAACAGACCAATCTGGACTCTTTGTTTTTACCGCTTTTAATCTTGTTACGCCAGCAGGAACTGCTTCCTCCCGATATGACGTTGGTTGGTGTTTTTTGTGCGTCTGTGTGCTACTGGTGACCTGAGATAACATGATGCTATGGAATGTTTCTGTGAGAGCCTACACCTAACATTGTGCTTACAAAATTGCTTGGCAGTTAACTTATTTTAACTTTAGCAAAGTGAGAGAAAAACCTAAAGGCCAAGGAAGAAATCTGGTTGATAGACAGAAACAGCTTGTTGTCTGACCTTTCCAGCAAGTGCTGGTATGTTCATGGAGTTGGTTGCAAACCCCATCCCAAACGCCATGGCTGACTCCACACCGATGAACTTAGCCAGCAGTTTCTCCATCTCCTCATGTCTGTCCAGGTTACCTGAGATGCACACAAACAATCAGATCCTTGTAAGGTTCTCGGTTTCCTATTCACAGTTGCTTGAAATGACACAAATCTGATTTCTTGCTGAATGTTAGCTAAATAGATGACTGGAATTCACATATTGCTGCATTAAAGTGAAGTTGAGAGTTGTTGTTTTTTTTGTCTTGGTTTCCTGCTGTTAACTAGTTCTTTTAGCAAAATTTAAAACAAGCACAGACATCTCTTATATTTGAGAGCCACTACAACAACAAAAATCCATGAATTCCTGTGTCTGATTGTCTTTCTGTTTTATATAAAAGATAATCTACTGTATATTACAGACATGCATCAACATATCCGATTTACAGCTGACATTTCATACACTATAGAGCTTCCTTTATTACAGAGTGGGCCGGCCTTCTCGCTGAATTTCCGCTCTGCTCCATCAGTATAAATCTGCTCGCCAGACCACCTGCTGTATTTCACTTCCTGCAGGCTGATCTGGATCTTATCAAATCATGAATGAAACTGGCTCTGCAGCTTCATGACCACAGTTATGAAGAAAACTGGATTCTTGGATGCACAGTTTTTAAATTTACATTATGACTGATGACTTATGTAAGTCTAAGTTTAAACCAAGTGTATTTATTTTGTAGAAGTTAAGTCATTTATTATTTGTAATGGGAACTTTTTACCAATCTAGAATTTATTTCCTTTTTTTTCCCCAAAAGTAATTTTTGAGTCAAAGCTGCACATTACAAGTTGATCACTAGTGAAACTTTAGCAACATTTAAGTCACGGTTAGCGCCCGACCGATATGGATTTGAGGCAGATGTCGATTCTGCTAATTGGCAGAATAAAATTCCGATAACTGATTAATTTATAAAACATGTTTAAATAAATTAACTTCTATTTTATTTATTTTAAATTTGCATTATATGGAGCATTTAGTAATTTTTTTTTTTTTTTTTTCCCCCTGTCCTGTCCAGCATCTTAACATACAGAATGGTGGTCTGTGTGCCATATTTTGCCGGA
>JBAMHW010000022.1:5995973-6009485 GCA_037177495.1 Rhadinocentrus ornatus
AAGCAGCCCCCGGCGGCAGGAGGAGAGATCGAGAGAGAGACGAGGGGAGACTCTTCCACATCCATCCCCCAAGGGCCCCAATGTGTCTCAACATGCAGCTGATGGAGTGATGAACGCTTCTTCTGTACTATCAAATATTTTCTACACAACGTTATTTCTGCAGTTGCTTACAGGTTTTTAAGCTGTTAGCTAACGCTATGCTGGGTTAGCATAACCACATTGATGTTATTGCTAATATAAATGGACAGGGAGCAACATTAGCTAAGTTAGCATAACTTTAGCAATGCAGAGTAAATGAAAATCATGACTGACACAACAAAGCACGGGTCACTATCATGACACATAGCAAACAGAGTTAAAAAGAAACTGGAGACATGTTGAGTCATCCTTAATTTCACAACATCGTTATAAACCTATTATCAAACACCGCTAGGGATTGAGGTTCAAATCGAGTCAGGCTGCCGTCTAGTGGACAAACGGCAAAACGACATAATTCTGCACGTCTCCGGCACTTGACATTTACCTTTTTATGACATATTAAGAATTTATCAGCGTTTATCAGCAAAATTCCAGGATTCTGATTGTTTTGCTATAACCAGCTGACTTGATTTTCTCATTAAATTAAAAGAATTTGCAACCATGACAATGAATTGTTTTACATGTTGGACCAACTGAAATAACTTCAAAGCACAAGAAATGGCTGGAATAACACCTGGAATCTAGACAAGCTGGAAAGGAGATATCTAAGATGATAAGTAAAGGAAAAGGAATTTAAAACTTTCACCTCTACTGAATGTAAGATCACTGGCAGATAAAATGGACAAAGATAACCAGCTGACAGGACAGTGAGAATATAGAAATGAAACATGATGTGTTTCAGCTAGGGCTGGGAACCATCACTAATTTAAAAAAAAACACAGTCTTTTTACATGACAATCAAAATCAGTTTCTGGGAGTAATCAGATTACAGTAATAATGTGATCTGGCACATCTACATGCATTTCTGAAATAGCATAACAATACAGTATTTCCTCAGATCCAGAGCCAGAAAGGCTGCGAGCCAGACAAAAAACTCCGGACAGGAAAACAGTTAAACTTTTTAAATGTCCACCGATGAAACCGTTTCACTCTAAATATTCACAAAGTTCAGATCTCAGATAATGTAATGAAGTTAATAAACCATAAAAACAATATTGGATCCAATTTTAGTCGCAATACGGCTCAGAATTCCTACGACGATGATAGATTCAGCTTGATCAGCGTGTTCACGTGACGGCTACGACGCTATCGGTGTAACACCGGAGCAGGAGAAATCCTCCATCTGCTCCTCACTAGAGTGAAAGAATTTTAAAAACTCTTTTTTTTTCTGATTTTCAGCTGTTTCGACGTGTTTTCCGACGCCTGCACTGCACTGATGAAAGTGCGTGCGCATGTGTCTATGTGTGTGTGCCCACTGCCATGGACATGGAGAGCAGCTATGACATGCAGTCATGTTAAACAGAGAAACAGCATTAAACTTATTATTTTTAGATTAAAGGACAAAGTGTAAGGCTGTTTTAGAAGAAATATGACTTTAAATGGCCATATCGAAGTATGTACATGCGTGGTGACATCTTGTTGCTGAACACGGCAGCACCATAGGTCTTAGTGTGAGCTGCTAATCTGAGCAGGAATATGCTGCAAAATAGTTCATAGGAGAATATAATCCACATCGTGCATTAAAACATAAGAGTTGGACATTATCTCAGCAAGAGAAGCTAATTTTGGCTACACAGGACACCAGTTGTGTGTATATATGCTAAGATCTTGCAGAGTCTCTGTAAGTCACGCAAGAGCAGGGGTCTCAAAGTCAAATTGTTCAAGGGCCAATGATGATATCGTCCTCGTATAGGAGGGCCACGTTAATATTAAAGTAAAAAAAAAAAAAAAGAAGAGTTTTCAAACATGTTTTATTTGACTTATTAACAGTTCTCACATATCTAGCAAAACCTAGCAAACACCAGTCTATGCATCATTATGTATAGTTGAACTAAACTTTTAGTGTAGATAATTTTTCTTTGTTTGGATAATAAATAAAAAATGGATGTGGGCAAAAATCTTGCACTGTAAAAAAAAACAAAAAAAAAACAACAACAACAAAAAAAAAGATTCCTCAAGCTCACATGTAGCACTTTACATCTGTCCAGACACCTGACAGCATTTTTCCTCACAAAGTTTAGCTACATTTGGCCTGATAAAGGTCACAGTTGAAACCCTGAGCTAAGCTTTAAGATGGTTATCACCCAACCTGGACCTGTACCTGCATATATTAAAGCTTATAGTGGAGAAAGGCTTCTCACGGAGATATCTGCTTCCAAAAAGGTACATCACACAACTAAACACTTTTGACAATTATGGAAAGGAAGGAGGCAATTCCCTCAGAAATTGTGCAGTCATGCCTGCTTTTTCCTGTCTCTCTTTAAACTTTGTATATATCAGGCTGTTGCCTTGAAAGTCAATAAATTCCATTAGCAACACACTTGGGACGCTGTCCACTAAAGATGCTAAAGTTAGCAAATCTCTGATCAAACTCCTGCAGCAGGTTATCAATAGCACACACACAGCCCTTAACACAGAATGCTGCGCCCTCCTCCACAGGAGATCTACATGTTACAAAACTGCTGAGGTTTTGGAATAAATCTGCTTTTTCCAAAGCTTCAGTTTTGAGGTGAACGCTTTCACTTTGTCACAGGCTGCTGCGATGATAGGCCTGGCCTCCACAGCTTCAAGTTAAGAATGTTTAGCTCCTGTGTTATATCCACCAAAGCAAGGTCCATTACCCACCTGGGATCATCAAATTCAGGAACATCCATTCTGCCATCTTCCATGATTTTTTTTTTACCTCTGCTCTTAACTAAAAAAAAAAAAAAATCTCTTCAGAACATTTCCTCTGCTTAGCCAGTGCACCTCAGTGAAATAAAGTACACCAGCATACGCTGCCTCAATTTCTTCTGAAAAGGCTTGAAAATGGCTAAGCTCTTGGATCTGATTAATTTATACATCTCAGGACCACAGACATGACATGTTCATATTTCATATTTTTGCTGCACAGTGCCTGTTGCTGTGCGATTTAGTGCAAAACAACTGCTGGATCTGCATTTTCCTCCTCCAACCTGCTTTGTACCAGTGCTACCAGACCTGTGTTTTTTACCGGTCCTGCATGGGGCTCCATCAATGGTGATGCCGACTGTTCCACAGCAAACTCGTGCGCTCCTTAGCATCACACAGCTGCAGAAATACATCCATGGCTGTGGTACGCCCATGCATTGGGCACACTCAGTGAAAGTTTGTGCTTTGTCATGCAACGGTTCATAAATGTCACTGTGTTTGCAGATAGAGAACTTTCTCTTCTCCAAGATAGAATCTTGCAGCATGCAATTTTTCAGAAACCATCCTTCAGTGAACGGCTTTCCTGCTTTGGCGAATAACTAACTAACCAACCACGTAGCTTCAACAGCAGAACCTTCATGGCCTTATAGAACAGACTTTGCTGTGGAGTTATTCCTTGGTGTAGCTGTGTCACTCTTTAATTCCGCTCGTCTCCTGCATATTTCTCATACATCCAGTAATGGCATTTCAGATTGCATTCCTTTAAAACCGCAAAATGTTTCTTGAAAATCAGGCATGTTGGATTTCCTGGATGTGGCCCCGGGGGCCAGGAGTTTGAGACCCCTGGTCACGGCACCAAAAAAAGAGGACGTAAAAAAAAAACAAAATCTTTCATTTTTATGAATTGATATTGGATTTATTAAATTAGAATAGATTTAAAATCGATAAAAGATTTTTAAAAAACTCCGCCCTCGTTTCAGCAGCATCACCCACCTGGTGAGACTGGAGGCAGTGCCAACTCTGTTACCTGCTGTTCACAGCGGTAAAATGCATTCCTGAAGATTTCAACCATCTTTCTCACAACTACATTTTTTTAAAATCCTAAAAAATAGAAAGTATTATTATCATCATCATTATTAATATTGTTACTAGGGCTGGGCAATATATCGATATTTTTAAATACATCGAGACCATATTAGACGCAATACAGAATGAAAAAATATCGTTTATATCGAGATAGCTTGTTTTGAGTTAAAAGCATCTTTTCTTTGTCGTTTGCACAGCTGTATTTTTGCTATGGTCATTGAAATATATTTTTCATTCATTTTGTTTTAGGAGCATTTAATTTAAAATAAACTTACTTTCATTTCAGTCAGCTGTTTTAATGTACATGTGCTGCTGATCCTTAATAAAAGTGTATTTAGCACTGAAGGCTGTAAATTAGAACTGTCTTTTTGGTTACTTGACAAAAAATTTAGAAAGGCTAAAATATCAAATGAACTTAAATGGCAAAAGTATGGAGGTCTTGTTGATCAGCAATTAATTTGAAGGTGAAATCAGAGTCGGTGTTTTAAAGCAATCTGTGGCACTAATCATCAGTTCCTGGGAACTACATCCCATCATGCACCACTGCATCACTGGACATTCATCAGGTTCAGCAGTAATGGCAAAGTCCGTGTGTGTGTGTGTGTTTTGCAGTGTGTTTGTACCAATCTCCTGCCTGGTGCTGGCGACTCCGACACCGTACGTCATGGCGACCTCAGCTGCAGTGTCAGCACACAGACCTGTGCTCTCAGCGAAACCGAGGTAATTATACGAGCCCAAGTTAATCACATCCCGCACGACCCGACCTGTGTACCTGGAAGAAGGAAATGAGAACATAAATAGACAAAAGAAACAATCGGTAAGAGGAAGCTATTGATTGTGGAAGTCCGTAAGATTACTGACAGAAAACAAAAAACTAAATCAAACTAAAAGTCTTGGTGTCTTTCCTGATCCTGTCTGCTTTTTTACTTAAAGGTACAGTGTGTAGCTTATTTGTTTTTTTGTTAGCAAAAATCAAGAATTGCTTTCATAAATACGTATTTTACCAAAGTCTAATCACAGTCACATCCAAATGAAATCGTTCTCGTAGCTTGGAATTAGATGTTTATAAATACATAGGTGGCAGCGCACCCAGCTGGAGGCTGCCATGCTGCCATGTCATACAGTAGCTGAAAGGGGACAAACTTGTTAGCCTTGTGCGTTTTTACCTGCGAGTCCCTGCTGTTTCTGGGGGAGGAGGTGGTGTAAACAAGCCAAAACCACTGTGGATGATTCAGCTTGCAAGCTTACATTGAAATGGAGGACCATCTATACTCTTTGCCCGCGAGACGGAGGAAAAAATAGCCAAGAAAAGAAAGAAATAATAACCGGGAGAAAATAAGAGTGTACATGGGTGGAGCATTTACCAGATGGAGGCAGCTGATGGAGAGGGACTTCAAAGCTAAGGCGGAGGTTGCAGCTTTCTGCTGGATAGGTGAGTTAATGCAATCTAACAGTGAAGTTTATTTTGGTGTTATGTTAGAAACAGGGCAGGGTGGTCCAGCAACTACTTTATCCTCCTCTTTTATCCCTCGTGTTTCATATTTTATTTCAGCTGATTTGTCAACGGGATGGGGTAGTTGTCCTCCTTCTAGTCAGGGGGACTAGATTGGATATCAGTTGCGGGACAGCATCGTTATGTGTGTGTTGTTCTGTGATAAGATTACAAGTGTGAGGTCTAAAACCGATAAAAAATCTCACAAGATTTTAAAAATCCTTACCTGTGTACCAGGCTTAAGACCTACATTAGTAAAGCCCCTACATGACATGAGGACAAAGATCTCAGATGCATGATTATCGGGATTATACAGGGTGATTTAGTTTTCTAGAACTGTTGCGTGCACCATAACAGTCTCTGGAGTTCTCTAAATGTTTGAAAAATAACAAAACATCCAGAAAGCAGCAGTTTTTTAGATGGAAATGTCTTGTTGATGTGAGAAGTCAGAGCAGAAAAGGGCCAGAAGGGTTGGTACGGACAGAAAATCGACTAACTCGTCTAACCGGCGAGCAGGAAACCATGTTAAAGTGAAGAACACATCCAGCCCCGAGGAAGACGGACAGCAACAGCAAAAAAAAAACAAAAACACATCTGGGTCTACTTTTGTAAACCAAGAACATCAACATCAGACAATTGCACGTAGGGAATTTGAAAATATTGTGTAGAGTTGAAGGCTCATATCACAGCAGCCAAAGAGACTAAAACAAGTTAACTGCAACTGCGATGTGCATATAAATGTAAACAGAGACTTAAGTAGAATATCTTAACAGCAATGCAACAAGAGACAGAGAGACTGCTTCAACACCATCGCTGCATGCAGGTATGTTAACCCAGCTCTCATAATATCTTGGTTTCATTTGTCATGAACTCAGTGTTGCTATTGCTGATTAGCTATACCTCTTTTTTATTGGTATTATTCAAATAATAGCTCAGATAGCCATCACTGAACCAAACCAGGGAATTGAAAAGTCTTTTAACCCCTAAAAGGAGCCAAAGCTATGTGAGAGCAAACATAGAAACGACCCAGTAGTAGGAAGGTATCTTGAATAGTGCTTAAGATATTCAAGGCATACACAGCCAATCTAAATCGTGACGTGCTAACAAATGTTAATTTTCCACATCAGTTAAGCTCAAAAGTCTCTGGGAAAGTTTCTTTTCTCATACAAACAAGCTGCATCAGATGGTCTTGAAATGTTGCAGCTTTTGGACAGATCTGTTAACAAGGGTGTGTAACCCAGTTTTGGTTTTTTACAGACTCATAGCATAACTCAGTCTTTTGTTTCCTATTTAAACTGTCACTTATCTTGATATTAGGCACAGGCATTGGAATTATTGGAATTAATCCTTATTTCCTCTTGCTATTGTGTGCCTGAATACCTTGTGGTTAGCTTGCAGATAACATTTATGGTCTTGAATGAAAACTTTGTCTTTCTCACTCAAAAGTCCAGTTGTAGTCGTGAGAGGTCCGCTCCATTAGGTCTATCTTGGCTCCTGGGACACTGCATATGGGCCTGTTCCAGTTGTCTCTTATCCGCATGTAAAGGTTCCTGGTGTAAAAGTTCTCAAAATCCTGGTAAAGTGGCACAAAGTCCTACACAGGGATGAAGAGAAAATAACATAAAAAGTCAGAGTTACATGACCTTAGCAGGAAAAGAATGAAGGAATTTTATCCTAATGCTCTCTGGTATGTGTTGGTATAATTCATGAAAACACAGGAACTTCTGGCCACTGATGCTTTTGGAAAGCTTAACTAGAAAAAATGAATTCCCTTCAATTCTAATGCTTTAACTCACAAGGGAGAGAGTTAATTTTCCTTAGTACTATCTATGCTGTATCCTCAGGGCCATTTAATGACTTTCCTTCATTTATCCAACCAGCTTCCTTTTCTCAACATAACCGCCACAGAACAAAGCCTAAGCATGCACATTGCACTTTTCTTTATATCCTTGTGCAATCAGAAGCCTTGATTGTTCTTGTATGCTTTATTTAGAAATACTAGTTGAAATGTTTGCAAAATGAAAGCTTCTAATTTATTATTCAGTTTGGTTAACAAGAAATAAAATGAATAGTACATAAAACACAAAGGCTATTTTCCAGTTAATTACAACATGAACAAAGCAACTATCCAGTCACCAGGCAGCACCTTAG
The DNA here is from genome assembly GCA_037177495.1 of Rhadinocentrus ornatus. Lineage (NCBI taxonomy): Eukaryota > Metazoa > Chordata > Actinopteri > Atheriniformes > Melanotaeniidae > Rhadinocentrus > Rhadinocentrus ornatus. Next base: position 6,003,571 of record JBAMHW010000022.1, read on the forward strand.
TACAGCTCAGCTGCATTTCACACATGAAACCCAACCTGCCTCCGTCCTAAAAACAATCACATTCATTTTTGTGTTTATGCAAAGTATGCTGACTGCACAGCTCATGTTAGTTTTCCAAACAGTAGACAGGAGTGTGGCTGAACTGTCAGTGGAGTTAAATGATTGCCGAACATTAAACATTTATTAGGGCAACCTGGCTTGATCATTTATGCTCACCAGCCACTTTATTAGGTCCAGCTGTTCAGTTGCTTGGTAACACAACGCTTGTTGTTAGACATGGTCAAAACTGAGCATCAGAACGAGGGAAAAAGGGGATTTAAGTGACTTTGAATGCAACATGGTTGTTATTGCCAGACTATTCTGAGTATTTCAGACACTGTTGATCTGCTGTGATTTTTACACACATGCATGTCTAGGGTTTACAGTGAACAGTCTGAAAAGAGAAAATATTCAGTTAGCAGCAACTGTCTTCACCAACATGCCTTGCTGATGTCCGAGGGGAATGGGCAGACAGGTTGGAGATGATCTGAAGGCAACAGTAACTCAAATAATCGCTGGTTCCAACCAAGCTCTGCAGAATTGCATCTCTGAACGCACAAACACGTCCAGCCTTGAAGCAGATGGGCTACAGCAGCAGAAGACCACACCGGGTGCCTCCTGTCAGCTAAGAACAGGAAACTGAGGCTACGATTCACACAGACTCAGTAAATTGGACAGAAGAAGACTGGGATAACATTGCCTGTCAGATGAGTCTTGAGTTTAGCATGAAATGGATATACCCTGCCTTGTAGCATTGGTTCAGGATGGCAGTGTAATTGTGTGGGGATAAATAATTTTTTGGGCACATTTTGGGCCCCTTAGTAGTACCTGAGCTTTGTTTAAAAAAAACACTATGACCATGTCCATCCCTTTATGACCACAGTGTAGCATCTTCTGATGGCTACTTCCAGCAGGATAATGCTCCATGTCACAAAGCTCAGGTCATCTCTGACTAGTGTCTTGAACATGACAATGAGTTGACTGGACTCCAACGGCCTCCACAGTAACCAGATCTCAATCTAATAGAGCATCTTTGGGGTGTGGTAGAACGGGAGATTCTCATCATGGATGTGCAGCAGCTGTGTGATGCTGTCATATTAATCTCAATGAAAATCTGAGGAATGTTTCCAACATCTTGATGAATCAGGTCCATCCCAGTACTAGCAAAGTGTACCTAATAAAGTGGTTGTCGAGTGTAGGTTGCTGCAATCATATTCAAACTGTCAACTTATATTTGCTGTTAATTACTCAATCAGATTGATGCATTCGAATTACACACATTTTTATTAGACCCCACAATGTAAATGAGCAAAGCAGGTTTGAACTAACACAGCAGTGTGATGCCTTTAGCTGATTCTGAACAAGTTCAGCAGCTAAATAAAGAAAGAAATCCTCGTCCCATTTGCTAGAGTAAATAAATAAATGTAAATATAGAATGTAATCATATTATTTAAACTGTGCAGAGATATTTGCTGCTTTCACTGATCAGCGTTCCAGTTTAACCAGCTGTGTAGTTTTCCTCCACAATAAACAACATAAAAATCTTAAACATTTGTCATCGACTAATTTGATTAGTTCAGAAATATTTCTCAACAAGTGTAGTTACTTCATCCTCAAACTTCCGTATTTCACACTGCCAGCTCATCTCATGACTCCAGTTCCTATCATCCTTGGTTGCATATGCATTACAATCCCCTAAAAACCCATCAGTTTCCTAATAAACATCAGATCGCTGCTTCCAAACAGACTTTTTTCATAATCCTGCACGATTCACAATAGTCAACATAAATTACTCAGAAAGAAAGAAAGTAAATGTAACTTTTCCCTTTCAACACAATCCCAATCTCATCTTTTCCAAAAGTATCAGAAGAGAATTATCCATTCATTACAATAATATGGAAAGCATAAATTGAATCAGTTTCTCATTAATTCTAATATTGGATTTACTCTCGAGTATTGGGTTTTAAGTTTTAAAAGATTGCCATCAATATTAGAAGACCTGGTGTATATTCAATTGTAAATATCAGTCCATAAGACTAGAAGATTTAAGACCACCATTTTAAGTTCAGTTATTACAATAGCTTTTTGACTCTGTAATATCTATCCATTTCTATATCTGCTTATTCCAATGCATGGTCACAGGGGGACTGGAGCCTATCCCAGCATTTACCGGGCATAAGGCAGGGTACACCCAGGTTGCTAGTCCATCACAGGATCAACACAGAGAAACAAACGACACAAATGTCTCCAAAAAGGGCAAATCTGAATATAAAAGAAAGTCAAACTGCAGAGAGAAAGGCAGATGTACTATTTGTCTGGTCATTTTATGGCGAGAGAGTCATACTGTATAATTATTGTTTAGTCTTAGGGCTGGACGATTTGGCAAAAACTTCTATCACGATATATTTCTTAATTTCGGTCGATACGATATAATTCCGATATCGATCTAAACAAAATAAAAGCCTAAAAAAAAACTGCCAAAAATGCCACAACAGAAGCTGTAAAACTAAAAATTATTTTGCCAAGCCTATGAAATATTTTAGATATAAAAACTGTACAAAATATTTATGTTCACCTTTTATTTGTATTTAGCAAGGCTAAATTAGCCTTCAAACAAATAAATGTGAAATCACCATTTAATGTCAAATAAAACTTTTCTCGATACTAATAACTTTAACTTTAAACTACAACTTAGGCTTTTTATGTTATTCTTATAGATTTAAACAAAGGTGCTTCAACTAGGCTTAAAAATAAAAGTACTCAGAATTGCTACAATAAACAGAAAAAAAGAGTGAGCAACAATTTGTGCTTCATCTTCTGACTCTGCATATTCTATGATTGGAAATGCTTCAGATGCACTGTTGCCTGATCAGCAAAACATAATAAAATAAAACTAAATTCTTTAGTCAATATTTTCTTTGTTTTCTAGTTTAATTTTATTAAGTGTAATTTGTTTTTTATTTAGGAGTCTGGAACATGTCACAACACTTAACTTTTTAAATATTTTTGTCCACACTTTCATTAATAGACATTAATATCTGAAGGTAAGGCAGCGCGGGGTCATCCAGCAGCAGCTTTGTACGTTTCATTTCCAGACTGGTGATGAAACAGCTGATCTCCTGCTCTGATGCAGCTGCTGCTGCGTGAGGACCAAGGCTCGTACGAGTGCTTTTAGACGGGTGGGGGGGCCTGCCAGCACCCACTCCTCATTTACGTCAGTCTCCAGAAGTCTCCAATATCACCAGAAAAAGTCGCTTTTTGCCTAAAAACGAGTCGCTAGTAGGGGCTAAGTTAGCGACACTGAGCCAAACCACTTCCGTACCACCGAGTTAGCCTTTCCTCTCATCAACTACTTTGTCTGCTTTCTCTTCGCTTGTAGAAGCTCGTTCAGTCACGTTTGCATTACGGTCATGAGCACTCGTTTTGTAGCTAAAACTATTTTTTTTTTTTTTTATAAAGCACCTTTCATGCACAAGGCAACATTAAGTGCTGTACACAATAAAAACAAATCATGTATATTTACAACAAAATTTTAAAAGCCTTCACATCAAAAATAATAACAAAAACTAAAAAAGGCCCATAATTGTTCACACACACAAACTCACACACATACAAACCAAGCTTCATGCACACTTGCCCCGCTACCCATACCCCATTCTGTACAAACATGAACTCCGATCACTAATAACTGTCTCTGAACTTAAAGTATAAAAGTAGTAATAAAATAAAATCATTTGGCTCGACGCTGCTATAAAGAAACGATATCTTGGGGATCCAGTCACACCGGAAGCCAGCCCACCCAAGGGCACATAGGGCGCCACCACAGGAACCACCCAGGCCAGGACAGGCCGGGGTCCACAACACAGCCACAGGGCTGCAGTGCAGGACACCCAGCCACCCAGACAAGGGCAGTCACCATGGCAACAGCCCGCAGACAGAGCAGGCGGATCCCCAGGAGGAAAACACTGGAGTTAGACAGTAAAAACAAGAAAAAATAAAATTAGAGACAATAAGAAGTAATAAGAGTGACAAGAATAAAAATACAGATAAAAGAGCTCAGGAAAAAAAATAATAAAAGCGTTTTAAAAAACTACTTACAAATAAATATATAGATAAAACAATAAACAGTAAAGCAATAAAACCGAAAGCCATATAAATAGGTAGTAAAAATATTAGAAGAATATATAATTAAATAAAAAAAATTATAAACAATAGCAAATAAAATTCAGCTATAAGCCAGACTAAAAAGAAAGGTCTTTAGCCTGTTTTTAAAAACATCAACAGTCTCTGCAGCCCTGAGGTTCTCTGGCAGGCTGTTTCACAGTCGAGGCAAATACAGTATATTGTCAATATGACTTACACACAGACGAAGGTCTGTCTGTTGAAGGTCTCCAACTAGCAGGGTTGGAGCTTAGCCTAACCTAGCCTTCTACCTCACGCTGGGCTTGGTCGGGCTTGAACGCCAGTCAGTGAAACTCTGTAATCATATACTGTATGAATTGTGTTCAAACCTCATATCACCGTTATTGAATAAAATTATATTGTGACATATATTGATATTGATTTATTGTCCAGCCCTATTTAGTCTTCAGGAATTTATGACATCAGATAACAAGAATGCACTCACAAGGATCATGGAAAAAACAAGAATTCCCCACATTCATTCGTGTCGTACAAATTACTAAACCTGATTTCATGAATCTTAGTGGGTAAGTGGAGCACAGGAGCCCCCCCACCCAAAAAAAAACAAAAAACAAAAAAAAAAAACCCTGTTCATTTTAAAGAGAAATATGGCATAAGTGTTGAAAGAACATGTATGGCAGTGTATTTTTCTACCTTTTGTTCCTCCCTCTCCCTGGCGATGTGGCACTTCTTGATCTTCCAGTGACGGAAGAAGTCGCGAAGGTAGCCAAAGATGGTGAGGATGCCATAGCCCATGTAGGTGAGGACCGCCACCAGCATGGGGGTTTCTTCAAACGACTCGATGAACGGCCGGCTGTACAAGCTGCCATCCTGTAACGTCGTATGGACCTCCACAAAATGAACACAAGAGGATTTAAATAATCTTTAATCTACAAAACTGAAATGTTATCTTGTTATCTGAACCCTTTGTCATCATTCATTCTGCAGCCTGCCATGCAACCCATTGTAACATCATACTTCCTGTTTTCTTGCAACAGTGGGGCATCTTAATGAGACATTTACAAAAAAAAAACTTTTTTAGAACTTTGTAAAGCTCATTGATATTCATTTAATTAATTAAGAAAGAGGCAAAACCCCATTCCTCTCAACTGCAATGATATTTAATTAATTAACCATCTTAACCTTTTCTCATAATAACAAGATCAGGATCTCTTGGTAAAAATCCTAGCTTTAAATGCACAATGTTTTGGTCTTCAGGTGACATTTATACAGGCTTGACCCACATAAAACACAAAATAACATAAACATAGTGGCATTAGTATAAACCTCTATAAGTCTGTATGGTTTAGTGAGAATTAATTTAATGAAATCAAATTTATATTTCTGTGCAGACTAAAACAGACAGACCTCCGTCTGTGTGTAAGTCATAATTACAATACACTGTATTTGCTTTTCAGCAGTCTCTATCTGTCTGTTAACAACATTGCTTAAAAAGTAATAAACAAATATCGATTAAATATTCAGGAAAACTCCTAAATGGAATATGGAATGGAAGTGATTACATTTTGGGTGAGATACAGATCAAACATAGATCATGTACCACTGAAGATGCATGGATGGAAGTTATTGTGCATATTGTGAATATTTCTCTCTCCGTACCATCTAGAAGCTGTGAGATTGTAATCCTGCTTTCTGTCTGTTCACCTGATGCTGATATTCATCAGTTATTGTTC
>JBAMHW010000022.1:6017402-6036854 GCA_037177495.1 Rhadinocentrus ornatus
ATATATCGCCATTAAATTTAATGTGTGATGTCACACACTCTAAATTAAATAAATATCCAGCTCTGAAAAGATGATATTCAGGCATTTTAAAATGGTTTCCACTCAACAGGAAACACTTTGTTCTCTGCCACCTCTTCAAACTTCCTGGGCTCAGAAATGGTGTTCCAGAGACATGGACTGAACCCTGTCAAGACTGAAATGAAACACTCCTGGCTTAACGGTAAAGGGATCAAATAATAATAAAAGAGGAAAATATGCATACCTTTATCTTGTAAAACTTGTGATAACTCTGTGGTCTCACATTTAAATTTTTTTAACCACAGAGCCCACCATGGTCTCCATAAACATTGCTGAAGCAAGCAGAGACAAACAGTATGGTGAAGATGACAACGTGTTCTTGTTCTTCACTGAGAGCGCCGTGGAGGAACGTCGTGGTAACATCTTGGTGTCGAGGATTGCACGTGTATGTAAGGTAGGTATGTCACTAAAATCAGCCTAGAAAAAACATCTGCAACAACTACACAGCTGTCAGTGTATGTTAATCAAACTTTCTCTTTGTGCCTCATAAATCCTGAACAAATTCTGTACCATGACAGTTGGTCTGACTGCCCATGCTTGTTAGCAAGTCCCTGTTTTCTGAGCAAAGTTCTAAGAGAGGAATAGACCACAGGTCATAGTTTCGTGTTTTTTCCATGATAGATATGTCTACAAGCTGTTTGAAGGCCTTTCTGTCACACCAAGAGCTTTCCTTAAGTTGTATATTGGACATTTAACTCTATATATCTGTCTTAATTCAGAGTGACTTGGGCGGCAAAAGGACGTTACAAAAGAGATGGACTTCTTTCTTGAAAGCCCGACTGGACTGTCCGTTTGGCGATGTTGGTTCACCAGCTCTGGTTCAAGATGTTTTTCTTCTCCAGGACCAAAACAACCAGAGGGACAGTATTTTCTTTGCAACATTCACTTCCAACCCGTAAGTTTTATGAAATCAGTTGGGTTCTGTGTTCACAGTAAAGAGTCCAAACGTCTGAAACCATTAAAAATGTCCTTTATAGCCTCATGTAAACCTTACAATTAGCAGGAACTTTCCAACATCTCAAACAGAAATATTTCAGATTCTGCACCATTAATTAACATTAAATCCTCTTATTGTTCTTAAGGTTGTAACCTAACAAATTGCACTTTATACAACAGACTTGTAGAAGATACCCAACATCTTGGTGCACACAATAAAGGATCTTAGCTTCCTGAAGAAGTAGAATGTGCTCTTGTAGGCAGCGATCAGTGTTAGATTTCCAGTCTAGTCTGTTGTGCAGCTCAACTCCCAAGCCCCTGCAGTTCTTCTGTAAGATGAAAATAGTGCTTTGTTTACTCCTGTTGTTCCTGCAGCCTACAGTTAACTATTTTGTTTTGTTCATGTTTACAATGACTATTGTTTCTACACCATACCACCAATTGTTATGTATATAATTTTGCAGGTACCAAGAAAGAAATTTCCCCATGTGTCAGAGGTTAAATAGTCTCATTTAAAATTAGAAACAACACCAAACTGTTTTTCAAAAGGTTTAGGGATGTGTTTATGGAAATTTATAGACATTCTTCCAGATGCGTGTCTGTAATGTAAGGCACTGATGGGGGTTAAGAAGGTCTGGCTTGCAATCTCTGCTCTATTTAATCCCAAAGGCAGTTTATCAGGTTGAGATCGGGACTATAGGCCAGTCAAGTTCCTCCACACCAAACTCACTCATCCAGGTGTTGCTTGGGACATCTGAGTTTATTGATTTAAAGGAGTGTTACAATAGTTTTATTTTCAGTGTTGAAAGCCCACATTGACATCTAGTGGTAACATTTTAAAAGATTCCACTTTTCAATCAAGGTGTTGGCCTGATGTGAACTTTAAAACGAAGTACAAACTAGAAATATCTTCACTAATGGTTTAATATTTATGTAGCATTAGACTATAAAATAACTGAAAACATTTCCGGTACTTATCACAGAGAACCCTCCAGTCTTTGCAGCCAGTCGGCTGTCTGTGCATACAAGTTGTCAGACATCAGCCAAGTGTTTAAAGGAAAGTTTCTGACTGAGAGCGATACTGGAAGCTGGGACACACACACAGGCGAGGAGCCTTTCCCCTACCCTGGCTCAGTAAGTATCAAGCCAAGGAGAACCATAATCTATTTATTAAAATGATTAGGATGACACTGATATAAACCTTTTCTGTCTTGTACTTATAGTGCATTAACAATGAAATGCGGGACAAAGGTGTGATGACCTCCCTGAATCTCTCAGACACAACCCTGCTGTTTGTGAAGAACCACCCTCTGATGGAAGGGGTGGTCACACCAATAGCTGGCAAGCCTCTGCTAGTCCAGACAGTGACTCAGTTTTCCAAGATTGTTGTGGACCAAGTGACATCAACAGATGGTCAAAAGCATCAGATTATTTTAATTGGCACTGGTATGCATCTGCAGACATGCGTCTATGTTTGTCTACACACAAATTCCATGTTTAATTTGAACTTCCCCCCTTTAGACTCGGGTTGGCTGCAGAAGGCGGTGAAGTTTGATGGCGAAGAGGGACGGGTCATTGAGGAACTGCAGCTGTTTAAATATCCTCAGTCTGTGGAATTCCTCCAGCTTTCTTCTAAAACAGTAAGATTTAGCTAAGCCTTTCAATGTTTATTTTTTTAATTGATCGTTTGTCTAAAAAAGATAAAATAAAACCATTGCAGACAGAAACACTTTGTATTTTTGTAGGGCCAGGTGTACAGCGGATCCAGAAATGGTGCCGTTCAGGTTGATGTGAGGGATTGTAGCCGCTACACTTCGTGCAATGACTGCCTTCTTGCCAGAGACCCTTATTGTGGCTGGGACCAGATCCGAGGCCAGTGTGCTTCTGTTGTTAGAGCAACCAGATCTTTGTAAGTCAGATGACCTACGTTGTCTGCTTTCAATGTTTTATGCTTTGGCTGAAAGGAGATATTACTTTTCTTGCAGGATTCAGAGTCTCAGTGATGGAGACATCAGAATATGCTTAACTTCTGATTGTAAGTGAAATATTCCACCTTAGGCATTTTGAAGAGAAAAGAGAGCAAACTGGAAAAAAAAAGGGACAGCATTGTAGTTTTTTTCAATTCAGAGATTCATATGAATGAAATGATGGTAGAAGATGTTCTGTATTTCTCTGACTTCTTTCACAGTGGTAAAGGAACCTATCATTGTCCACCTAGCCATTGACACAGCACAGTTCCTCCCATGTTCCCCTGAGATCAACCTCCCTGTCAGCTGGCGCTTCCTTGATAACCTCGTCCATCCTGGTCCCCGACATACCCTACTCAGTCAGGGTCTTATCATCAGACCCTCCTCATCTGATGCAGGCCTTTATATCTGCGAGACAGAGGAGGCAGTGAAAGGCAGGGTGCACAGAGAGGTCGTGATACAGTACCTCGTCGAGGTTCAGGATCCGTACAGTGTTGTCAGTAAGCTGAAAGGAGTCGTGTTCGGCGTGGCTGCGTTTGCTGGTTTGCTGGCCTTTGTGCAACTCAGACGACTCAAGGGGAAAAAGCTAAACCGTGTTGGATGTGGCATCCAAAGCTGTGACAACAACAAGTGAAGCTTATTCGTCTTCATAACAAGATCACGAGAATAAATGTGCAAGAAGGTCTGCACCACGGTGGGAGGAATGTTTTTTATTGCATAAATCTTTTAATAAATGCAAAACATATGAAGATAATTCAAGTGTGGTCACTAATACTGCAGCCTGAGACCAACATTCAGGTTTTAAGCTGTCATATAAAAATCATGGTGAAGGTTTAGGAAAGTAATAACTTTTTTCCATCTCAGTTTATTCAGTTAATGAAAAAAACCCCTGCATATATGTACAATTCTTTATTGTGTGAAACATCAGAATTATAGCAAGTTAAAGTCTCCAGTAGGCAGAAGACAAGCATCGGATTGTGTACAACAGCGTTTTGAGCAAACTTTTTTACCACAAACTGATGCACTTGGTCTCATAAACTATGCATCAAACATATGATATGCTTACTTTAAAAGAGTTAATTTAACTTAAAAGTAGGGATGGGCATTTAAGGTGAGTTTTGAAGTCGACTAGCCAGGCCTTTCAAAAAAAGATTAGTTGATTAGTTGTGACATCATCATGAAGTAATCAATAATGCATGTGTGGAACCCTATTAACGTGAAAAAGTGTGGGTGTTAAAACACCATCGTCCTCCACGGGGGCGATTCCCATGTGACGCCCAAGAGATATTTACTTATTGGTGCAGAGTTTTTATGCAAATTTGGTGGATAAGCGACGAATAACATGTTGCGGTTCAGTAATATTAAGAGGAAATATTGCTTGCATGGCCATGTGTTCAAACAACGGTGAAGCTCCGATTTCCCAAACATCTTTTTTTTTTCTAAGCGTTATACATTTTTGTGCCTCATTGAATGGCAGCATGGGATGAAATGTGGCTGGGTTTTATCTGCAGTTTGTGATGTTACATTACAGTTATTTAACAAATAAAATTGTAATATTACCATCTGAGGGTCATGGTCTACCAGCTGACATGGAAAAACTCATTCATTCCTTGTATTTCTTTAGCTGACGCTTTTATCCAAAGCAACTTACAATGTTTAGGAAGTAGCGTTAAGGGTCTTGCCTAAGGACCCAACTGGAAGGTGTTAGTATTAGTCCCCTAGGGGATTTGAACCCTGGTCTCCCGCATGGCAGACTGATGCTCTACCATTTGAGCTAACCAGCTGCTAACCATGCTAACCAGCACACTCCTGATGTGTGAGGAAAAGTAAACTAGAAGTTACCTCTATGGTAAAGGTTCTCTGGAGACAGATCCGCTCTCTGACTATTTTCTGGTTCTCACTTTTTTGTCTCACCTCCGCTGCATAAGTTTTCTCTTTCTTCCCCAGTAGTTTTCCCTCTTTCTTTGTTTGTCTCGTTCATCTTGTAGTCTGTCTTTTACTGTTTCTGTGGAACTGTGACTGGAATAGTGCTCCTTTCCTTTGGGAGCACTTTGGAATAGTCATTGGATATGTCTTAAAACGAAGAGAAATATATTAATCTCTGAAAAAAGAGATTTGAAGGGAAGACGAAAGGGAGAACAGGTTGCATATCGTTAGGCTGGATTAACAAATGATGTCACACTCACACAGAGTATGCACATTTTGACATTACATTACAACCAATTACTTCTTTTATTCACTTGGTTCATTGGCTGGAAAACATGAATTAAAGTAATAAAAGCATATACATTTAAATGTATGTAAGCTATATGATTGAGAACAGTAATGTCAATGACCTGTAAACCAACAATTTAAATGGTTTAATTCTCTCTGAGTTTGATGTCTCAAGTTGTATTTGACTCCTAAAAATAAAAAATAAAAGGAGAATGAGAACAATAATACTATTCTAGTATTTTTTTTGTAAAATGCACATCTGGAACTTCTGCTAGTGGTGATATTGTATGTTGGCACAAGATGGCAGTCATGGATTACTGATGAGTTTCAGTTTAAACTCTGAGTCTCTAGACATCATGCTGTTCAAATCTGGACAATCTTTAAGCATGCTCTCTTATTTATTTAACAAAGCCTGAGCCTGCAGAGAAATAAGCCATTTCTTACACACACACTCACACACACACACACACACACACACACATATATATATATATATATATATGTTTTCCCTGCTTTTCCTTTAACATTTATTGTTATAGGCAAGGCACCAACCTGGCTAAATTCTTGCATAACGTGCAAGTAGAAAAATAACCAAACAGAACAGCTTCTCATTCATTCTAACAATTTGCTTTTCTTCTGCTTTTCTTTGGTTTTATCCAGACGATTAATTGTTTTTTATTATAACCTATGATAGAAAATTCAGAATTAAGTTGCAAAATATAAGAATTTGGTTTCTAAGAATAAGTAAAGTCCTGCTACATCTGATGTAGAATTGTTTAAAATTTGGACCGCAGAGGGACTCAGCCTGTCTCTCCCACCTAGAGATTCAATCTGCACATGTGCATGGACGAGTTTTTACTCTGTCTTTGCAAATTTACTAACAAGATTAAAACATTTATCTTTCAGCTGATATCTGTATAACACATTTTCAAATTAACCATAAATGTTTTACACAAGTTGCTTAATACACCTCATTATTTAAAGTGAACAACATTGAAGCTGGTGCTGTGCTGTTTTTAATCAGAATTGTAAAACCTATACACATCAATCAAAATATATTCTACATATACTCTGCAAACTTTCATTTACAGATTTGCACACCTTTCCTTGCCTTTTTTTCCCTCTGTTCCCTCCTTTTAAAGACCCTTAACATGCAAATGAAGGGAGATCCAAAAAGTCCTGCTCCTACAATTTGATAGATTATGGTTACAAGTTTAATCAGTTTTAATAGTTTGAACTGGTGACCTGTCCAGGGTGTACCCTGTACCCTGGTAAAGGCAGAAACACGCATACTTGGCGCTGCGTCTCCGCGGAGGCCCGACGCAAACCTCTTCCAGACCTGAAGATGGTTGTACGGAAGTATTCCCTCATGATTGGTCAATTTGGGATTACGAATTTCCAGATCTTTTTCTGGATCTTCTCGCTGAATTTGTGCAGTAACTGCCACGTTTAAGAACAACACGCAATGAATAATTGCAGATAAGTCTCAACTGAGCCTAATGTTACACAATTAATTTTTCTCACTTTGCCCCCCACTTTTCTCCTCTTCTTTTGATTGCATTGCCTTCCTTCTGTCCCACTTTCTTCCTCCTCTTTTAAAAAAACTGAGAACTACACGACTTTAATCCAGCATTTGAAGTCTTTATGTTTTCCCACTTGAGTCAAAGGCTCTCTGAAACCTGCTTCTTTTTAAGTGATACTTATAATTCCATGAGAAAAATGAGTTCTCTTCCCTCCAACAGTCAACGACAACACCAAACAGCAGCTCAAGACATTTTTTTTAAAACAATGTTAGCTTGTACCTGCACTTCAGGAATTGTAATTAAAATCACCTTTTGGTGGATGATACCTTTATTTGTGCAGTATCAAACAACTATTTGCTTTGTGGTCTTGGATGGCAAGCCCCTGCTCTGTGATGCAATAGCTGGTCAATCTGCATGTGCATGCAAGTCTCTGCAGTTCTGTGTGGATTAAGCAAAACCAGGTTTTCTTTCAACTCTTCCTCTAAAAGAAGGAAAATACCAGAGATAGAAAGCTCTGAAAGCTACAAGCTCATTTTAAAAAAAATTTTCCAATTGTTTTCACTTGTGCTGCTTTACACCCAGCAGCCTCTGTACATTGAGGTATCCTTGGTTATTAATTCTTTATTCCCTGATAATAGGTTAACAATTTTCTGCTAAGGTGTTGATGTTTTAAGATGCCTGGAGCTACATGGATATTTGCATACCACAATCTGGCTTGAATACCAACTTAATTAATAAATGTTTTCTGTACTTAGGAAGGAGTGTTCATCATATACTTGGTTACTTTGCCCTGGACATTATTGGAGAAAAGTTTGCAGATTCCAACTAACTTATATTTGAGGAAATTAGGTAGTTACATAACTTTGAAGCTTTGTGAGAGACAAGTGCTTTGGAAATTAAGCTTTTAGTACATACTATAATGTAGACAGTGTGGTGTACAAAGAATATAAGCAAACTCTAAAAGTGGATTTTATTAACCTCACCCACAACATCAAACAGTTAAATCAACACTGCATCATCTCTGGCAACAAAGAGATTACATTCAGTCACGTTAGGTTAAAAAAAGTTACTGTCACATCATCAATATTCCACACGTTGACAAATTCATCACATTCTACAATAAACCACACCATTTCAAACCGGAGGGCATGTACACTAATCGAACAGGTTTGCATCTTTTTGCCATGAACAATAAACTCGCCCTCCTCTTTCCAGGATAGATGGTCCAGCCAGAGCACATCTTCCCCAGTCAAACCTTCCTCTCTCATATACAAGCACACGTCACCAGCAGACATTACAAACATCCCCATCCATATCCACATACTTCTACCATTAGGTGTCTCTGTCTTATTCACATAACTACCGTTATAAAATCCACATCAATTATGAACTTATCTGCATCACTCAACATTTAGAAAATAACATCGACTGTCTCTTTTTGATTGAAACTTGGCTTGGGCTCCCCCCACTAAATTTTAATCCCTAATTATGCAAAATTTTTGTGTTTTTGGATTTAAATTTCTAACATATTCAATATTTCCCCCTTTTATTACTTTTTAATCTTTACATATTGCCCTTTGGGGATGTCATTAGGAGACATAGCAATGATTATTTACAGCTATGCTGATGATACACAGCTTTACACTGTCCTGTCTCCTGATGACCCAGAGCTAGTAAATGTCCTTTTAAACTTTATTTTAGATATAAAGTCATGGATGGCAGAGAATTTCCTACAGCCCAACCAGGACAAAATTTAAGTTTTAATTATAGGTCCTGAAGATAAGAGAGAGATAATTATACCAAAATGACCTAATTTTAAACCTTTTCATTGTGTGAGCAACCTGGGTGTTCTTTTTGACTCTCAGCCAGATTTTATTCTACACATTATGAATATCACAAAAGCAGGATTTTAAAATCCTAAAACCATCACCAGAGTTCACCCATTTTGATCTCTTGTCTGAACCACAGTGCTGATGCAAGCTTTTATTTCTACTAGAATCGATTATGGTAATGCCCTGCTCCCTGGCCTCCCAAAAAAACAACAACAAAAAAAAAAGAAAAAAAAAGTGTATCTCCAACCTACACGTACTCCAGAACTCAGTGGCACAAGTACTGACGAGGACCAGAAGGTGGAAACACATTGCACCAGTTTTAAAAATCACTCAAAAGGCTCCCTGTGCATTTCAGGACTGATTTTAAGGTTCTTAAAGTGGTATTTCAATGTCTTAATGGTCTAGGGCCTTCTTATTTGTCTGACCTGATTTTAACCTATAAGCCCTTGTGGACTCTTAGGTCCTCTGGTACTGGCCTTTTAATTGTTAAAAAAGTTAGAACTAAAACTTATGGCGAGTCCTCTTTCTATCATTATGGCCCTCGACTGTGGAACGGCCTGTCTGAGGACCTCAGGGCTATAGAGACTGCTGATTTTTGTTTTATAAAGAGGCTGAAGACCTACCTTTTAGCTTAGCGTTTAACTGATTTTTATTTATATTTTATCTTATTATCTTTATTAACTCCTTTATCTGTATTTTTCTCCTTGTCACTCTCATGTGTTATTGTGTTTTTAAGGTTCATTCGGTCTCGTTTTCACTTATAATTCCAATGTTTTCCTCATGGGGATCTTCCACATTGATGGCTTTGCCTGCTCGGTCTGCAGTGTTGTTGCCATAGTGATCACCCTCATCTGGGTAGCTGGGGGCCCTGCACAACAGCCCATACAGTTGTGCTATGAACTCAGGCCTGCCCCAGTCTGGCCTGGTGGTCTCTGTGGTGGAGACCTCTGTGGTCATGGGTGGGCTGGCTTCCAGTGTAAATGACTCCCCAAGATGGTTTCCTCACAGCAGCATCAGGCGTCCAGACAGATGTTTATTTCTTTTAACATTTTCATAACTAGATCCAGTTAAGAGACAGTAATGAGGGACTGCAGTTTATAGGGTATGTGTGTGCATTGTGTGTGAAAGAGGTTATAATGAGGTGGGTGTTTTTCAGTTGTTTTGTTAAAATATACTTTTGTGTGTGAATGCTGAAAATGTAGCAGACATTGAAGGATTTAGGACACTTTAAAATCTAAAAAATCATTATTGTGGAACAAGACTGCCGAACAGATTCGATTGATCTAAACTTAAAACAAAAAGTGAGGATATTTATTGTCAAAAGTTTGGAGATGCTTACCTATTAGATCTAATGGCAAACTGTGTCCAAACTTTTGGCTGGTAGTGTATGTTTGGTTGATTATTTCAAATTTAATTTCAAACAAATGGATTGCATTCTATCTTGACTTTGATTAAATCCCCTCTGAGCATGCATGGGTCGGCAGGTGACATTGGAAAGGAAAGAAAAACCTCTGGCACAACCCGATCATCTGCCTCAAGTGACTGGGATGGACAGGACAGGAAAGAAGAATTGACAGGCACCACAACTTTTAGCCAGGGAGACCTGCTGAGAGTGAAGAGGAGAAATAGGAGTTAATGATGCAGATACTGTCATAAATTTATACATGGAAAATAAAGAGCAGAAATGAAAAGGTAGGGAAGTGCTCAGTGCATCATGGGATGTCCCTTAGCAATCTAAACCTATGGCAGCATGACATAGGGATGGTTGCCTAATCTTAAATGTAGAGAGGGTGTCTGCCTCCTGAACCCAAACTAGTAACTGGTTCCGTAAAAGAAGGGCATGATAGCGGAAGGCTCTGCCTCACATCTTCTCTTCGAGACTCTAGGAATAACGAGTAAACCTGTCTAAGAGTGAAGAAAAATACAGAGCTCATAACATTAAGCTATTACTAGATCTTTGATAAACAATGGAGCCTGGTCTTGGAGAGCTTTTTTTGTGAGGAGAAGGATTTTGAAATCAGTTCTGAATTTAACAGGGAGCCAAAGAAGAGAAGATAAAACTAGAGAAACCTGATCTCTCAATTAGGTGCTGTCAGCTAGGTGCCATCTGTGACTGATGCACACCTGACAGCACTTGACTCTCTAAACAAGCGTGAATACCAATAACACAATATAGTAAGAGAATTTTTGGAAGCACTACACACGTTTAGCTGTCTTGCTCATCACACAGAAGCATGATCCACACAAGTTATACCTTGTAGTAAAGGTGACTAACCAGGCTTTCCAGATATGTATAATACAACACCAATTGGTATTATTAGAGGGGAAAAATATTCAACCAAACACTAATTTGCTTATCTTTTTGTGTTAAGTTTATTTATGATTGGCTGGAATATAGATGACATGATTTTTATCCCTTTTCTTTCTAATAGTGCACTATTTTATAATTAGCAGTTCGTGAGTTTTTCAGTTAATTAAGTTAATTACTGGATCTACTAGGCCATCATACCCCTCTGCTGATGCACAGCGAGTAACCTGAGCAAAGGTTAAGTGTTTGTTTTGCAGACAGCGTTAAAGCAGACTATAACACTTGGCACAGCTTTGTGTCCGAGGAATTATCACAATAAAGAGCCACATTACTTTTCTTAAGCTGTTGACTATGAAAACTGAGAGTAATCCTGACAGTTACCTCATACTTGGAGTGAAGTTACATTGATGATGTTGGTTGTACCCCAGAAGATCAATGTTTTAAATATTAAGAACTAATAAAAAAAAGGTGCTACAAACAGCTCGATGAAATGAATCCACTTAACATCTCTTAGATTAAACTTTCACGGCTGTGCATTAAAGAAAGAGATGTGAAGCGTCTGTAACCACACACACTCGAAAATCAGTGTGTGTCTGTTTGTAAATCCGTCGGACACTCGGTGTATTAAACTTTCATGGCTGCTTGGTTTGAACTGGTTCTCTCCCTCATAGCATGTGAATAACTGCAGCGGCGTATGAATAAGTGGGTATGGGTGCGTTCAAGCACATAAGACAGAGTTGGCGAGGGTGGGTGTGTGCTGTTCGTTTGTTAGAGTCCACATGCAAGCCATGTGTCGGTATGTGCATCCCGGTGCAGGGGTGAGTGTGTGTTGCATGCATGTGCTATGAATATTGGATGTACTACTTAGTATTCATGAGGGAGTAAGATAGAGAGTAGCAAAGAAAGAGCAGGAGATAGAGAGGTGGAGGAGATGAAGTGGGATGTAAATCATTCGACAACAGCATATGGTTACCCTGACCATAACAGTGTTGTCTTTTAATGTGATTATGGCTTTGGCAGATTATGAACATTCCAACACTGAAGTATAACACCCCCCCAAAAAAAAACAAACAAACAAACATAATGTTTAAATACTTAAATAAAGGTTTAAGTAGGTTTTTTTTTAAAATGTGCATAAAATTATTTATTGATTAATCACTTTAAATCAGGAAGGGAAACCCCCGGACTGATTAGGACATTGTAATTAAATAACACTGGAAACATATTTAATAAATGATGGTGAAGCGTGATCTGCTTTATGAATATTCAGCCTCATTACACAACAGTTGAGTGTTTGCCCATGACGAGATTCTTGTCTAACAGAACTAGATTGCTTGTTGCAGGACAGTTTGAGGTTATAGTTGGAATAGTAATGGTGCAGCATATTTTATGGCCCAGTTCCATTTCACACCATACCCCTTCTACTTATCTCTTTATCTTACATGCTCACACTAAAGCTGGATTTCTACCCACAAGGCCTCTGTGTACGATAGGGCTGGTGAAGCTGACGCTGGTGAAATGTGCTGTTGCACTCGAGCTTAGGGTGAGAAATTGTGTAGCAGTTTTTTCTTCTGAAGTCACCACCCATAATTAGTGACAAGCTCTAGAAATCCGGAAACATGAAATCAGAAACTGACCAATCACAAGGGAGAATTTTAGCATAACTGCACTGCAAGTTGTACTATATCAAGTATACGGTGTAACCGATCTTACGCAGACACTGCACAAGTATAAATCCAACTTAAATGGCTGGTACGGTTGGGTACGGTTGGCCGTGGACCAAACCGTCCCATCCCATGCCAGACTCCTGGGTAAAAATAGGGCTTATGACTCCATGATGGTTCCACCTGTTTATGCTGGGTCTTTGTTGTTTTATCCTTGATAGTGGCTCTGATGCTTATTTGCCCCCAGCCTCCCTCTTTCCACTTAACTACAAAGTGATGCATAAAGCCTACACAGCTATAAGAGAGTGTAATTAGGTAATCATCCCTTCCTGTTGTATTAGTTTGCTGTGTCAGCCCCTGGCAGGAAATAGTAGTTTCTGGATGTAATTGCACTTTTGTGATTATATACATTAACCTGCTGCAACCATTAATGGGAAAGAGTTTAATGAAACTGTTTTAGCATAGGTAACCATATCAATCATAATAATAATAATAAACAATATAAAATAACAACAACATCCATCTACATGCTTACTTTGGTATAAAGATGGTATATGAGAGATTATGATGCAGTCACTGTTAACGCTGCATCTGTAACGACGGATGTATTGGCCTCTTGAACATGTGCGCCTTTGTATTATAGAATACTTGATTTACAATTTCCAGTAACTTTCAGTGGATAGGGAGAAACCTTGAAATTTCTAGCCATTTTTCTTTTTACGCAAATAATAGACCTCACCTTTTTCTCCCGTTGCATGTGGGTATTTTTGTCCTTTTGTTTCCTTTCAAATCCGTCAAATCTAGTGTCCAATCTGCTTTGCTATAAATGATGAGGATTCCTCAGTCCTAGAGGATATGAGATACCCCTACTTTACCGTTATATATCGTCAAAAGTTGTCGCTAGATGCTACATCAGATGAAGCGACATTTCTATGACAACCGAGTGTTGTCAAACTGATGACAACAAGCAAAGATGCCATCTATAGCTGTTCAATTCTTCAATTATCGTTTAAGCAAACTAGCTAACGTTAACTTCAATGAATGTCATTGATTAGCAATTAGTGATAAGTTAATGATTTTTACAACAGCCCTATGATTAAGGGACAAGTACGGATGGGTAACAGATAAGATCATAAGTAAATGGACACAAGATGGAACACAATGTTAAATTTTTTTAAAAAACCTTATTGATGCTGAATATACATTTATGGGTGTCCTGCCTTCCTTCTGTCGCCATCTTTGCCGATGTATCCAGTATATGTTGGGAAACTTTTTACACCCCTTTGTTTGAACTGGTTTATGGGCTGTCTTTGTTTGGGGTGGTACTCACCCGTAAGGCGGATTTAAGCTTGCGTGTCTACGTCCGCGTCACCGCCGTAGGCTCTGCGTACCTCCGCAGAGGCTCGACGCACATCTCTTCCAGACCTGACGTGCACCCCTGCTACGCAGACGATTACGCAGAGGTTCTCCCTTCTGATTGGTCAGTTTTGGATCACGTGTTGCCAGATATCTGGATCTTGTGGCTGAATTTGTGTGGTAACCACCGTTTCTTAAAACAATAACCAGTGGATCAAGTTGATGAGAGTCTGATTGAGTTATTTATTCATTTTCTTCCACAAACTAATAAAGACACTGAACCATACTGGACACCGTTGTTGTTTTAAAACAGAAAACACCTGCCGAACTGAAGTTAATCATCAAAAGAACTCGACCAGGTGAGCCGATACCACCCCTGCTGCCACCTTCAGGTTAGGAGGAGAAACTGCAACATAACACCAAAACAACGCGCACCCCCTACCCCCTCGAGTGGGAGAGCAAACTCACCAGCGTCAGCTACGCCGTAGCCGGCTGCACGCAGGCGCGCGCAAGCATAAATCCACCTTTAACCCCTCCTCTTCATGCAAAAGAGAATCGAGATAGCCCTTCCCCTAACTTGAACAGGCACAGAAGGGAAGGGCTAAGGGGTAGAAATGGATTCACCCTAAATCTGATCTAATATCTTCTGACAGAAATGATAAATCTTTTATATAATGCTCCCACTGTAGTTTTCTTAATTTATTGAGTCACTGATCTTTTTGTTGAGCTGACGTCAACGTATTTAATATTAGATCATACACAGCCTTCTTCTTGCAGGATGAATGCAGACTTTCACATCCAAATGATCCTTTCAACTTTTCATATCGAAGTTTGGAAGCACAAAACACTTTCTTCTGGTTTCCAGGCATCATTATCAGCATCAAAGCAGTTTCCTTCAGAAGTTTCACTACACCTTCTTTTTAAAGACATGATTCTCTGACGCTTTCAATGAGATGATCTGCTTGCATGAGAAATTTACATTGTATTGTGTTTATGAAAACCAGTTTTTGACAATCAGTAAAAAATATACATTCAAATCTACAAAATAACTGTAAGCAAATCAAGACCTAATGTCAAGAAAATGAAATACTTTAGAGTCTGATAAGTGAAACTTGTCCCCCTTAAATCTTTGTTGTTTTGATGCTATTTGATTGGTGACAAAGAGCAAGTTTGAGTGGTGGCATTAAGCCAATGATTAAGTTCTCTTATATCCTAAAACAGAATAAAGAAAATAAAAAGAAGAAACACGGCTGTCAACGGACTCATCGAGCAACTTAATATGCACAAGACATAATTTGAAGGAAAGAAATACAGTTATTCAAGAACCCTGATGATGTACGTCAGCATTTGTAGGAAACTCTGCAGCTGCTGGTGTTAAAGGGCTACATGAAGAATCAGAAAGAGGCAAGCCAGGAAAAAGCCTTTGCTGCCCGGAGGCCAGATTAAAAAAAGCTAAAGTAAATATAAGGAAGAGCAGACTGTTTCATACATGGTGAGAAGTGAACTGTTATTGACATGACAGCATCACACAGTTGCTGCAGCTGCATCCATGATGAGAATATCCCGTTCCACCACATCCCAAAGATGCTCTGTTGGATGGAGATCTGGTGACTGTGGAGGTCGTTGGAGTCCAGTGAACTCATTGTCATGTTCTAGAAAGCAGTTTGAAAGAAGTTCAACTTTATGACATGGTGCATAATCCTGCTGGACGTAGCCGCCATAAGATGGAAGACTGTGTTCATAAAGGGATGGACATGGTCAGCAACAATCGTCACCATGCTCAGTAAGTGATTTTTTCTTTAGTCCCTCTGACCTTTTTTTGGCTGTATTTTATTTATTGGGTCTCCCAACCGTTTAACATTTACATTGAAATCATTCCTTTGATACAGTTATTCACAAACTGATAATATTTTTTTCTTTTTTAGAGAAATTATTTTGGTTTTTAAGTTGATATCACCATTTTTGTCAGGTCACCTGTGACCTTCAATGAAAGTGTACTTGAAACATAAATAAAACTACACAAAAGTCTGCATATTTTGATTAAAATCTATTTTTACACAAATGATTTGTCCCCCTTAAAAAAATGGTGTGGTCCATATGAGCATGAACATTAGGACTAAGGATGGCTTCCTTCTTTTACTATATTCTGATAATTTATCTTGTGATGTTGTGGTCATCAAACACAATGACTCAATACTATTACATACAAAAAAGATACTAAACCATTATTTATTAAAAAAAAAAGTTGTTTTTTTTTGTAATTTCAAGAAAATATAATAATTGTGAATCTCAAACATGCCATGTGCTCTCTCTCTCTGGTGTTCAGTATGTAGAGTAGCGACCATTTTGAGCAAAAATCACAACCCTGTCATGTGTTTAACTGTAATATGTCGTGAGATTGGGATTTTACCTCCTAAATTGTCAAAGCCCAATTTGTACCATTCTCGTGGATGACGAGGGCCACGGAAAAATTTCCCTACACCATTACATTACCACAACTGTAGCATGTGGCAGCTGGAATCAACATCAGACCAGACAATGTTTTTCCATCTTCTAATGTCTTATTTTGGTAACACTATGTGAACTAAAGCCTCAGTTTCCTGTTCTTAGTTGAATGGTGTGGTTTTCTGCTGCTGTAGCCCATCTGCTTTAAAGTTCAAAATGTTGTGTGTTCAGAGATGCTATTCTATACCTTGGTTTAGAATAGGTAGGTAAAGAACAGAACCCCAATTAACTTCCAGCCAATCACAGACATTAAATGAGAAACATCATTGTTCACTTTGATTGATAGGTTTATTGTTTCTGGGCTTATGACATGTTCAATGAAACTCTGTAAATGTCAGGAGGATTTTTGGTTTGCTATGATAGTAGCATTTTTAAAATGTTTTATTTATCTATTTAATGTTTGGTGGCATTGTTAAAGGTCCCATATTATCCAAAATTAGCTTTTTCCCCTTTGTGACATCACAAAGGGAAAAAAACATCCCCTCCGGCAGTGTCATTGACCCGTCTCTTCGGATAGCTCAGCTTGCCCTCTAAAATCACAGAGTGAGCGGCAACGAAAGCCGGATCCTCTCCCATTGAGGGGTGAGGAAAGTCACCACTCAAAAATATTAAAAGGTTCAGACACAGAAACAGCCCGTTCTAGAGCCACATGTGGAATGGCTGAAATTAAGGAACAAGGCTAAATTTGGGGTAATACTAACACTTTGAAAACAATGTTGTTGCACGTCTGACACCCATAAGAAATTGTTGAAAATGGATAATACGGGACCTTTAATGCAAATGTAGCTACTAAGATTTGACTTTCTCATCAGACAGTTGGTGATACTTTGGTGATACTGCTTCTCTGGCGCTTCCGGGCTGTATTTTAACAACACAAAGAGAACATTAAACCTCATGAATCATTATGGACATTGTTTTTGTGCATTTGGACAAATTTATATGTGTAAGTGTGATCATCATTTTGGCTTTTAGTGCAAACTTTGGAGTTAAATTTTGCTAATAGTATTTTAGGCACAAGTCTGTAGTGGAGGTGATTTTAGGAGTCAACTATAAAAATGACAAATTCTACTGTTTAGCTAAAACATCACAGATTGCATAATTAAATCTATATATACTGTATATACTATATGCCTAGCTATTAGATTAAAAATATGTAATGTAACTTAAAGGGCATTTACATTCTTAAAAATTTAAAACAACATCAAGTAATCTAACTTCCATTTGATGGATTAAAGCCATAAAAATCCATTTGTTAGGGTGGAAGTTTTAAAAAAAATTTAGGGTTAAAAGTGAGAAGACAACTGCAGTTGCTAACATGGAAATGTTCTATATGTGATAGCAGTTTTCATTGGTCACTTCCTTTTGAATAAACTAATTAGATGCTCAACTAAAAGTATGTTGATTATTTATTTTTAGCCAACCAACATAATAAAACAAAATTGTGAAGACTTTGAATTAAAGCCATAAATATCATGGCAGCACCAGAAGAAAAGTCAGGGATGCCCCAAAGTCAGTCGGCTGCATCTTTAGGAGAACCTCAATGTTTGCACACAACTTCATGTCACTTCATTTGATGTATGTTGACATCTTTTAGTTTAAAGACAACTGCCTTTTTTTCTTTTTTACTTTATATATGTTATATATTATAAAATGAATAAAAGTGTAATTGAAGATCTCAAGAGTGGATATTTCCCAAAAACTGAGTTGCAAAAATGCAATGTTTATTTTTATGTATAAATAAAAAAATAAAAAAAGACAACTGCTTGTGATGCAGCCCCAGTTATACTGCTAGCATTTTTATAATCTGGATATATATACAGCGAAATACACATACTGTGTGCTTATCATACGTTCCTCATAGGAGAAAACTCACACTGTGAATAGGTCATCGTACTGCATTCAACCTCACTAAAACATTTAAGAACCTCTTAAAGAGTTTGGCTTTAAAGTAGCTGCAGTAACTGCCACGCTGCCATTAGTGCTGCTGTTTGTTTCCATTATGCAAACAGAGGAAAATGGCCTCACAATCCCTGCACTGAACTGTTCACAAACTTTGAGTAAAGAAGCCTTGCTTCTTTAATTGTGTGAAAATATGCCAGTGGTTTCTGGAACTAATTGTGGAATTACTTTCCATCTTTGTGGAATTAACAAAAAGCAAACACTTCTCCACTTTTCACACCCTGCAACTTCCTAATTCTTTTCGGCGTATGTGCAATTTCCTTTTCATTTGAGGCTTAATTTGCCGGAATGCCGGTAATGGAACGGCACAGTCAAAAAAAAAACAAAACAACAACTAAAAGGTGTGGAGTTTGACAGAAACTTTTTTATATATATAACTTTTGTCCTTTCATTTGCAATTTTCTCTCTTAGAAACTCACATCCAGTGATAAAAAGTTTGCCACAGACTATACATATCAATATGCAAAAACATATTTGATGTTTAGGACACCGAGCTGACTCCCAACCCTTCTTCCTTGTTCCCTGAATGATTAAAGTCAAAGCAGAACTAACAGCCAGCACACACCTCGTAACTATTGATAAATGTGCATTAGATGTGTTACAAATGAGCATCTGAAATAAAAAGGAATGAAACAAATGTGATTGTTCCCTGTGGGATGATTGCATTTTCATAACAGTAACATCAGCAGGTCAATGACAAAGAAAATAAAAAGGATGTTAGGAAAACAAACCTGGATGTAGGCGAAAATGAGATTAAAGTTTAAAAATGAGGTCAAGAGAAAGCAGAACATCTGCTTGCCTCTTTGAGACTTGCTTCTCCATCTCATCTCTTGTTGCATTGGGCTGAGACAGATGCAGGACTGAGGAGTCCATAAAGACTTTTCCAGGCAAATGCTCCCAGCAGACTTTAGTGAGGTGTTGTTTTTTTCTTTTTTTTTATATCTAAAATAATATGTCACCTCACACAAGAGCCTTCATTCTTTTTTTTTTTTTTTTTTTCCCTGTCCTGTCCAGCATCTTAACATACAGAATAGTGGTCTGTGTGCCATATTTTGCCGGACAGATTTGCTCTTCCAAGGGAACCATGTTCTATGAATGGCTGCCCTTGAT
>JBAMHW010000022.1:6039968-6051405 GCA_037177495.1 Rhadinocentrus ornatus
CAGAACGGTTTAGGCCCAGAATCCATCTGTGATATGTTTAGAGAATATAAACCTAGCAGAGCTCTTAGATCCAAAGAATCTAGTCAACTACTCCAGACCAGAGTCCAGACCAGAGTCCAGACTGAACATGGAGAAGCAGCATTTAGCTATTAAGCTGCAAACAAGTAGAACAAACTGCCTGTAGAGATTAAACTTTCATCAATTGTAGACATTTTTAAATCCAGATTAAAAACATTTTTTTCTCCTGCGCCTATGAACGAATTCTGCACGGTAACTTTACAACTTTTTAATCATTTTAATGTAATTTATGATTTGTGATTTAGCTATTTGTTGCTACCTTTTACTATTTCTTAATATCTTTAATGCTTTTGTTTTATGTAAAGCAATGTCCTGTATATGAAATGTGCTGTGCAAATAAATTGCCTTGCCTTGCCTATATGATCCCGAGTAGTCCAATTAATAACAACTGTGTTCATATAAGACCATTCCATCAAAGTATAATTGCCTTGCTTGGGAAATCAATGGATTACATCAAATTTTCTAGTTGATTTAGACCCCATCCTCAGCATGAGTCAGTGGGGACAACAAAGGAGAGGAAAAACTCCAGCAGAAACAGACTCAGTAAGGGCAGACATCTGCCTCGACAAGCTGGGGGCCAATAAACAAGTTAGAGAATAAGGATTGTTTCTGTTCCGATTTTAACACTCTACTTTTGCTACAAAACGGCTTTTAGGACCAAAACTTATAAAAGCTCCACCCCCTAAAGTTTCCAAAAGGTCGAAAGCGAAAATATGAATAAATAAAAGAAAGGTAAATATCAATCATTTCAGCTCCAGTGCAGTGAAGAATCTTAGAGAAATAGCAAGTAAAAGCATTGGTGGTGATTTGGTTCACATCATGTTTCACAGAAACCTTGTGAACATCCAGGATGAACTCCGCATGATTGTATGCACTCTGCCTTGGACTCTCAAGGTGCTATTTAATTAGCAGATTTTGACCGTATGTATTTTTTAAACCTGGCATCATGATGTGTGAACGTTAAGCAACATCAGTCAGACTTATTAAGTAATGACTGGCTTCTACACCCGAGTATGTTACACACCTACAAAGAGCCAAACAAACCGCTGCAGTGAAGTTGCCAACTTTGTCAATATAGGCAAAGAAAATGGACATTTAATTGTAGAGCAATCAAGCCTGAGAGCTTAATGGGACTTTTATAGCTTTCAGCTACTCAGCCACTTTCTCTCTCCCTGCATTTCTCCCATTACATGTTTTCCCTCCTACTCTTTGCTTAATTTTTTTTATGCCGTTTCATCCAAAAGCTACAAAACTGCTGAAATTAATTTCTTACTTCTTATCTACTTTTGACTTTCATAATTTTTCTTGTTTTCCAGATCCAATCATCTGAAATCAAGGGCCATGTTTGACAACAAAAGGAAAACGCTCATCTCTTTGCTTGTCAGCTTTGTAGAGCAAAGCTAATCTTATTGATCAAAGTGGCTAAAAATATTCATTTCCAAAAGGAGGCAGATGCAGAATTTTAAAAACTTGACTTGCTTTTTATGATTATTTAAAAAAAGGCAATTATGGTTAGAAAATTACTCATGTTAGATGTATTCCAGTGCAACTTTGATCTTAATATCATTTGATCATTTACAAATTAACTGCGCGTTTTGCAAAATGGTTCACATTTTGTGCTGGGTCTACAGGTAATTATCGGCTCACTGACATTTCTCTCAGCTCTGTGGAGCAATTTGAGTTATTTTTGCTTGGTTTGTACGGGTCTTTATCTTTAGCAGATGCAGCCTGCAGTACAAAGCTCTAAAAACAAAACTTTTCCATTTTTTTCAGGCCACAGACAGAAAACTGGTCATATGAAGATAAACATAATGAAGTATTTTAACAAAACCAGAAATGTCCCTCATGAAGTGATGGAAATCAACAGCAGAAATGTAGTCTGATCTTTCTTCTCTGGTTGGAGTGTAATTTCCTCCATCAATGATTGAGCCTTGGAGGGTTTGCTTAATTTTCTTATTTAATATCTAACTCTAAGTGGTTCATTTTGCTGAGTTTTATTCACCTATGAAGCAAATCTGAAATTAAAAACCTGATAAAAAGAAATGCAAAACAAACTGTTTCTGTTTACTGGTTTGAAGCAAACAAATTTGTGTTGCTAAGGAGCGGCAGTGTAGGCTGACAGTAAAGGCTATGTTGGTAATGGCTGTAGTTCAATAGAAGAAGTAGCTATCTTTAACAGAAATGTAGCACGGGAAATGAGTTACATCACAGGACACAATTACTGGGGTTCTTTTACAGAAATTTAATATAAATGACAGACTTAACAATGTACAAAAGTGACAGTCACAATAAAAGTAATAAAAATAAAACCCAAGAAAATTAGGCTGTGGGCTCTGGTCATTCACAGAGAAACATAAAAAAAAGCCCATTAGTCACAATTAACCCGAAGCCCATCAACTGGCAGAGACGTTGAACGTATTACTTTTTATACACTCATATGTCACAGCAGTTCTTTTTTACACATAAGTCAGACACTGGAAGTTACAGGCACAGAGGTTCTTGCTCTTTTTTTATATAAAGGAACATGGCAGTGTCCACCCTGCACCACATGCAGGCCCTTTGTGTAATCCATTTCATAACACAGCTCATTAAAATGCAGTCAGAAACATCTTAAATGTAACTCCTAGTTTACATTTCAACAAGGGTAGTATATATTTACCTTCTCCCAGAGATTGGTCTCTATTTTACAAAAATATGGACTTTAAATTAGCACTCCTCTTGTCTCTAGCCAAGTTAGATGTCAAACAGGAAGTAGGCCCAAAATCCCCCTGGCCAAGTGTTGGCGGAAAGATATAAGCTCCTGTGACACTGCCATCTAACGGCTGCATCACAGGACATCTATTTACACTATTTACATCATATTTAGTATATATCTTATTGCGGCGCGCAAACTTCAAATTTAATACAAATGCTGCGGCAGGCTAAGTCATGAGGATATAAAACATGCGTCACGCTAAACCATTGCACATGTCACGGTTTATTGTTTGTACCCATTTCACAATCTTAAGAAGCAATCACTTACTTCCATTGACGATCTTCAAGATGTGTAAAGGATATATGAAGCAGTGCATATAGATGACATTTAATGATAATAACGGTATAGACGATAACGGTTAATATAAATGTTTTCCCCGAGCTCACCCCGCCTCCATGCTCCAGGCCCAAACCCGACACAGGTGAGCGTACCCGTTAAATGAAGCCAACACACCCACAATTACCGGTGATGTCACCACGCATGTGCACACATACATTTAATGGGAAAATAAATAACCCGACATAAGGCTCCTACATATCTTTACATGCAAAGATTAACAAAACAATACAAACTAAAGCAGAAAACAAATTACAAACCACAAACATTGCTCAATAAAATAAACAACACGGAGCACATCCTATACCTAAGTGACGGATTATATTATTGATTTACCACCTGGCTACAGAAACAAAACAGCTTCAGCAGACATCCACAAACATGGAGCAAGCTCATCCTTGGAACCTTTTTTAATCTCTGGGAAATTAGTTTTTTAAGATATGATCAAATCAGTCACAGTCAATCATGTGAGTTTACCGTTTGTCGTGTCAAAATTGATTTCCAGGTTTTCTTTACAAGTCTCAGCTTCTGTACCCAAGATCCCTTGACCACCATTCAATTTGCGATGCATCCAACTTCCAACTTCAACAGGTGGGGTGGCAACTTTTAGCTTTTTTGGGCTGTACCCATCTGAGTCTCAGGTACCAAGGCTCAACCACCAGGCGTTCACTGATAAGTTTTTCAAGGCCTGGTTCCAGGATGGTGCCCCAGTTTCACTCTTCCAGGCAAGGTGCTTGTCCATTAAATTCTTTGAATTGCTCATAGTCCGACCCCTACCCTGAGACCATTTTGCCTTGGGAGACCCTACTAGGGTATAATGTCTGAGACAGTACAGCCCTCAGGTTTGTGGAGGTGCCCAAATCCTTCCATTGAGATAAAGTGGTGATTCATGGAGGGAGGTGTCCCCAGGGAAGACCCAGGAAACACTGGAGTTATAACTCTTCTCAGTTGGCAGGGGAACGCCTCGCACCAGCTGAGCTGAAGGAAGTGGCCATGAAACTACGTCAAACTACATTAAACTAAATTAAACCTCAACATAGCTATCGCGCACACAAATACAGCTGAGCTCCACGCTGGGAGCTTTCCCTGCTTGGTCTGCAGGATCTTTGTCATAGGGATGGCTCATTTGGGTGGCTGAGGGCCCTGCACCACGGCTCTAATGGCTAAGATGTGGGTCCTGATCTGCCCAGACCCAGGCTGTCCCTGTGATGGGGGCCTCTGTGGTCATGGTTGCTCCTGGTGTGAACGGGTATGCAAGATATCATTTCCTCACAGTAGTTTCAAGCCAGATTATATTATTTTTATGTTGAGAGATGGGGAGTGTTGCTTTATGTGTGTGTGTGTGTGTGTGAGAGAGAGAGAGAGAGAGAGAGAGAGAGAGAGAGAGAGAGAGAGAGAGAGAGAGAGAGAGAGAGAGAGAGAGAGAGAAAGCTTTGGTTTGTGTTTTTAATTTTTATTTCATATTCTCTTGAATTTGCAAACATTGTTGTTTTTATGCACATTTTATTACATGAAGCACTTTGTGCTACTTCCCTGATGAAGCTGCTGCCCCCTCAACCCAACCTTAGATAAGTGGTACAAAATGGATTGATGAAGTTAGTATGTAACATGTTTTTTCATGCAAAGGAAGAATTTTCTTTGTTCGTTTATTGAATTTACACTATTTCCATCGATCTTTTCTCAATAGGATCTTCTAGATAGAAATCAAAAACAGAAATGTACACCCAGATTTTGAAGTACAGGGGAAACTTTTAGTAACTATGCAAAAATCTTTTTAGTGTGATAATGTTTAGGCAATAATTAAATTATAAAGGATAAAATTGCTAAATCCAAACTTGACATTTTTTTTTTTTAAATATAATGAAATGTTCATCCAATTATTTGCATTAAAAAGAAAATCTTACTTAAAAACTATAAAATATTTCCCCACTCCTCAATCTTTAAAGTTAATCTTCATTCATGAAACATTAATATACAAGAATGTAGTGCCTTAGTTTGGTACATATGCTTCCATAATCCGTGGAGCAATTCAAGCTTCATTTTAGGATGTTTTACTCCAAACACCATCTGTCGTTGGCAGTGGTCAAACTACGTCTAATTAAACCTCAACACACACAAAAACAAATGAGCTCAGAGATTTTCAGTAGTGGATTTACAAAGGAAAGAAAATCTCCTTTGTTTCATCCTCTGCATTGTCTTCCATCCCACATAAAGGACAGTACCGCCCCCCCACCTACATCCGTCCCTACTTTCTCAGATTAGAGTTGACTGAAATGAGATTTCCTTGGAAATCCAATCTAGCCACCCTCATTTCATCCCAACAAATCTTGACTGTTCATTAATCTGCGTCTGTGTGTGAGTGAAAGAAACATCAAGTGAACCTGTCACAGGGGGATACCCCATGTAACTGCAGTCTTTCAAACCAAGACCTTCTGAGACACACACATCACAATAACGTCTTGTCAAATCAGTTTCAATCACAGTTTGTTTATAAAATAATAAAGAACATATCAACCAAAAATCACCTTAAAAGTCTAAAAGAAAGAATTCAAGTCTGTGTCTATTCTTAAAGTTGTAGCGTATAAAAAAAAATCAAAGGCAAATGACAGAAAAATTTAATATATCATTAAAAACATGTTTCTATCGAAATCTAATAACTAAACTTTTAGAATGAGCTTTTCATATCTGCTTTCTGTGGATCTACATACATGGCAGCTGCCATATTTGTGCCTCCTACGATGTCTTTGAATTGACAGACGTGTGAAGTGAGAATCCCTCCGAGCTTTATAACTGCAGTACTGGTTTAGTTTGACTGGTGCTAGAGCGGTGTTTGGATAAGTTACACCATAAAAGACAAATAAAGAAGACAGTAAACCTGTACATGATGTTAAAGTAAACTGTATTTCTGCACCTGAGGCCACTGGATCTACTCACAGATGAAAACATTTAAATCTGGAAGAATTTTAGCCATTGATAGCCACAATCCATTCACAACAATGTTTGCCATTATTGAAGTAATTTCTATGCCTATTTTTACCGTTAGATAGTAGTCATTCTTACACTCTGTACCTTCAAGTAAAATGTTTCAGTAGGTTTAGATTATTTGATTATTATAAAGCAAGATGTAACATCAGTATTAAGGCTCATTTATGCTCCCTTTACGTGTGTAAATTTCTGTTTAAAATTTCAAATGACTTTATTTGTCCCCACAGGGCACTTTAAAATGGCATGAGAATAGCTTAAAGGATCTACAATACAAGTCAAACAATTGTACATTCTAAAACACAAAAGTAATTTAAAATACACATAAGTTTAAAACAAACAAACAAAAAATAAGTTTAAAAAAAACACAACAGTCATTTAAAAACTGTAAAGTCCTTGTTTTGGAATGCATTAAGCTTTCTGTGTTCATAAGTAAGAACCTAAGTTGAGGAGCTGGACAGCCCTGGGGATAAAGGTTGTCTTCCTCCTCTGCGTCCAGCCTGAGACTTGAACGGGCCTGTGACGGGTGACAGAATTCACTGCTGCCATGTTCTTCAGGCCCTGCCAAGCAGCACGATGGTTCCCTGCTGTAAATGTCTGCTCCACTTCGTTTGAAAATTAAAGCTTGGCAGTTTATATGGCACACTTGACCTCTTTGTTAACCTGCTTCTTCTCAGCTTCAGCTTTTCTATTGGTGTGTCCGTGCATGGTTGTTAGGCAACACATCCACCAGAGGGCAGTGCAGAATTTGGAGTTTACCTCTGCGCCCCGACATCTGTTGCAAAAAATAACAAATATGGTCACAGTGGAGGAGATCATGAAAATGTACGTATTTAGAAAAAGAGATAAAAAAAGGCAGTGCAGTAGACTGCGCTGGTCTGTGCAGCCTTTAAATACGTCACAGCTTCTTCTTCATAGTTTTTTTTAACTGGTTGCATATCAACTATACTGCTCAACCCTGCCCCCACAGTTTCTGGTGGTACAGGCTATGGAAATGGACTAAATTACCTATAACGTTATTAACGTAACGTAAAAGACAGACAGTAGTGCCAGTATGCATCTTAAGATTAGAGCATAAATGGGCATTTAGACTGTGGGTTATACATATATATATATATATATATGTATATAAATATATATACATACATACATTATATATAGATGTACATATATAACTGTATACTCTTGTAAATTTCTTGAGCAGATGGGCCTCAGAATGCATGTTTTCCTGAGTCAGATTAGGAAAAACTGCTACATGACACCAAATCACCGCGTAAGTGCAAGAGCAAACTCACCAGCGTCAGCCACGCTGTAACCGACCGCACGCAGATGCGTATAAATCCGCCTTTACTGTAAGGCAGTGATGCTAACCACCACAGCACCATGCAGCCCGACTAAATAAATAAGTCATCTTATTTAGGAAAGTGTGATTCTCTTATGAAATTGTCTGAAGCACATTGGCACTAGATTTCTGTCAGAAAGCTGGAAAACACAAGTTCTTTTTTTTTTCTTGCACATCAGCTACAAAGAAGTTATTGCCCGTGAGTGGACATATAACTAAAACAAGCAACTGTTCAATAATGCAAAAGGATTTCTACCACCTTGAAAAAGACTCCATCTGTTCAAGCAAGAGAGATGTGACGTGCATCACTTTAAGTTGTGTGTTTTTCTGTTTAGGCACAGAATCAAAGTACAGAGAGATTTAAAAAGGATATGATCACATGTGGCACCCTGTATGCCAACATGTTAAATAACATGTTAGTGGATTAGTGAGTCTTTCTTGATGGTGTGTGCACAGATGCCTGGATGTGTAATCAATTTTCAGAGGCTCTTGGCTGGATTATTTAGTCATTGCTAGTTAACATAATTGAGGTAACTGTTTACAATTAGTAAATAAACCTAGTACAGCAAAGTAAGGAAATTTGTGTTTCATCAATAATTTCTGAATAATCAAATCATTAGTGTTTTATACTGTTGAAAAGTCAAATTAGTTACCTTTACAACAAGGTATAACTTGTAAGGACCATACGTCTGTTGAATGAGCAACACAGATAAATGTGTATATACCACCCCCTAAAAATGTAGGAAAACCCCCTGCAATATTCTCCCGTTAGTATTCACTCTTGATCTAAGATTAAGCTGCTGCCAGCGGTGTCAGTCACTGATGTATGACTAGAGATTCTGGAGCCAGTGCTGATCACTTATCTCCTTAGTTGTTCAAAGTTAAGTCCTTTTCACCTAAATGTCTCTTTATAATTCTTCAATTTGTGTGTCAAGCTTTATTTCATTGTAACAGTTATATAGGATAAGTTACACATACAGGCAGCAAAGAAAGTTGTTTAACATAGTATGTGTTTCACATGATCAAGTTTTTCCTCTAGGTATGTGGTACCAAGCAGTCTCATGCCTTGCTTTAATTTGTCTAGAAATGTTAGCATCATCAAGATGGATCTGTTTTAACCTCTTCTTGATGGGAGCATGAGACATGTGCAGTACAGAAGGTCTTTGCACACACTAAGAAGCAGCAATCCCAACATGTAGCATACCAAAATCACGGCGAGAAACGTAACTAAAAGACTACCAAACATTGCCCTCCAAACAAAACAATTCAAAAATTAAATTAAATTAAATGGGAATGCAACAAAAACATGAGAACAGTCCTGTCCACTTTGGAGCTTTTGCTAATTTTTACACTTAAAGCAAATGCCACAAAGAAGATGTTGTTTCAAAAATGCTTTATTTGTCATGTCTACATTAACGTGCAGTAAAAAATGCAAATGAAATGTTGTGGAAAGTAAGAACTTCTCAGTTCTGAAATCAGAGACTGAATCGTCATTGTGTGACAGAAACTTTGCCAACTAGTTCCTCATCAGATGTTACTTTACTAATTCCTATATAAATCATGCTGCTTTCTTCTGGTTTTTACTGAAAGTAATGTGATTTTTTTTAGGAGGAGATAACCATTTGAATTCTCTCCTGTGTTTAAGGTGAGTTTTTTTTTTTACACATAACACATATCTTTTGATACTTCTGTAGTAATCGCACACATCTCAGCTTTCTTTTGAGATCAATGCTATACAGTCCTTGTAGTTGGGAAGATATTCTTCATTTATCTTGGGTATGTCATTTTGGAGAGGAGGCAGTAAAAATAGGCCTTTCAAGAAGAGATTAACCTGCAAATTCAGCATCCCTGAAAGCATAGATCCAACCTGCCTTGTATCAATGGTTCAGGCTGGTGGTGGTGGTGTCTACCTAAATATTGTTGCTGACCATGTTCATCCACTTATGACCACAGTGTAGCATCTTCTGATGGCTACTTCCAACAGGATAATGCACCATCTCACAAAGCTCAAATCATTGTTTCTTAAACATCAGGATGGTGCTCTTTTTAGGATCAACCTGATAGAGCCCCTTTGAGATGTGATGGAATGGGAGTTGCCAGCAAATCTGCAGCAACTGTGTGATCCCATTATGTCGATATGGAGCAAAATCTCTTAGGAATGTTTCCAACACCTTGTTAAGTCTATGCCATTAAGAATAAAGGCAGTTCTGAAGGCCAAACATTTTAGCTCTGTACTAGCAAAGTGAACCTAATAAATTGTTCAGAGAGTTTACTTTATCCATGCATTTCTTTTTGAAGAAGAACAGGGCTAATTGAAAACTGGCCAGTAGTCCCGTTTATAACAGAGATAACATGTTTTATGAACATGTGCAGCCAACAGAGCCCCAGCCGATGCCCCCCATTTGACTTCTCTACATTTTAATGAGCTGCTTTAATTAACACTGGATTTGTCAGCAAACTGTGTGACAAACAGGGCTGTTATTAAAAGCCGATAAGGGATAAGAGCTGTTTTAACAAGATGGAGCCAGCTGTGTTTGCAGTTGTCTGTATGTGCAGGTCCTCTCCTTGAATTTCGATGTTTAACTTTACTTGTGGTTTTACAGCGTTTACACAAAGATGCTCTCTGTCACACTAATGGAATGATTAGTGATCCCTAATTAAGAGTACTTAAATGGGAATGTGCTTGATGTTAACTAGAGTCACTGATCCTTTGATTGACGAGATTCACAGTCCTCAAAAGCAATTATTCAAGCCAGGTTTAAACTGAGACACGGCCAAAATTAAGATAACCAATTTAGCTAATGTGTGACCATCATATTTCACATTGCCGGAAAGAATTTGTGGTTTTCAGGGGATTATCAACTTAGAAAACACCCCACTGGCTTGGGGTTTTAAGGTTTTGAGATCTAACTTTATTCCTTCTTAGAATTTCTCACACAAACTGGGGGTCTATAATTGGACTAAATCATAAAACTACCCCAGAAAAAAACCCACCCTCAAATAAGTCAAATTTCCCAATAAAGATGTAACTGTCGTAACCTGATAGAAGTATGGATTTAATATAATACTGTCCTATCCCCTCTTTCACCTGTCTCCCTCGCCTTCCAATAGACTCTGTTAAAGATGACGTGAAGAAGAAGGAGGTGAAAATAAAGATGAAGAGGTGGAGCTGAGAGGAAGTGTTGTTTCTGATCTGAGCTGGACATCAAGCGGTTAAAAAAAAAGATTTTTGATGCTTTGATGCCAAGACACAAAGCGTGACTTTGTTCTGCAGAGTCTTTTTAATGTCCCTAAAATTACAAGAATGTAGGAAAAATGGGAAAATGGGGAAGAAAAGTTCATAAACACTGATTATAAACACAGGATTATTTCTCATCTTTCTTTTATAGTTGGAAAGTCTGATTAGCCACTTCTAGTATAGTAAGCAAACTGGGGTCCTTTAACATCTGCAGAAAACTGTTGCTGATGTTTTACCAGTCTGTTTAGTCTACTGTTCTCTTTCTGTTGGAGGGGCAAGATTTAAAAAAAGGGATGCTGAATGATTGAACAGACTGGTGAGGAGGGCTGAATCTGGAGTTGGACTCTCTAGTGCATGGCAGAGAGACAGACCGTAGAAAACTGTTCATCCTGGACAGCTCAGATCACCCACTACAGCAGAATCTGATAGGACAGAGTGGGATGTCGCACAACAGGCTGTGGTCTCTGATCCTTCCTCAAACAGAGGGAAGAACTGTTTCGTCTCACTTGCCACAAAACCATAAGAAGGGTGGCCAGGGAGGATCATGACCACATTCACATTCATCTTGGGACTATTGTCTCACGAGCACAATCTTATCTCACTGCACCACACCATACTGGTTGGCACTATTATTCTATCTATCTATCTATCTATCTATCTATCTATCTATCTATCTATCTATCTATCTATCTATCTATCTATCTAT
>JBAMHW010000022.1:6051505-6067635 GCA_037177495.1 Rhadinocentrus ornatus
CTATCTATCTATCTATCTATCTATCTATCTATCTATCTATCTATCTATCTATCTATCTATCTATCTATCTATCTGTGCTATGAGCCTCACAGCATATGGCTTCATGTGCAACACAGAGCTATTATGTGTGCCTGCTGATGGATTAGCTTTGCCTTGTTTTTTTACTTAACCTTCTACTGGAACTCATGGTGAGTAAAAAGGGTGCCAAACCTAAACTGACTGCAAAGAAAGTATTCTCTTTCAGTACAATCCTTCTAATGTCAATAATTATTTGAGCAAAAATGGTAAATAAAATGGTTCGTATTTATTTAGCACTTTACATCATATGTCACATTCGCACACTGATGGCGGAAGCTGCCATGCAAGACGCTCACCACAACCCATCAGGAGCAATTAGGGATTCAATGTCTTGCCCAAGGACACCTCGACATGAACTCGACTTGGCTGAGGATCGAACTGGCAACCATCGGGTTACAACACCGCTGCTCTACCTTGCCTTGCCGAGCCACACCGCACACAAAATAAATGACAGTATTTCAATATTGGACAAAAAAAGACCCTTTTTTGTTTGTATTAGTGAGAAGACTCAAAGCAGAGTGTGGTATATTTACTGCATGGTGTTTCATAAATCCCTCTGCAGCTTAGGAAATTAATTGTCTGGTCGATGATCTGATCTAACAATGAAAATAAGACAATTTATAGCCCAGCTGTGTTCGAGAAAGAACTGCTGTCATGTCAGATACTGCTGACTCTGACTAGGAGTCATTTGATTGTTTATAAAAAGACAGTATCTGCCTCAGGGAGCATGCACCTCCAGCTTCACTATCACAAAGAGTTTTGAAATATTGGCAGCTCATTCTTTTTATCAAACCAAACTCAATGGAAAAAACAAAGTGACGGACATATTAATATTGACATAAACAAAGTATGGAGCAATTGACCATCACTTTACCATTGTAGCTGATTACCAACTATTTATTTACTTTGGGCACATTGTAAAGTGATACAAGCAGCTTCTGCATGGAAATCCTTTGAGTAATGGCAGAAGAGAAGGCGGAAGGTGAGTCTTTATTGATTTGCTTAATTGCTAATTAACTTTAAGCCTGATTTCACTGTATCCTTGTCTGATGTTGCAATATTTTGAGACCAAACTGGAACTACTTGACACACATTGACACTTCGATATAAAACCTATGTGACTCAGTGGCTGACTTGAGCATATTTGGGAGGCTCCTCAACTATCGGCCACAAATTCTACCAATTATAACAGATTCAGACTCAGCAGTCCTATTCCTTACTAGCTTTGGGGTAAGTTATGCTGATGCTTCAAATGCATGGGCATGTAGGTATCTGTAGTACTTGCTCTTCCCAAAAGTGTTCATGTTGTTCTTCTCTTCGTCTGGTGTGTTGTTTTCCTAATCGGTATAGATCAGGCACAACTGATGCACTCATGCCACAGAAATACAGATTTTGGGGCTGCACATGGTTGGCCACAGAGGTGCCTGTTGACTGGTGAGGGTTGTGAAATGTATGTCACATTGACCTCACAACTAAAAAGTGGTGCAAACTGTGAATTGAATTATGACTCGACAGGAATTAATAAAATCTTTCCAATATGCATTCAAGTTATCTGTGAAGAGTTTGACAATCCAACACAAGCAAAAAATATTTAGATCTAAATAGTAAAGGCGCATTCACACCAGCTTTTTTTATTCGAATCCTGGTTCGTTTGCTCAGGAAGTTCGCTTTGTTTGGTGTATTGTGAATGCGCAAACACATTTTTGATTTGAATCAAAGACGC
This sequence comes from Rhadinocentrus ornatus, assembly GCA_037177495.1. NCBI lineage: Eukaryota > Metazoa > Chordata > Actinopteri > Atheriniformes > Melanotaeniidae > Rhadinocentrus > Rhadinocentrus ornatus. The sequence goes on from JBAMHW010000022.1 coordinate 6,053,307, forward strand.
GGACTTAGTCTGTCAGCAACTGCAGGTCTTGGTCAGTTTCAAGCGGACCAAATTCAGAAAGCAGACTACAAGGTGCATTGTGGGTTCAGAGCATGGCATTGTGGGTAAACATAGACAAAACATAAGAACGTGTGGTGAGATGGGTAGGTGGCTCTGGATGTGAGAAATGCATCATGGTCACACGTGGAAGAATTTGGTAAAAGTCCTGGCAGAAATCTGTTCAACTCGAGGACCGCTAGGATTGGATACAGCTGTTGGGTAGAAACCAAAGTTCTGCATTAATCAACAGATGAACAATTTTTCTTGTTTTCTCTCTGTAATTCTTGTTGTAGCACCACCTCTGGCAGAGAGTAAAACACATTATTTCAAAAGTCTGATGTGTTTGAGAATGAACACAATCTCAGTCTGGAAGAATATTGCACCCCCTAACTGAACCAAAACCGCAATCGGACCCAGTCTAGTGCATCATCCTGAGCATATCGTAATAGTCTAATCCAGCGGTGTCAAACTCCGGTCCTCAAGGGCCACTATCCTGCAGGTTTTATTTGTTTTCTTTGCTCTAACACACCTGAATAAAACCCAATGAATCCAAAAGCTTCTTGTCAACTTCTTCTCAATAGCCCATTATTTCAGTCAGGTGTGTTAGATCAAGGAAACAATGACACTTTCCACAAACAATGAAAACCTGCAGGATACTGGCCCTCGAGGACCAGAGTTTGACACCCCTGGTCTAATCCAAAGGACTCTGTTCAGTTGGGCAGCGGATTCTAAAAAGAATAAAAATGAAAAAAATTGCACCTTTATTAGGTTTGGTAAGCTGCCTCAAAAACTTTTACAACTGTTCACTAGGGTACGATATTCCCTGAAACAACCTCTGACCAACAGGAATAATTACAAAAATCCAAACATTGCCAGCTGAATGCAGCCTAAGAAGCTGAAGTGCCCAAGCTGGAGTAAAAACACTTTGCTTTTTCCTTCTTATTAAGTCCATAGAAACATTTATTATTAAATCTATTAAGTGCTTTTTTTCTGTTTGCAAATTTACTTGATGTATTCAGTCCATTTTAGCCACATATTAGAAATTTATTGTAAAAAACATGTCCAGGAAATATGGAAATCATGTAAGCATTTTTCCCTCCATCATGTAAATTTTTCATTTGTCCTTTTTTATCCTCGTTCTTTTGTCTTCACTCTTCTTGTGCAGCGCAGCAGAAGCATCTATCACATAGAGTTTAGTAACATATTCCAACACACACATGCACATATGCACACGTACTTTTATAATTGCACAGCATCTATGTGAAATTTCTGTAATGTACAACGTACAATGTACAATTTGTTTTTCTCACCAGTCCTCCATGGTCCTCATGAACACGTGTGCTTTGTCAGCATGACAGATGTTTGTTTCGTGTGTACAATAGCGTAATGTACTGACATTGAGACAAGGATGTAGCAAACAGCTGATTTATTATAGATGATTGATTTTGACAACAAGATTTTTCCCTTTTTAAAATTAAAATGAGCTTTTTTCAGGATCCCTATGATGAAGTCTGGCACTTTAGAATGAAATAAAAGGACAAGGAAAAAAAATACTACAATTGCTAAATGTTTTACATATTTATTGTATTTTTCAAATATAATGAAAAAATAAGAAAGAAGGAAAGAAGAATATGCTCCTTGTAATGCCAGTTGTTGGTGTATACTTGGACAGGTTTGAGACCCCTAGTTTGCTTTCACATATGCATTCTGTCCCAAAGGAATTAGGTTCAATAAGCAAAAGCATCAGACAAAAATCTCCATTTTAATTTTCACCATAATTTCATTGATTGGACCAAAACATTGTTCATTGTTGTTGTTTATACTTTGTAATTGTCAGAAGTTGTTATTCAAGACCTAGGTGTGAATGCAGTGGGTGTCAGCAGTGATTAAACAGGGATTTGTTATTTTGGGGTGTTCATTCCTCTGGTCTACAATTATAAGTCCTCCTGGGTTCAGTGTTCAAAGCTGATGAAAACACAGTGTCAGTTGTGTTCTTTCTTGTATATTTCTGTCAGCTTTAATAAGACTAGGCAGTCTGAAAACTCACTTTTTTACCTTAGCTTTTCAATCAAGTTCAGCCCCTCCCCCTTTTGAAGTCTCTTTCTTTTCACCTGTTTTAGTAGTTAAATTGTTGTTTTTGGTCACACCCTCACCTGGCTGGACCAGGTACCACAGCCACCACATCCTGGATCCCTCAGCCTCCACGCCTGTCCCTGATTGTCACTCAAGTCAAGCCCAAGTGCTCACACCTGTTTCCCATTCACCTGTTCCTCCTTATATACCCCAGCACCACACTCACTTCTGGTCAGACTTAACATACGCTCTACATGGACGTAGCCTCTTCCCCAGCGCAACGCCGTGATTCTTGTTCCTCTGTCTGTTCCACCGGTTCCTTTCATACATGAGCTCATTCATCTGCTCCCTGATTGTACAATAAAGTCTGGTTAAACCTAAACAATGTTCAAGATCCATATCAGCTTTTTCTTATCTGTGTATTGTTTTTCCTTGCCTGTTCATCCACCTTTCTCTGTGCTGTGTGACTGAATGACAAGTTACTGAAGTCATCTAATGGCCTAAACAGACAGAAGTTGTGTAGATGTGGTCTTGTGCGCTTCAGAACAAAACCTTTATTAATCAATCAGAAAATGTGTCTTTTATCAAACTAATGTACAGGTTTGTTCTGAAGAATTGATGGTGGAATAGGTCTGCTAAAAGATTCAAGTAGGAAGGCCCAAGTTAGATAAATATTTACATTCAAGCACTTCCAGAGAACCCCCTGATAATGTGTTAAAAAGCATTGCTAAAAGTCTGCATGTACATGTTCTCTGGTGATGAAGCACCATGTGTTCCAGAGAGCTCTGGTCCAGTTTAAAACCTGGGTGTTTGACAATAATGCTGGAGAAGCGTTTATGCAGTGGGAAGGTATTTTACCTCGGAGTCCCTGTCAGAGATGATGAATTTTAATAAAACACAAGAATAACAGTAAAATTGTGGATCTTTGTGAGGATTAGACTCTTAGAGCTGAGTTTATTAAGCTGTGTATAACATCGGAGCTGACCTGAGCCTTTATTCCAGGCTTCTATTCTTTTAGTAATATATATTTAATACATATATATATTTGAATAACTTCCTTTGTTGTCCTTTCTGTTGTGCATTAAAACTTAACATTGTGCTGGCAAAGCCTTGAGGGGAGTTTGAGATACATATTTCCAAAATGGAAGGTCTGACCATAATAAATTTTGTATTCATGTCATGATCTCTGGGTTTTAGATTTGGTTCTTGTTAGATTTCTTTTATGTCTTATTTTATGTTCCTAACCTGAACTTGTATGTGAGTATTCATTGTTCTAGTTTATGAACTAGAACTAGAATTGTCCTGGTTTGTTTTTATTGCTTTCTAGATTTACTTTTTCAGTAGTCCATAATAAGTTTAGTCATTTATTGTTGGTTTAAGTGCGCTGTCTCCCCTGCCATTTTAGCACCTTTACTTTCTTTAAACTTAAATCTACCTCCTGTTTCTGTTTTCCTGTATTTATGTCCTTTCTCCTTGTCTCCTCTCAATCAACTAGCCAAATAAGTTTCACATACATAAACTATATAGTATTTTGACCAACAATATACTTGCATTTATTTACAGAACCTGTAATGATCATTGCTGCATCGCAGATCTTGCATCTTTTTGAAGTATTGCTTGTGCAAAAACAATACTCAGAAATAAATGCTGAGTTTGCAAGTTGCAATCCGCCAGTAACCACTGGGCCAATTTGGACCAATTTGACCGGATCTAATGACTGATTCATGCTCGCACGGTGTCCACATAACCGCCGTAGGCTCAGCGTAGCGCCGCAGAGGCTCGACGTGCACCTCTTTCAGACCTGACGTGCACCCCTGCTACGCAGATGGTTACATGAAGGTACTCCCTTGTGATTGGTCAGTTTGGGATCATGTGATGAAGGATCTTTGGATCTTCTCGCTAAATTTGTGTAGTAACCACCGTTTTTAAAAACAATAACCAGTGGTTCAAGTTGATGAGAGGCTGATCAAATAATTTCTTTGTTTTCCTCCACAGGCTAATAAAAACACTTAACCATACAGGACGCCATTGTTGTTTTAAAACAGAAAATACCTACCGAACTGCAGTGAACCATCAAAATAACTCCAACCTGGAGAGTTTACCAGCCGATACCACCCCAGCTGCCACCTTCAGGTTAGGAGGAGAAACTGCAACACAACACCAAAACGACGCGCACCCCCTTCGCTCGAGTGCGAAAGCAAACTCACCAGCGTCAGCTACGCCATGACCGATCGCACGCAGACGCCGCAAGAGCATAAATCAGCCTTAAGAAGATACATAGCATACTTGTTTTAAGAGCCCTATATACCATCTACAACACCAGTGTTTTTCTGCTGTGATCTATGAATGAACCAAAACATCTTTTATTGTCATAATTCTTATTGTATTGTTTACATCTTACAATTCCAGCAAGTCCATCAAGTCTGAGCTCTCTGGTGCACGCCCTAGTGGAACAAGCGTAATACACAAGCCAGTATGCAAATGATGACGCTCACAACCGAGCCAGTTGAATATACGTTCTCAGCCTTATTCACAACTCATGGGGCTGTAGAAAATAAACAAGTTTGAACCGATTAGAACTGACATGTAATTTGTTATAATAATTGGAACATAACCCAGCCTGCATAAAACTCTTACACTCAATGTTGCCGTTATCACATTTTTAACAAAGCTACCGCTTCATTCATGATTGATTTCAACCTCTGTGGACTTGATTCCGAAATTCCTCCTCACATTAACTCTCTGACGGTTTGATGACATGATTATCTGTTGGGCACAAATATTTTCTCCATATGTTTGGTTATGTGATACAAGCCTCAGCCAGTAATTCTCTTCCTCTGTGATTTATCATTTGGAACAAATAACAACAGATTGAATATTTTTGTTGCCATATGTGAATTGTCTCATTAACCCTGAGCTAACAGAGGCTTCTCTGGGCATAATCATCCCCACCTTCTGCCAGAGCAGGAAGAAAGTCTAGCTTACTGTCTCTGGTCAGTCACAGAGATGTGTTAGATATATGCGTTTGAAAGAGGATCTGCCCACATGAAGACATATGAGGTTTGTCCCCAGAGACTTTAGGTGCCTGTTTCTGCATGAGGACATGTATGATGAATCATCTCTGTCTTGGCTCTATGTGACAAGGCCAGTGGTGCGGTAAAGCATGTTTGTGCAATAACTGATGCTGCACTGTCTGCAACACTCTTAGCTTAGATAAAGAAGACATGTTCCACCTGTCTCAAAGTACCTTGAACAATTACTTTACATTTTCTGTGGCACAATGGCTTGTGCATGAAAATCAAATGCGACTTCATCTGGAAGATAGAACAAGACCGACTGGAGTAGTTAAATATCCCATGTGTGGATACGCCTGGTTAGATTTCAATAACATTTTACTCAGGCTTTTGTTTTTGTTTTAATATATATCTGGGAGACATCTTATTTTATCATTTATATTCTGCAAAAAGATCACTGTCATGTTTGCTTTAAGTCTCAAGGATAACTAGAATGAACAAAAATACTTGCATTAATGATTATTGATATAGAGAGTGTGTCTCAAGCTCACTTACGTGAGTGCACTGGAAGGTAGTGTGTAGTGCGCACTAAGCACTACCCTCTGCAGTGCACACTGTCGTGGGTAAGTGCTGACCTAAATGGAGAACTAATGTTTTGCACTTACCAGTAGTGACGTACCAGCATTTGATGGCGATTCTTCTGCTGCTTTAATTTACAGAATTAATTTACTCCTTACTTAATCCCACCCATAAACTACGTTGCCTCCAACACCAATGCAGAATTTTCCTTTGGCTGAACTTGAGTTAGAACGTATGCTTATTTATTTATTTTAAGGTATTTCACCCTCCTACATGCTGCCTAAAGGCAGCGCTGCTCCGTTTATATACTTTTTTTCAGGACAATCCGTCCAAGTTCTTCCGAAATCCAAATCCAAAATCATGGTCACATACGTGTTAGCATGTCATCATACTTTATGCTATTAATGCCTTTAAAAGGCCTCATTTGTGAAACAAAGTACCTAGTCTACACTGTATAAGTCGACCTCAGTGGATAACAATAGAAACCATCAGCACACGTTAATGTGTCTCTGCATGTCTCCCCCATACCTGTTAGTATAAAGTACAATTTAAAACCATAGTAAAACAGCTTTTATATGTGTAAAGATTTCTTCACTGAATTAAAGTACTTTACATTACAATCATTTAGCTGATGCTTTTATCCAAAGCGACTTACAGTTAGGCGGTAGCGTTAAGGGTCTTGCCTAAGGACCCAACTAGAAGGTGTTAATGTTATGCCCCCTGGGGGGATTTGAACCCTGGTATCCCACATGGGAGACTGATGCTCTACCATTTGAGCTAACCAGCCGCGTAAAGTACTTTACATCATATACATCTTTTGTCATGGTGTTTACACAGATACAGTTCACATCTGGCAACAGGAAACCAGTTGTACTATAAAATAATTTAAAATATGAAATGCAGTAAAGAGGCTAAAACAGGGATGCAGCAAACCTTTTATTGAAACTTTTAACTTGACGTTTCTCTCTTGCTGCCTCCTCTTCTCCACAGCAGCATCCGAGCCCAGGTGGAAAATACCTCAGTGCCACTGCTGGCTCGGTAGTTTGATGCCACCGTGACCGACGATAAAAATACAATGGCGGTTTATATGAAAGCAAACATTATTTATGTACTTTATGGGTACTTTGCAGACTCTTATCTAAAGTTATGACAATCAGCTCTGGCTGAGGAACGGGCCGGTTCTCTAACCAGCGGATCAGTTTTCAGATCAGGGACCGTTTCGTGTATGCTACAGACACCGCAGTGCTTAACCTGGAGGTTCAACAGCAATGAATACAAATACAGAACCTATAGAATTAATTATATAACACTTATAGCTGATCTACGTCTGCGAAACCGGCTAAAAACTGCTAACATGTCGTGCGCTAACTCTACTGAGTGGGAAAAAGCGCAGCCTCCACTGTTGTCAGATCAGATCGGTAGCAGGCTGCGGTTGAAATTAGAATTATGAATAATTTCATACTTACATCTGTACCAAACAGCCTCCGTCTGCATCGGTACTGCTCAGTCGCTGGCTGGCATTATTCAGCTGTAGAAATCTGGTTGAAAGTCCCTTCCCTTCTGCTGCATCAGCAAGATGGCGTCTGTTTAGTGCGCGAAGTGTCCATCGTTTGGCACTAGATTTTTGGCCGAGTTTTGGGCAGCATCTGAGTACTTTCAGTGCAGAGTTTTTACTGAAATTTCTGTCAGTGCACTAAGCACTTAAATGTAGTGTTCAAAGTATAGAAGTGCGCGAATTGGGACACACCCCAAAACTTAAAGGACTGACAGAGACTCTCTAAATGATTGGATCTGGTATCCTCTCATGACTCCCTGTTGATGCTGTTTACATATTGACAGATAATTCCTAGCACCAAAGATAAAACAAAAAACAACAAAAGGAAAAGAAAAAAAAATTATTCCTTAAGTGCTGCATCTTACAGATATAGGGGCTGCTGAGATTTCCATCCCCAGTTTATTACATCTATAAGCAAGTTACATGCAGTTACTGTTACGCACACATCAGACTTTGCCATGGACACAAACCGACACATTGTCACATTAGTACAGTCTCCGGAGTACTAATTGTTACGGCCCCAGGCTTGTTAACCTGCAGCCACTTATGTACATTATATACTGCTGAGTAGGAGCGACTCAAGGGTTGGCTGCGGACTCTGCACCAAGACTCCTCCCTCCTGTGTTCGGATTGGTCGCCTGACGTCCCGGACCATTTCAGAGGGGCAATACCGTGGATAATCATCATTCGTGGCAGCTGCACCTTGGGCACACAGTTCGCCAGGTTGGAATTGCTCTTGAGTAGTGTTTGTGTACCACCTTGTAAGGATTAGGATTTTGCTGTGTTTTGTACTGAGCTTCCTGTATATTGATTTGGCTTTAGTGAAAAGACGCTCTCGTTTGTTTGAGACTCTTTTTGTGTAATTGTTTAGGATAAGAGAATTAGCGCTCTTTTTAGGAGAAGCTTTTGTGTTTGAATAGCCTTAGTGTTGAAACTTGTGAGGTCCCAGAACTTATCTGATTGACATTTTGGTTTGTATAATTTGCTTTGTTTGCCATTGTGGGCTTTTTCCTGAAAAAGGAAACTTTTAGTTGAATTTAATTTAGTTTAATTGTTACTGCCGGTTTAGGGAATACTTTCCTTTGTGAGGACCTTTTCTGTTATTTGTTATTGAATCTGTTTAGTATTTTATTTTACATACATTGTAAATAAATAATTTGTTATTCCATTTAAAAAAAAACTGACTCCAGCTTTGTTACAAGCCCATTGTCACTAGAATTAAGGGTTTGTAACACTGATCACTTACACCTGCAATCAATCCCATCAACCGGCTTTATATTCTCCAGCCCCACATCCACACCTCGTCGGACCTCGTTTCTACATAGTTGGACTCTCCTTCCTTCTCTTCCTGGACCCGACTCACCTGGCTGAACTATCTGCTCCTCAGGTTCCACTCCTTGTACTTAATAAAGACCTGATCCTGAGCTGTCTCTGGAGGTCCTTCTCTTGCCTAAACAGTTATGGCTAAAAAATTGTGTTCCTTTCTGATTTTACTCATCAGTGTGAGTTCATACATGTTACTTACATATCGGCCTAAATAACAGGGCTTGCAAATTTAAGCAACTTTGAGATGACCACTACTGAATCTTTAACAAACTTTGAATGCTGCAGCATCAGTTACATGCGATAATGACAAAAATAAATAAAACATCATTTTACTGGTAAACTAAGCTGTGACAACATACTAGACTAATGTCCATGAATTACGGAAATGCTGTGCCAAAAACAGCATTTTCAACTTTTGAAATGTCTTGATGAAGCAGAGCCACTAAATATTAGTCCCGATCTCAGATGCAAACAATGGGCATGAGGTTCTTGGCATAACGCTGAAGCCAAGCAGAGCAACTACCTAAGTTGTTACTCTCAGGAGAGCATATGTTTTCCTCCTCCCCACCCTGGGAGTGTTTAAAAATGCAGATATTTTTGTCTTCTTTTCCGTTGGTTGACAACACATATTTCACAATCTGCGCTCTCTGTCCACATTGAGGCAGAACTCTGCCATAAATAATATAGAGAACAGAGCAGAATTGTAAATGCATGTCCATGTAGAGACAGAAATTACACGCTGTCTTGTAAATAAGATAAATACCATGAGGTTGTTTAGTTTTAAAAAAAAAAAAGGAATAAAGTATAAACATGTTCAATAGGAAAGTTAACCTTAAATGATTCCTGGGGGTGGGCTGCACCTCTAATGAGATGGTAGGGGAAACACTAAGCTTGCAAGTACACAAATTTAACATAAAAAAAAAAAAAAAGGGCTTGTGAGAATAGAGATTTTAACAGCATGATTGCAAGCTGTATTATAAAATCTTAAGTATTTAAAATAAAAGGGATGCTTTAAAATTCTAAAACTGTGTAAATTTAAATCAACCAGTTATTATATTTATTTATTTTTTCAAACATTTTGTCCTTTTGTTTGCCCCAATTAATTACACTCAAAACATGATTGTGGAAAGCTGTCCAGTTCTTAACATAAAACCAAAGATGACGCACACGAAAACGACAAACCAGAATGATAGTTTTTGAGAAAAGAAGAAATAACTGAATTACTACATAGAAAAGCTCAGTCAGCATAATGTTAACTGAAATGACATCCCTTGTGTGGAGCAAATAATGGAGCGAAGCCTCTCATCAGTTCTTTAAACTCGTGCCTCTCTACATTACTGAAGCTCATCATATGCTTGGCTTTAAAGTAGGTCAATGATTTATTGATGGCTTCATCCTGACATGCAGTATCCATGTCAGATCTTCTTTTCCTATTCATTGTTTCAAACAGTTGTAACTGGCCTAAATTCTTTGCTCCATTGATCCTCCTACACTGCCTTTACACATGTAGTTTTGTTTCCAGCTCTGGACCAAACAGCAAGTAATCTTGGTTTGCCGCCTCATTTGGACGACTTGCATCTCTCAAAGTAATGCTGGTTGTTGATATACTAATAAGCGGTTAGATCCACATTCGGAAATGTCTGGGGTACCAATACTGAGGGTGGGGTCTCTGGGATCCTTCTTACAAAAAAAAGTCATTCTCCTCATTCTTTTATCTTTATTTGAAATATAAAACGCGTTACAGGCCAAAATTTTTTCTCTCCACATTTTCCTGCTGTTGATTACTTTAAAATCAACTAGCAGCTTTGCTAGCTTAGTCAGCGCGAAGTCATGTGGTTACTAAGGAACTGTTTAAGCATTACTGATAGTTAATTTACAGCTTAAACATAAATATCCTGATTCACTAAATACAGCAAAATTATATACAACATAACAGTAGTTGTTGTACTTGCACAGGGAAAACAAACTCTTCTAGAAATGTGCAGCCAAATGCCAAGGTTTTTTTTAAAGATGAACTAATTAGGAAACCACTTTAAAACTGACTTCAAACTAGTGTAGTAACACTAGAGATCCTAGAGTTTATGGAAAGTCAGAGTGGTCAATCCTCTTACAATGACATATTGATCACCTGTGGTGTCCAATCAGATTTTAGAGGTGACCAGTGCCCCCTGGCCCCCTCTAGTTCTGCCCCTGGAATAAGGTCATCTGAAGTCGTTTGAACCATACAACAATTCATTTCTTAATCAAACCCATATCACAGTTCATTTAAAAGTTGATCACCACCCACCGTCTCACACAGTCTTCTTTTGCTTTGTTGGTGTGAACCAACGTTTGGATGACAACAATAACACTTCCTATGATCTTCTACACCAACTGAGCAACACATCAAATTTGTTTTAATCAAACCAAACCTGTCAGTGTGAGCACACACTCTTTCTAAAGTAGCAAAAATCTGAAACTGTCATGATTGCATGGTGAGTAACTAGGTTAGTGGCATTGTCCTACTTTGGTGCTAACATGCTTCACAGTACAAGGATGTCTACTAATGACCTGTCTTTTTGACATAATCCAGAAATAGCCCCCACAGCCCAGGTAGCTTTTTTTCTTGTGTTAGTAGAGCATCTTGCATCTGTCATCTCACCGAATCATCAGCATGATTTTATATGGCAGTGGCTGCACACACACAAACACCCACACACACACACCAGGTAATAATTAGGTACTGCTAGCGGCTACTTCTTCCATCCCTTTCCACTGCAACTGACTTGTGGCATCCAGCAGCATCACTGCAACTACTAGACTGGAGTACTTGATTTTTTTTCCAGCATTTTCATTCATACATTTTCATATAGTAGTTATCATCAATGCTGAGCACAGTGACAAAAGAAGAAGCTTGAATCTGAGACTTTTTATGAATCTGCACTTTCTTAGGCCATCATTTGTTTGATGGGATTTATTTCTAATTCTTTCATGAGACAAGAGTTGTGTAATGGCAGCATGAGCTGCTGAACAAAAGACTTTCTTTCTTTGCGTTCCTTTTTTTAACATTTCACATTTTCATTGGCAAGTTTTAACAGAATGGTTGAAAAGTTGTGTGCAACTTTATTTGCATTAAGTTAATTTTAACATACTCGCTGAGGTTTTGGCGCATGTGTTGAGTTATCCAGGAAGCCTTTCTGTGAAGTGCAAATCAAGGTTTGAATAATTCATTCAAGATGTCATTGATTACATCTGAAACCTCACAGCCAGGCTATACCACCCATGATTTAGAGAGTGATTCAGTTTTTGCTGTGAGCCTCTGTGCCATGCAAAAAAAGTGTTTCTCTTTTTGTTGTTTCCCAAAAAATTGAAAGAAAACAAAATGTCTTCCCTGTATGGTACATTGGGCTGGTTAAATAAACACTTTCACCAACCTCTGTGTAACGACCACCTGAAGTCTAGGGACAAATGCGGTCAATAACAAATCGGGCCGGAGAAACGTAAATGGTATAACAAGAGATATTTATAATAACTAACAAAAAGAAATTCAATATCCTATAAAAATAAGTACAAAACAGGTCAGGTTCAAAACAAACTTGGTATCCTAAAAACACAATATACCATGTCCGGCAATAAAACATTTATATATAACAAAGGTGTCCTTTTCAGGTATCCAATAACAAGGGCTGTAGTAATACAAAACAATGAAATGTCAACCAGACAGTTAACGTACTGGGACTTCAACAATACTAATAATAAACTGAAATGGTATTCAAACACAAAATCCATGAGGTAAACTAAATATCACAACAACACAAATTAGAGGACGAGATGGTCTTTTCTCCAAACCAAAGTACTGTCACGGAAAGCTCTTACAAAGTACTCAGCCAACAACAAACCCACACAGGGTATCTAGAAGGAGCGAACCCAAAGCCGGTGAACTGTGCGCCCACAGTACACCGCTGCCTCGATTGCCGGTAATGCAGCGCTCTTACGGTCGAGGTGTCCCTGTTGAGCAGCCCCTTTCAGGAGTTACCGGAACCGCAGGTGACCAATCACAGTTGGAGAGGGCGGAGTCGAGGAGCAGCTCCTGCCACCAGTCTTTGGAAAGCAGTAAGGCACAGCTGTTTCCACTAATGGCCCTGCCTGATGGGCCCCGGGGCCGTAACGCTCTGCCTAATTAAATGTAATTTTCCAGAACTGACACAGAAAACAAATATTACCCCTCATGCCATTATTATATATATATAACACTACGTGACAATTTAGGCCAAATGATTGGTTTGCACACATGAAATGCACAGACAAAACAATTGCAGCTCATCACATATGCAGTATACATAATTATTTATGCACCAGTGGATAATGTATAGCTTAGTTTATCAGAGGGGTCTAATCATAAGATACTTAATTAAGCATATTCTTTGGTCACGTTTGTTTTGTCACAAAGCTTTTACTGACACAAAATACAGTATGTCACAGATTGCATGGTAAAGATTCAAATTGTCTGTGTTATACACCTTGGCCAGCAGGTAGTTTTGTGTCCACATAAAGCCTCATGAAATAAACCATTTTCTGTACCACTTTGCTGGAAAGCTTTTATGCTTCATGAAGCTTCAGCTGACCATCACTAATCTTTACTTTGGAGTTACTAGTTACTGGAAGGCTGCTGTGTGACGTTTGCCTGGCCTGGTGATGAAAACGGTTTTATCTGCCTTGGATCTTCTTAAATATGGCTGCAGCCCAATTGGTTATTCCTTTTATTGAATTTTCTTAAAAAATGTTTTTTTCCTTAGATGTTAGAAATGTACTGATTAGTTTTGTCTTTGTTGTAGTAGATATTTTATTTCCAGTTTTTTGTGTCAAAATGGCCTGATAAGCCAGTACATGTTTCCCTCGAGGTCTGTTTTCAGGGAGCTTAGCAATTTGTCACTTGACATAGAAGATTGAGTAATACCATCGGAAATGACGGGGGCAGTGCTGAGCAGAATGGCTGACACACGACCAGCGAAAGAAACAAGCCAGAGAAGAAAAAGAAAATCAGGAAGGCAACAAAAAAGCTGAAGAAGAATGAAGATGAGGACAAAAACTGTGAAAACTTCATACCGGTTCATTACCGTTGACAAACTGTGTTAGAAACTGACGTTGGCTCATGAAATCTGAAATTAGCACCGACTACCAGTGGAAGGAACTGCTTTAACAACCATGGGGACGCAAAAGACAAATGGAAGTATGGGAATGGAGACATATGACAGCGTTTGAAACAGACATTACCATTTACGTACGTAAGGGAGCATGAATGGGCATTTAGTGCATCTGTTTACTGTGTTGGTGCCTTTGTTGAAGTATGTTTTTGATGGTCTCTTTATGGATCCAACAATATAAAATAATAGTTTTTTATTAATAAATTTTGTAAATAAACTTAAATTTTTTATTTTTTTTTAAATTCCTTGTTCTTGTCTGTTTTTTTGGCTCACTCCCGGACAGGTTGACTGAACTGAAACTGGACTTATGGTCCCATCACACTTTTTTGTCTGGTGTCAGATCGTATATCAGTTTAAAACTGAAATCCAGGATTCACACTTGACATACTCTGAAGTGAAAACAACACTGAATAATGTTCCAGCTGATTTGTATCATATCATAAGCGGGACCCATCTTAATCACTGCTACATCACTGTACACAGCTATTCTATTCTATTCTATTCTATTCTATTCTATTCTATTCTATTCTACAGTCATTTAGCAGACGCTTTTATCCAAA
>JBAMHW010000022.1:6067848-6082244 GCA_037177495.1 Rhadinocentrus ornatus
GGAGTTGCAGTAGTCAATGCATGAAATAACCAGAGCCTGGACCAGGAACTGGGCCGTGTGATTAGTCAGGTAGGGTCAGCTGTTCCTGATTGATCTTACTGCTCATATCTAGTTGGCTAATAATCTTGGCTCTACTGTCTAATTACAAAGACAATGAAAACAGGAAAAGTGAAGGGAAGATTTTCTTATGATGAAGTCATCATATCACAGAAACGACTATGAAGACAGCAAGGACACTAGAAAAGGAGACGACAGCACGGCACCGAGAGGAGAGGAAATGTTGTCAACCAGAAGATGGCTTCAAAAAACTACAGAATGTTGTCAAGGACAATAAACAGCAGAATGGCTTTACAACCCAGAAAGAGGGTCACCACTCAATGGAGCCACCTCATCGCCTACTTCATCACAGAAGCTACAAAATGCCTGCACAAACTATTTCTCCACAACACCTGCTTCAAGTACTCCACTACACTGTAAATAATTACTTTTAAAACAGTGACCACATCCCACAGGTAACAACCAGCTGATAAGCATTATAAATCATAAAGCTGGTGAAACGATATATATATATATATATATATATAGTTATAGTTATAGTAAGTTATATATATATATAACTTACTATAACTTATAACTATGCCATTTACTATACTCATAACATCACAGATGTCAGAAAGATGTAATTAGAAAAACATTTACTGTTACCTGCTCTTATTCATTCATCCCAGTTACCTGTTTCTCCATTTCTCTCTCTTTCTTTTCTCCTTTTGATGCATTCAGTAAATCCTGATCTCTGGACTGCAGTTCTTCAGATTTTTTGGCAGTTGGTGAAAAGAATTTGTGCATTACCACCAAATGGTCTGGAGTGTGGACCAGAATGTTTCCAAAAGCCCAAGTTGTCAAAAAATGAGTTTGCCTACAGCCTTCCTGAGAATTGTTGCTGACCATGTTACCCCTTTTATGACCAGTGTTGCATCTTCTGATGCTCTTTTCAGCAGGATAATGGACCATGTCTCATCTCCAACTTGTTTCATGAACACGACATTGAGTTCACTACTCCAACTCCACAGTCATTAGATCTCAATCCAGTGGTGCTCCTTTAAGAAGGAAAGGAGCGGGGTGAAACGGGGGATTCTCATCATGTGTGTCTGACAATCTGTAGCAACTGTGTGACGCTATCATGTCAAAATGGAGCAAAATCTCTAAGAAATGTTTCCAACATCTTGTTGAATCTATGTTATGAAGAATTAAGTCAGTTCTGAAGACGAAAGGGGATCAAACCTATCACTAGCACGGTGGACCTAATAAAGTGGCCAGTCAGTGTATAATGGCAGCCTGTTTGTTGTTGAAAAAACACAGTGAGTCTGAGTTTCTTTCAAAAATCATCGGGATTTGATGGTTTTCCAGGACAGTCTCTCCCTTCGGTTTTATCTAAAAATTCTTTACTGGTCGTCTCAGTGAGATTATTAAAATATCAGTTCCCTCATTATTGTTCAGTCAGAAAGTTCCTGCTTCCAATAAGCAGCGCTGCAGCGTGATCCCTGTACAGCCATGTTTCACATAGGAATGATAACTAATTATCATCACTGTGAGAGTAAAACATTTCATCAGAACATATTTTTCTTTTCTTTTTTATTCCTTTAAATGCAATTTTACAGAGGCTCTGTGCACTTTTCTTGGCATTTTTCATTTATAATACTTGAATAAAAATCTAAAGCCTTTTCTAGTTTACAAAAGTGAATTTCCTGTTATCCTAATAACACCATGAACTCTAAGCATTTCTTCAATTTTACAGGATCTGTTATAAAATGATAGAGCACATTTTTAAATGAAACTGAAATTCACATATAAATTATATCACATTTACTTATAAAAGGTTCACATGTAACGCTGAAGTGCATGTTTTTTACAGACAAACTATTTAAGTTAAAAAATAAGAAGAAATACAATATTTTAAAAATTTTTTAAACATTTATTTTTGACATTTTCTTTTTTTAAATACCAGAACTGACAAGCCAGAAGTTAAAAATAAGAGCAGGTAACCAGATAGCTTGGTCTAAGATGGGTTGATCTGATCTGGTCATACTTTCCTGAAAATATCCTAATAAGTGGAAGTTACTGGTAACAAAACAGTTGCACAACAAATCAAACATGTTTAAGCACATCTGACAAGTACATAATAATTTTTCAGGTTCTAGAAAGAAGCTTTATTCTGCAGCCTGTTCTGTTCTGTGACCAGCTTTCCTCTGAGTCAGTCAGTGTGACGCCGGTGTGCATACTTGCCAACTTTAAGGCTTAGGATACAAAACCTCAAAGCAAAGTCACTATAAACTTATAAAACATAGTTTTACAGCTTTTTTTTCTAATCCTTATGGGATTCACTTGGAACTTCTGGGAACTCAACCTGAATTTTGATGATTGTCATTATGCACATAGACCACCTCCATTGCACTTTTTCCACAGGATATTATTTTGATGTATTCTGGTCTGTTTTATGTGCACATTAACTTATAAGGTGGGAGCTCATAAAAGTCCCCAAAAGAATCCAGAGACAGAGTTCAGTCAATAAAAATCTGTGAAGACAGGCAGAAGGTCAATACTGGAGTTCACACTGTTTATTCGACATATGTGGGTACACAGCATTTTTGATTCGTGTCATTTCCCCCCCAAAAAAGTCATGAGACAAACAGAAAATGGAACATCCGCAGAGTTTTTCATTTTCTAACTGAAATATTTCACTATGCTTTTTGTGATGTTACATCTTCAGTCCAGTTACCACAATGCTGTTTCACAAATGTAAATTAGCCCAGTTTAAATGTCAGTCCCGTGGAAATTAAATAGCGTAAAGTTGACAGTTCATTACAGAAACACCGCAATTTTCCTGCTAGTAAAATGTGCATGGTACCCCCCGAGGCACTCTCAGGCTATGAAGTGTAACATTGTCTTAACTGTCCTGTCAATATTACTTTCCCTAATTAAGGAAAAATGTGCAACCTGGGTGATAAAACCGGTAAGCAGTGAAGGTGCAGATGTAAAGGTTTGCAAGGTGTAATGACAGAAACCTTCATGCAAGCTGAGTTGGTTCCAGAAACAAAATGGAGAGCCAAGAAACTAAACCAGATATTTTTAAATAATAATATGTCATGTCATTATCTGTACCGCTTATTCCATGACGGGTCGCGGGGTAAGCTGGAGCCTATCCCAGCATATGAATAATAATATATTTTATAAATTGAAGCATTTTATATATAAAAAGTGTGTTTTCTTTAGGAAGTAATTGCTGTGACCCAAATGGCACAGTAGTAGTAATATTAATATTAACAACAAAAATAAAAAAACAGCGAAATCCAGCTGAAGATAAAGTTTAAACCAAAGCAAAACATCATATAACAAGAACACAGTATTAGAAATTATAATTAAAACCTTGTAGGACGCTATTTAAATCAAAATAAATAAATCCAAAACTCAGAAAAAAAAATTTTATAAGAAGAAATAGACTCTGGTGAGCTGAGCCAGGGTTAAGTCCAGTCCTCGAGGGCCATCGTCCTGCAGTTTTTAATTGTTTCCCTGCTTTAGCACACCCATTTTAAATGGACTAGATCTCAACACCTTGTTCAGAGTTTATGCCTAAGCTGGATAAAAAGCCAATAATGTGGGCCTGACAAACAGGGAAACACAGAAAACTTTTAGGGCAGTGGCCCTTGAGGGTCTGACTTGAAGAACCCGGCTTTAAGTAGAAAAGGTCTGAAAGAAATAGATTTTTGGTTTTGTTTCGGATTGACTCTGAGCTGTGCAGCGACAATCCTCATGGGGTTGCTCATTTTGAATGGTGCATTCTTTCATTTTATTTGGAGTGCACCACAATTCTGGGCATTGCGATTTCCCTTTGGGTTTTCACTTAATTGAGCTAGAATCACAGCAAAATTCACCTTTTATTGAATTTAATTAAATGTCCAATATCCAGACAGGCACTCTTTAAACACACACACACACACAGACAAAACACACATTGCTCTGATCTTTCATGAACTTTCTATCACTTTTGCATCTCTTAGTTTCTGCTCTTTATTTTTTTCATTCTTTCCCCCACATGGCTGCAGGTTGTGAATTAATGAGCTGGGTTGAAAACGTGAACAGAGAGAGAGGGAATGAGGGGAAGTTAAAGGGAAGGAAGGCGATGGAAGCGAGTAGAGAGAGAGATGTGAAGGCAGAGGGTGTGAGTCAAGTCTTTACGATGCACTGTAGGCGGGTGCAGTGTCAGATAGAAATAGCAACAGCCTTGGAGCAGAGCTGCAGAGCTTACATGGGCATCACTAAAAACCTCAGAGAAATATGGCCGCCTATTATGGCTAACAGATGTAGCTGCAGGGAAGGGAGGAAAGCAGCAGAGCAGGGAACACTTCATCCTGGGAAAAATGGCCTCTGAAGGCTTTTATCTTCGGAAAAAAAATATTGACCAGCATGGTGCAGATTTCATTTCAGCTTGGAGGGAGGACGGCAAATTGTTTATGTTGCTTTAAAACAACTGCAGGGCCCACTCCAACATTTGTCCACTTTTTACTGTCTAATTTCTAGAAAGTAGCTCTTATGGCCCTTTAACAGAAACCACTTTAATTTGGAGAACTTTTAAGATCTTAAATTCCTCTCAGGTCACATCAGTGAAATGAATGTCTTCACATTCAGGGAGAAATACACAAGACAGTTTTATTGTTTCATTGATTGCTTTCTACAAACGTCTCATCAGTGACCATTAACTTGTATTTACAAAGGAAATAGTGACTGGACAGGTGATATACTTACAACATCCTGCTTCCTATTTGAACCTTTCCCATATAAAAAAAGAACACATTTTTATACAAGTACCTTACACTGTAGGGCTACACTTCTTTTGTGCATAATTTAGACTAGTCGTAGTTGGGAACTGGAACCTTGATGCAAATTCTAGTCACCAATGTGGTACTTAAGCACTATTTCTTTAAACATCCCAAACACATGTCAACTCTAATATGGTTAATAAATTTGATGTGATGGGAAAAACAATTAAGATGTTCAGAAATGTAATCACTCGTAGGTTGATTTGCATAATCATTCATGCTTGGAAAGCAATTCATAAGGCTGTAACTGTTTGAACAGTAAAGTATAATAAACTGATGAGAAAGACCCACTGGGATTTCCCAAGCAGAACATTTTTTCCTCAAAGCAATATAGTGGCACACTAAGAAAATTGGAGTTGATAACCCATTCAAGTGACTCGACTCTTTGGTAATTGTCTGTTGTCACGATGATTAAAATTTATAGTAAACATGAATCCAAAATATAGCACGAGATGCCGAAATGTAACAAGGCTTGGCATGCAGAAAAAAATGACAAACCCCAACTTCATCAGTAACAGAACCCAGGTGCTAGGGATGGAAAGCAAAACCAGAGAGAAGAAACTTCATGAGTCAAGCAAAAAAAAACAACAAAAAAACATGAGACAAGTCATAGACCATGACGAATATTAACCTTTAAAACTCTGCCAGATAGAGAGAGATCGAGTACCATCACTTATATAGTCAACATTTTGTTTGGAGTGGTAGAGTGTTACTCTAAGTGGTAAATTGTGATCAGGTGGTCTATGAATGTTTTCCAGGCATTTATATCTCATCCAAGTGATTTAGAAAAAAGTGTCTATCCGGAAGATTTATGTTAAATCCATATTGACTCCATCGCAACATTTACTTAATAATAATAATAATAATAATAATAAAAAGATTGCTATTTTTGGGTTGGTAATATTAGCAAAAATAAATAAATAGCAATAAATAAATAAATAAAAAGTGTCACTATTTTTTCTCTGGAAAGCCAAGACCTGAGAGAATAACTGGTCACTGTTGATCTGTGTGTTACCAAAAAGTACTGGTAGTGATAAACGTAAACTTGCAGACATTTTATATGCACAAAAAGCTTTATAACACACTCTTGCTTAACAGTGGCGATAAAATTCACAGCATTTTTGGTTTCTCTCTCTCTCTTTTCAAAGGCTTTGGAGTCATTGGTGGAAAACCTATTTTTACCTTTTCCTTGATGGTGAGATGAAGCTTTATGAAGCCTTGAAGCATAGGTCTCAAAAGGATGCATTCATGCATATCCCCAAAGACTGTAAGAAAGGCAGATAGTCATTTTAACTGTATCTATGTAACACAATTTGGCAATGGGGATATTTACTGCCAGGAACAAAAAATAAACTAGTTTACATTTAACTTGTATGCATTGTATTCTCTTGTGAGCACAAATAATGACCCATTCAAATGAGACCTTTTCGCTTCCTCTTGTGCTTGTTTTTAAATAGAGTGCAAAAGAAGATATAGTCTAATTGATATTTGGTGGTAGTAGTACACAAAGGTGAACCTCCTTCTTTTAGATCAATAATGATTTTTCATATGGAAGAAAATGCATGAGCTTATTAACTCAACGACAGTCGTGACTTCAACAATTCTCAAGTATACGTAAGCTTTGAACTCCTCATCAGTCGGTTTAGAAAACGAAAAAGCCTTTTGGATAAGAGGTGGAACATTTTGAAGTGCCCCCCCCCCAAAAAAAAAAAAAAAAAAAATCTACACCAACATGTACACAGCAAGGCTTGAAACATGATAATGTCTGTCACCCTCAACGGTACAAGTCTTAATACCTACCTTAATACCTTAGAACCTCCTGGATTTGTTAAAAGTCCTATTTTATACATTTAAAAAAAAATTCATATGGATGTCAGAGGTCCAACAACATTGTTTTTAAAGTGTATTACCCCTTATTCAGCCTTTGTCCTGAATTTCAGCCATTCCAATAGTAGCTCTAGTGAGCTCTATAGAGAACGTGCTGCTTCTCTGTCTGACCCTTCAAATGTTCATGGGTGGTGCCTATCCACGTCCACTCCAAATCCCTCTCTGGGAGACCATCTAGCTTTCCCTGACAACCACTCAGTGATTTTAGAGGGCAGGCTTAGCTAGCCAGGGGGGTGGGTCAATGGCAGTATCCACTACCAGGGATTGTGGCTATTGTGATGTCACAAAGGGAAAGATTTCAGACTCACCCATTTGTGCATACATTCGCTAAAAAATGGAGCAAGCAGATGAGAAATGAGACAGAATTTTTAGGACAGGCTTTAAGGACAGATATGACTTCCAAGCACTGGCACAGTAAATTCCATCCATTTGAGCAATATTGATCAATTATTACAAAAATAACAAACATTATCGCTGCCTAACTTTGGGAAAAAATCTGCCAAATCAATAGTTCATTATAAAAACTACATTGACAGTTTTTGGTAATAAAAACCCTCTTTTTTTTTATTTAAGCTGCTCCATTTGACTCTTTTTAGTTAAGCAAAAAAAAAAAACTGATTCTACATTCAGCAAAAAAAATCTTTACAGATGCTGCATGGACCTGTGGTGCATTGTACAGAAACAAGCTTTTCTTTTTCTCTCCTTACCAGCTGTGTTAGAAAGCCAACCTGCTGTTAGGATTTGTGGATGTACTTTCATTTCAGCAGCCCACAGCGTTTCAGAAGGATCCCCCTAGACACTTTAATTAGACTTTAAATGACCCTTTTCTGTCGGCTTTGATTCTTCTTCTTTTTCGCAGTTTCTTTTTCAGTTGAAGAATTTTATTTTATGCACTTAACATATGTAGACGTTCTTTGTGTTCCACCTTAAATTTATAAAACACACCAGTTAATAGTCAAATTAAGCATCAATGTAAAAGGAACATAAATTCCTATGTGACTGAGCAAGACAGTGTAAGCTCCTGTACTATCACAATTTAGATGAGTTATTTAAATTCAAAGCACCAAAAAGCCTCAAGACCACTTTTTCTATAACTGCTGATGCCAAGGAGTCAGATCATGATTAAATCTTACGGAAAGTAACTTGGAAAGCACCTTAATGAGCTGTAATTAGCATAATGTAATTAGAATGGTTCCACACCTTAATGTGCACACAAACCCTCAATTTCTTTCAAAAACATACTCAACACATTCACGCACGCAGTCATAAGAAATTATTATGAAGTTCTGGCATGTTTTTTCCCTCTCTGTTCAGTCCTTTGTTCTAGATGGTGAGTTATTTCTGAGGGCTTAATGTCCCCTGATAATACATATTCTTGTAAGGTGGAGTTAAACAGTAGCTGCTACCTATTATTTAAAGGGAATTGGCATGAATTCACATAAACATTAGTTTTATTTTCTGCCTTCAGCAGCAACTTAACACCCTTGACGTGTATTATGTTTGCTAACAGTGCATTTACAAAAAGGTTTTGTTGTTCGCAGCTGGTTATTTTACTAAAAGTACTATTGCATTACTTTATAACTTTAAGACTTCGCACTTCTGACTAGGGCTGTCAAATGATTAAAGTTTTTAATCAGATTAATCACAGCTTTCAAAGGAATTAGTCATGATTAAAGACAACTTTAAAATTAATCACAAATGTCAAATAATTTCAAAATGATTAATCACCATTCGTGACTCATGCCTAAAATATGTCCGTTTTTACTGTATTGTATCAACAGAATGAACCAATACTAGAAATATTTGGTGTTAACTGACCTCGTGGGTAAACGTCAGATGTCCAATGATCCAATGATGCAGTAAATGCAGCATGTAATGTACTTCTATATGTTGTTGTTATGACCCACTTTAGGGGTATGAAGGGGTGTAACAAAAGATGGTAATAATGAGGTGGACAGATGGTAAAAAAAACTCCAAGTTTTTATTATGTTGAACAACAATATATTGGCTCCGTTGGCAACACCCTGTGTTGGGGTTAGCGGAACTGCTGAAAGAAACAAACCCAAACCAAACACAGCTAATAATAAACTCAAAACTACGCCAGCCAAACAAAACAGTTACAAAAAAAGGTGCACATAAACTGGTGTACTAATCTAGCTAAACGAAAAGGTGGAACAGTTCCAAAAAACTAAGAGCAGCCAAACGAGCTGAGAACAAACAATCAAAACCAAAATCCAAAAATACTCTTAAACCTAAACACAAAACACGGCCAGGATTAAGCTGCTGGAAAACACTAAATACTGCTGATTATCTACAAATGTTGCCACTAAAGTTTTTACACAACCACAATCAAAACGGCAACGCCAAACCGCCAAGTTGAGGGGGGAAAACTCTCTGAACCAAACAGTCTCTCCCTCTAGACCGAACACAGCAGGAGGCTTTTATTTCCTGGTGGAAGACTGCTTGTTTGATTTGCGGATGGTGAGCCAACCAGAGGGGAGGAAACGAAGGTGTGTCCAGTTTCAGCCACTCAGATGCAGGGAACAGTTTCTGGTACTTGACACCCGGACTTGCTTTCAGGTGGCAGCAGGAGCAGGTACCGTAACAGCTGTTCTAAATCATATCTACCATGTTCTAGATCATAATTTAGATTTCATATATCATCATCTCACCAACCGTCTCCATGGTGATAATTTCTGTTGTAAAACCAGCAAATGGGACGACGGAAGTTAAACAGTCAGTATTGATAAAGAAACTCTGATAAAACTAATGATCTGGATAAAAACAGGTTTTTCCTTTTATCATTGAAGTGTGAGTGTTGGTGCAGCAGTGATAAAAGTCTTACAGCAGCATCATCCAAAGTAAACACCTGTTCATAAAATAGATCATTGGCTGTTTGTTTAACTAGTTTTTCTTCACATTAGGTGATCACTTTATTTTTAATAATCGGTTTATTATTTAAAAAAATCTAGACATGAAAAAAGGTCACCTTTTTCCTGGTCAGTGCTCCTGCCTGGCCCCCTTTCGTCAGGTAAACTTGTGTGGTATCCACAGAAATTTGTGAATCTCAGCTCAGTAAAAACATTTCTGTGACCACCAAACACAGTTAAGACAACTAACAGTTAAAGAGTACACAAAGTTTGAAAAAATATGTATACACAGATGATGTCTCCACATGAAGACTCCACAGCACAGACAAACGACTCCTCTACTAAAAGCTCACAGACCCCACAGCTGAAAGTTTCATCTTGCTATGACCAAGATTCACCGAACCAGAGGCAGAGGCCTGATTTATGCTTTACGTTTGTAGAACAGTCAGAAAGTATGTATTACCTTTGCTGTCTTGCTTAAATATAAAACCGCATTACTAAGAAAATAAAAAATAAAAAGTTTTTCGTTGTCTTTTGGGTGCAGTTTCCGGTCCAAACATCACGGTGTTCTGCCCATCTGCATGGGTTTTGACAGACAAAGAGAAACGTCGGTTCTTTTTCTTCGTTCTTTAGTTCCAGACAGAAAACGTCTCTTTTTATTTTAATACATTTTAATAAACCCGCTCTCTCCTGATTACATCAGACGCACCGGTGCAGCAGGAAGGGAGACGTGGACTGTAGCCATGGGGTTTTTGTTATCAAAGCCAGTGGGCGAGACAAAAAAAACAAAACTTAACGCCTTAAGGCGTGATAAAAAAATTAACGCCATTAATTAATGGTTGCATTAACGCGCGATTAACGCCCTAAATTTAACCCTAAAGTCTTAGATGTTCGCAACCTTTTTTTCTTAGTTCCTGTAACGTGGCCCTACTTTTTCACTTGACATTTTTAACTTCTTCGGGGGGGTGTCTTTGCTGGCTGCTTTCACATGGTAGCTCAGATGTGTTTTTACACCAGCGCTGTTCCTCCAACAACTGCACGAGGAGGCAAAAGGGAAACAAAAAACAAAAAAGCCAAATTCTTTAGTGTAACTAAAACACATTTTAATTGCAGGCTGTAAAACCAACAGTGAATTTCTAGGGTTCTAAACACAGCTGAACTGCACAGTTAATCTCTGTAGGGTTGCTTTTCACTGGAAATAATTTTTTTGACACATTGTTCATAATTTTTATAATCACCACATATTTACTGAATATAAAAGACATATTTAAAATATGAAACTGCAATCACTACTTGTTGCAGCACTGTTTTCAGCTTGTAAAATCTGGCCTGCCTTGTAGCCAGAGAGACGTTGAGTAAAGTGCAGTGAAAACGCCCAAAACCCTGTCATAGCAGGTTTATTGCCTGGAACTTCATTGCTGTCTTGAGTTTGATAACATCTATATTCTATGTAATTCTAGTCTATATATGGTGCTTTGGTTTATAATCAATTCAGACATAATTCATGTCGATAGGAAAACAAGCTAGATTGACCATGCAAGTGTTTAAATGGCCAAGACCCAAGACAGGATATGTACATGGTTGCAAAAAAGAAAAAGACACACCTTCCCATCATCAAAATGTGTCAAAACATTTGCAGGAATAGAGTGTTTGCTGACAGAGATTTTTATGTTCATTTCACTTTCATTAATATTTTACAAATTTGGAATGATTAAACAGCTGAAATGCAAAATCCCAGCTTCTTTTCATGCGACCATGTGGCAACCATAGCTGAAGTAAGAAAAGTCGAACCACAGATTTCCCTAAATGCAGTTAAGACTCACTAAATAATCCCTCAAATATTTAGATGATCATTAAAATTGATTGATGGAAAACTAATTGTGCATCCTTGTACCCAACCAGTCTCAGATAAGGCCAAAATGCTTGGCCGATTTAATAAGTATGTCATTGCCTCTGGTTCAATTTAGAATTACCTCAAAGTTTTCCCACTATTTTCTTTAACAATCATCTTATGCCAATTCAGTCTTTTGCTTTTCATGTGGTTTGATTCTCCAACATGAAAAAAAGTCTTCAAACTTTTAGACGTGGGGAAATCAGCAGGTCCTTATAATTTGAGGCTGTGGATTCGAAGCAAGCTGCTGACTTTATTGCACCACCACGGACATTTCTTTTAAACTCTCTGGACACTAATGAAATTCCTTTGATATGGAGATCTGCCTGTGTTCCTCACCCATTAAAGGTGGTGACTAAATAGTCTATAACAACTAACGGCCCCTTTATAAATGGTCGGTTCAGGCTATGGTTTTGAAAAAAGACTTTATTCTTCCAGAAAATATTTTATTTTAACTTCAGTCTGATTAAAGGAAAACACACAACTTAACTACAAGTGCTTTTAAGAAGTAAAGAAGTTATAAAAAAAAAAAATAAAAAAAAATGAAGTAAATGATTTTATTGAAAGGTTAGTCAGGGAGGAACACCAAAGTTCCTATTTCACTGACTCATCCAACGTTCAATATTCAACATAATCTTATGACATAATAGATTTTATCCAGGCTATTTTCCTCACTCTTTTCCCTTTGGATATTTATATGAATCTCGTATCATGACTTATATATCCGACTTCTACCCACGCTTTTACTGTGTGATGACATTCAGAGACCACATTTCCCTGTATAATCTTATGTGTTACAACTTTTGATGCTTATAGGGAGTATAAGGGGTGCTTGAGAGTATTTCTCTGACTCATGCAAGAGATCATCTCTTCAATACTCACCCTGCAGAATGGTTTCCACCAGCATAGCCTCAGCGGAAAGTGGCAAATAACATTTTCTCAGATGTCCAATACGTAGTGGCTTTATAGTCAAGGTTAAAAAATTGTGAGACGTTTTGGTGGGCATTCTTGTAGTCCATGACAATATAGAGTTTCTAACAATATTTTTCAGCTCCCTAGCCAAACAGTGTGTATTAATTCTAACCCTGATTATGTACTTCTGTCTCCTAATTGTAACCATAAGCAAATTTAAGAAAATGAGAGAAGTAAGCAACACAGAAGTACAATGGATGTAGAAAAGGCTCAAAGATTATGCAGAATAGGATTTAAACAGTAATATTTCCCTTGGAAGGCAGTGGTTTACATCACCAACCAACATCTTTCATTTTATGCAAAGTTTCAGTCTGAGTCAGGAGTGGTGGCAGGTTGGTGTCAAAATGTTACTGCAGGGGTGGAAACATCTGTAACATGAAAGCAGCGGTATAATACGAAAATTTAGGAAAAACATAGCCTGTTTGTTTAGCTTTCAGTGTGAAATTGCTCATTATTTTTCTATGAAGCAATGTCTATATATTTCATCATCCGTCATGACATTTCCCTTTCTCTTTTCATTTCCACTTTACCCCTTCTAACTACAATCCTTCCCCTCTCTCTTGTTTCCAGGTGGGATTGAGCTGGGAATATTCATCCACTCAGTCCATCCCTGATCAATTGGGTTTATCATTACTAATATAGAATGCTTATTCGTTTTTATGCTCAAGAGTGAGGTTTGGGACAGTGTGCAAGCAGATTCAAAAAATAACAAAAGTTTTCTTAGTCCTTTTCCACTGAAATCTACTGATCTTTACTTTTGTATAAAAGAGCATAAAGTTATTTTTGTGCTACCAGAACTTTTGCTGCCATGTTAGAGCCCGTGTTAACTGTAGAACAAAGGTTTTTAACTATGCTCTATTCTCTGCTTGGAATAATTTGCACACGACTTAAATATAAAGACTGAGCTTTAAACTATTCAACATGTCTTCTGATGTATATATAGATTAATTCACACTACCAATATGGTCACATATTTTGATGAATTTTAACTTGGTGTTTGAGTGGCACCCTTCATTTTCATTTAGATTTTAATTGTGTGCATGGAGTCATTTAAACTGATTTACTACAAAGACAGTTAAATAAAAGCAGTTACATTTTTTTTTAGGATTTGTTCAGTCATATTAATTTACCTTGTTTTCAATAATATAAAAAAAAAAGCAGTGGTGTTCCAGCAGGCCAAACAATTTTTAGGGATGATCAACTCTGTTTGTGATCTTGGACAGAATGTAATACATATATCACTGTCATCTCTCCAAAGGGATATCCACATCGGATTTAAGCAAACAGAGCTTACAATCTACTCTGTTAGAAAGATCAACTACAGGAGCGAAGTGGTCATTATTTCACAAGCAAAATAAACAATGAAGTGCAGAATACTGAAATTACAATCCCAGTTTTAAATCTTCTTACTCAAGTGTTTTGCTTGCATATGTGATGGGATTATGCATTTCAGAAAGTGTTGCATAAACCATTATATTCATTTTAAGCCACATTTATCCATACCCTGTTTATAACTTTTCCTGCAACACCTCAACCAGCTTCTTTGTGTGAAATGATTTCTACTAATGTGAGGCTTATCATACATCATCTCATGGTATGAGCTGCCCTCCGAATGCAAGTAAGACTATCAGTTTACCATAGAGATTAAAGGGGGGATGGGTAAAGAGAACACACATACATAAATATATACATACACATACGTGGCCACGCACACACATAGACACATCTACATAAACAGGGCGGCGTGGCTCGGCAAGGTAGAGCGGAGGTTTTGTAACCCGAGGGTTGCCGGTTCGATCTTCGGCCAAGTTGAGTTCATGTCGAGTGTTAGAGAGGTTCATGTATTATCATTTAGTTTAGTAACTACTCACATTTTATCACTTTGTAAACTCTGACATGTGT
>JBAMHW010000022.1:6093458-6104977 GCA_037177495.1 Rhadinocentrus ornatus
GGGAAACCCAGACTTCCCTCTCCCCGGCCACATTCACCAGCTCATCCGCAGGGATCCCGAGGCGTTCCCAGGCCAGCTGAGAGATGTAGTCTATCCAGCGTGTCCTGGGTCTTCCCCGTGGCCTCTTTCCGGTGGGACGTGCTCGGAACACCTCACCAGGGACGCGTCCAGGAGGCATCCTAACCAGATGCCCGAGCCACCTCATCTGGCTCCTCTCGATGCGGAGGAACAGCGACTCTACTCTGAGCCTCTCCCAGATCACTGAGCTTCTCACTCTATCTCTAAGGGAGAGCCCGGCCACCCACTCATTTCGGCCGCTTGTATCTGCGATCTCGTTCTTTCGGTCCCTACCCACAGCTCGTGGCCATAGGTAAGGGTAGGGAATGTAGATTGACCAGTAAATAGAAAGCTTTGCCTTTTGGCTCAGCTCCTTCTTCACCACGACAGACTGATGCAGCGTCCGCATTACTGCCGACGCGGCACCGATCCGCCTGTCGATCTCCCGCTCCATCCTTCCCTCACTCATGAACAAGAACATGAGATACGTGAACTCCTCCAGGGCTCAGTCCTGGGACCGCTATTATTCACACTGTATTTAATTGCATTGGGCGTAATATCCATAATATTCCTAATGCCAACTTTCATTTATATGCGGATGATACTGTTATTTATTGCTCTGCTCAATCACTCGCTCAGGCTCCTAGTTATTTGCAAGCGGCTTTTGATGCTGTTCTGGCTAC
Organism: Rhadinocentrus ornatus; assembly: GCA_037177495.1. Lineage (NCBI taxonomy): Eukaryota > Metazoa > Chordata > Actinopteri > Atheriniformes > Melanotaeniidae > Rhadinocentrus > Rhadinocentrus ornatus. The sequence continues at coordinate 6,094,199 of JBAMHW010000022.1, forward strand.
TCTCTGTGAATTAAAATTGACCTTAAATTCAAATAAAACAAAACTTATGCTGTTTATAAACTCAAAGCCAAAAGCTCTGAGCCTGCTTCCTATGACTTCCTCGGGTGACGTGATTGAGCCTGTCTCATCTTTTAAATATCTTGGGTTCTCAATTGATACGTTGTCTTTCAAGTATCATGTCGAACAACTTGTTAAAAAGTTAAAGTTGCGTCTCGGTTTCTATTTCAGAAATAAGCCTTCTTTCTCTTTTGCTGCTAAAAAGAAACTTGTTGATGCTACTTTTATGCCCCTGATTGACTATGATGTTTTATATATGCATGCATCCTCGCAATGTCTTAAGTCACTGGATGTTATTTATCATGGAGCACTGAGGTTTATAACTAATCTCAAAGCTCTAACTCATCATTGTATTTTGTATGAAATAGTTGACTGGCCCTTGCTGTCTTTTCATAGACAAAATCATTGGCACATCTTTATTTATAAGGCAATTTTGAATCTCCTTCCCTCATACTTATGTAATGCTATCCAATCTAAAAGAAACAGTAGCTATAATCTTCGTTCTGGGACTCAGGATGTATTTTTGCTCTCTATAGCCAAAGTCAGACTTGAAATGGGAAAAAGAAGTTTCAGATATGGTGCTCCAAAAGCTTAAAATTTGCTGCAGTATAAGCTATGTCACTATTTTTAATCTCAACTTTTTTTTTCCCTGGTTAAATAAAAAAAAAAACGAGTGTTATCGGCATTCTTTACACACATTATATATATATATATATAATATATAACATACAGTCTGTTCATGCTGAATAATGAATAACTTAAACTTTAATTAAAATAAGACCTACATGACTCACCTCAAAAAGACCTGTCATGAGACAGTAAAACTGATGTCCATCAGCCTCACGAATAACAAGATTTTTAGAGGGGCTGCAGCCCTCTTTATACCCTTTTTTTTATACATATTTCCTATTTGGCACTACTTCATGAAAAAAAGGACTGCTGTGATCACGTTTCCCTTCAGCGTTCATGGGTTATTGCTTTTTTGTGGACAGCTGTGAGAGAATCAGGGGGGCTTCATAACAGGAGGAGGGCAAGCCCAGATAAGCAACTACACTCAGGTAAACAAGCCTTAATACCCACGACTGATGATATGCAAGTGAGTTCACAGAAGAAAAAACAAGCCCAAAGTCTCTTATAACAGGCGGACTTGGCAACACTGCTGCCTTTCTCTGGCGCAGCCGTCTGCATCTCCCCTGTTGTTTTAACTAGCTGCTTTCTTTCTACTTGTACCGTTTTGTTACCTGCCTTCTGTTAACTTCCGTCTGTCTACGCTGTAGTACTGCAAATTTTACCTCCGGCAGCTTTACAGACTTTATTGGCTTAGTATATAACGTTGAATGGCATAACTCAAATGTAATTAATCTGCATGTTTCCTGACCACTGCTGTGAAGACTACAAATGCTGAGCCAGGTAAAATAAAAGCACCCCACCAGATTTTATATTTTAGGTTCGGGTCTATATGGGACAGGTTCTGGGTTCAGATCCGGACCGCGGTCCGCTTGTTAGTGACTTCTGGTCTAAAATACGGAGCTTTGGTGAGCTTAGTTCATGTGTTTGTGTATGTACACTCATGCTAGTGTGAGCATATGCATGCTGTTGTGAGTTGCGGTGGTTTTAGTTAAACTATGACTCCAGCCTGGTTTTTGTTCCAGTCCTAGGCAACAGAGCCCCATTTGGAATTAAAAAAAAAATTCTGAACAGGCACAAAGAATAAATCATTTTTTTTCTTTAAAATAGTTCAAATAGTGCAGGCATCTGAGGCCACTGGATCCACTTTGATGTTTGATGTTTACCTGTTTATTTCTCACATGGTTATGCACAAACAAATCAAAAACACATCTTAAGGCACCACCATGCTTGAAAAAGAGGCAGAAAGAAGAAAACATTTAATACCTGCCCCCTTTTCACCACCCTTCCGACCTTCTTATAGGTAGACTATGTTGGTTAAAAAAAAAAAAAAAAAAAAAAAACTTCTCCAGAATTATAAAAAGCATGGAAAAGAAATAAAATAAAGGATTGTATATATGGGTGTGACACTAAAGGATGAGATGAAATAAGAATAGTTTGCAAAGTCTGAAGCAGAAAGGATTCTAAAATTATGCCCTGTACCTGGAAAACTGCCTCAAGAAGACCCAGTGTCAGCTCCAATAAATGGACTTTTTCATCTTTCCAGGAAAGCATATAAAATGGCCTTAGATTAAAGAAAACACACTTTCCCACAGCTTTGAGTTACTCATATTTCAAAGTGACATGTTTTCTGTTACTTTATAGTAACTGTCTTGCCTGCAGAGTGCTTCAAAAATGGGACACCAGGGATGACTTGGCAGAATAAAAAAAGTTATCTATAAGAGAAGCTCATCCTTGTATCATCAAACAGCATTCAGAAAATTACATCTTTTTTTTTTTTTGTCTATGGTTTATTGTCATTGTGTGATGCATGTGCAACTGAACCTCGAAGTGTTAATTAGAAGAAATTATAAAGTTAAGCTACTTTGTTATAAGAAAAATCAGTATATTGTTGCCTTTCATCTTGTAGGAACGCCAATACTTTAAAGAAATCCGAGAAAGCATGAGCATTTTAGGCTATCAGATCAGAAATTAATTCACAATAGCTATGAGAAATTATTATGCGAAAAGGGGGAAACAGGAAAGTGAATTTATTGTAATTGCAGTGAGATTTAAGTATGTAAGAGAGAAAGACATAATATGAATAACCTTCCCTGCACCTGACATATTTAACTAGAGGTTATCTTCAAGTGCAATTACAGTGTGGATGTACGGAACTTAGGTATATGCAAATTACACTGAGGTGAGCCCTGAGTTACTGCTGACTTTTACAAGGAGCACCATTGTTCTCTTCGACATCATTCACTTCATATAAGGTTCATTATTATCTCCTTAACAGATTCACAGTAATACTCAATTAGTGATTAGCTTAAACAATGGATTTGATATCTCCACACCATGTTTCTTACAAATTTACTAAAACATAGCAATGTTGTAGACTTAGAAAGACTACACTGTAGAGTTGTGACTGAGGACATTATCTGGGTACTCAGAGATACTACAGTACACCGTTAGCTATGTGTAAATTGGTTGTCAATGCACAATTATTTCCAAACTTCTAAAGCCGGATATAAAATCCATCTTATTTTCACATAAACCTGACAATATTCCTCATGATTAAAAATCTTTTGATGGTTTGATAACACAAATTGTAACATGTTTGTCTGGAGAACCTGGGTTTAAGTTCCCGGGCCAGCAACCAAAGTAAAAACCACTAGGGGTCCCTGAGCAAGGCCCTTAACCCCGACCGCTCCCCAAGGCACCGGAATCTGGCAGCCGACTGATCCTAGCAACTAGGATGGGTTAAATGCAGAGAAGAATTTCCTCACTGTGGGGCTAAAAGGATTATTAAAAAAATAAATAAATAAAATAAAAATTCATTTCATTCAGGAACAGGTGGCTGACAATATCACAGTGGTGGAGAACCTGCTTTCTTTTAGTTAGTCCAAAACACCTGATTCAAATTAATGAGTCACTGATAGGCTATTGAATCTATTGTTCCAAAAAAGGTGTGCAGACGCAGGGAAACATCTAAAACTTGCAGGACTGCAGCTCTTGACGACCAGGGTTCCCCACCAGGGTAAAATCACATGCTCATTTAACTCGATCACTACCATTCATATTAAATCACAAACAACTAAAATATGCAAAATGGCTTGTTGTGACCACCTTCGTCATTACAAGCCCTTCTGCATATTTTTAGTGCATTGAGTTGTATGCTTTACCATGGGACAACCACTTCAGCTGCTCTGATTACGTTTCTCATAATGTGCCCTCATTAAGAATGTAAAGCCTTTTCTTACATACAAGCAACCTGTCCTTTATTTGTTCTGTATTGCTGATACATTTAGTGGGAGTTAAACCTTTAAACAAAGCATGTTAATAAAAGCAGGCTTGCATTCTGTTTTAAGATTTAGCTGAGAGAAAGAAGAAAAAAAACAAAAAAACAATGCTGGAAATCTGGAACAGCTTGCCATGTCTCCTGACTCACCACAGAGATCCTCCTATTGTGTCAGGATGGATATATCAAATATTTGGAGAACAACTGAAAGGAAAGGTTTAAAGTGCTCACTTTTTTCCCCCTCCACAAATCTCACGGATCAGCAGACTGGACCCACAAAATATATCAGAAACATTTAGATTGGAGTAAGATTTATTCAGTACAGGCGTATGTCTCAGGGTTATGGATTCTGGTCTTGGGCAGTCGGCTTGTCTAAACGCAGGAGAAGAGGGGTGAGAACTTTGAATACGCAGGAGTTTGTTGATAGGTTAGATCACATTGTACTGACAGGAGGGATGGAACCCAGGTGAGGGTGCTGAGAGAGAGCTACTTAGAGGAACTTCCACCGGGAAGCTGAAAAAGAGACTGCTGAGCCAGGGGTTAGAGTTAGAATGACAGACGGATTTTAACTCTGGGTTTCCCTGTCTGGGATGAGCACTTCACAAAGTCCGGTTAGTCCTCCTATTGATCCAAAGCGGAGTGAGTAATGTCCATAATCCAAAATCAAGTCCTAGAAAATCAATCCAAAAGGTCAGAGTTCCAAAAAACCCACACAGGCAAAAAAACAGAATTTACCAGGCTGGGGCAGGCTGAGGCAACAACTCCAGGAGAACGCAGGTCTGCATGCAGGAGAGATGGCTAGAATCTTTTAGGAGTTTACACAGATGATCTGGCAGTGAGCAGCAGTAAGACTCCTGCTAAAATAGGGGTAAGATGCCTTCAGAGGCGGCTGGGAAATTCCCACCCCCTCCTAACACCGTGACAACAAATATAGCAGGTAGTTCACGGCAGCACCCTTTAAAGTGGAGGAATTTGCTGCATAGATTCTGTTCTTTATGCAAAAAGTCTTGTATGTTCGCACCAAATCATATACATGCATCAGACTTCCAAAGAGCACCACTTAGAGGAAATTTTCAAAAAAACAAAAAGGAAAATCACCACTAAACACTAATTGTGTTACCTTTGTAAAAACAATGTGCAGATTTCTAAGCTAAGTGTAGCATTTTCTAAGTACTGAACACAAAGACGTGAGGAACCCACAAAGTTCATCCACATATCCATTTTTGATATGTAAATAAGACCAAGCTGCTGGGGCAATAATGTGAGCAGATATTCCCAGATCTCACTCTATTCAGCCATATCCTCCAACTTGTTAACACAGATGCATCTCCAAGGCAGCCAAAAAGTGGAGTGTCTTCAATGAGTCCTGGATTTGATCTATAAGGCCTTTTCCTTTAGGGACATGCCTGAAACGGCTCTCCTGGAAGGCACCCAGAAGGTATCCCAAACCAATGCGCAAACCACCTCTATTGGGTCTTTGTGATGTGAAATTCAGTATAATTAGTTTTACAAGCTAATTACATTAAATAGCAGAACTAGCTTCATGCAAGATTTTTTTGTGTTATTACACAAAAAAATCTTTGAGCCTCTTTGACATGGGCTTCTAAATATTGCAGAAAACTGTACAATATTTTCTTACAAATATAGCTAGTTTTAAACCCCTCACAACACTTCAATAGAATTCAAGACTGGGCTGAATCTTCCACAAACCATCAATTAAGCTTTCTAAGCTGTTCATCTTTATCATATTCTCATCTTATCACATGCAAGACTCAGGTGACGACCTCAAGTCTTCAGATTACGCCACCTGCCTGAGGTGCTGCTACAACAGCAAAACCTTGATAACAGGTTGTGTAGTTCATTATTAGAAACATGTCTATGTCAGCCAAATACTGGAAATGCCATGCAAAAATATACTTGTCATATTTATTAGGCGAGGTTACAAATGTAATTTTTAAACTCTACTAAGTGGTTGCATTAAATGCAGAAAAGCTTATGGGTGCAGATTTGATAGCTAATAAATGAACTAATGAAATATATATTTATAATAAAACTTGTCATGTCCAGCATCATGACAACAGAATGATAATCTGGCTGCTGTGTTGTGCCAATTTTGCTTTGTTAATGAGGAGCTTAATGAATATAAGGGCCCCCTTGATAAATGGTAACTGGTAAAGTCTGTACTTTTATCCAAAGCGCTTTACAGTATACATCACATTCACGCACTGATGGCGGAAGCTGCCATGCAAGGTGCTCAACCACAACCCATCAGGAGCAATTAGGGGTTCGGTGTTTTGCCCAAGGACACCTCGACATGAACTCGACTTGGCCGAGAATTGAACCGGCTGAGGAACAAACCAGCAACCCTCAGGCTACAAGACAACTGCTCTACCTTGCTGAGCCATGCCGCTGATTTTATTTTTAAATGAGTCCATTGTTGAATTTACATATCAATGCATGATCTGAAAATGGGGGATAGGGGCAAAAAAAAGGAAAGAATAAACAGAAGAGAACAAAAGAGTTAAGAAAGAAAAATGAGAAAATAATACACCAGATAGAAAATAACAGCATCAACTTTTCAGTCCAAACAGGGGAAGAAAAAGACAAGAAGCTGCTTCATCTGTAAGGAAATAGCAAACCGCCTGCAATATATTCAAGAAAAACAAAGCTGAAAATCATTGGGAGCACCTATTAAAAAAAAGAAAAGCTGGGGAAAAAAATCATGAGTCACAGCAACAAAAACATCAACATCACAAAGAAAAAAAACATGAACAAAAACTGTTTTTATTGGTGATTAAACCAGTAATTGTGCAAATGGGACTGGGCCCCTGGAAAGATCAGAAGCAGACCAGGGGGCCCCCAGGAGACCAGCTGCCACCCCAGAGCACAAATCCCAACCAGTCCACCACAGGGAAAACCATGCATCCACCAGATGTTGGCAGAGGTAGGTTCCAGCCAGAGGCCCTTGTGGCCATGAGGCAGAGGCCCCAGGGGGGCAGGGATGCCAGCCAATGAGTGCAGGGCCAGAGAAGTCCGACAACCCCCTCTCCCCAAAGCATAGGCCCTACCCAGTGCCCAAGAGGACCAGGCTTCTGCGGATGGCTACCCAACGTGGTTCAACACTAACCCCCCACACGCAGTTGCCACACTCATGCAGTTGCTCTCACAACTACTAGAGGTTCCATATTCTCAGAATATTATTACAGTCTGTCTTGACTACACATAACCAAAGACTGTCTAAATGAGCAGGTGAAACTGAAAATAAAATGCAAATTAATCAAAATAATGAAGTAGAAAATACCTCCTCCAAGTTGGTGTTGACACCAGGTCTTTAGCTGGTGGCTCCTTCCATTTTCTTCCATCTGCCCTCCGATCATCTGAAGAGGACCATGTTCCTTGTTCAGTAATAAACACTCCAGAATAATGTTTGCAGCATTTGCAGTTGAAATCTAATATAGCTGTGGTCATCAGAAAATAGGGTACATATTAGGTTTAATCGCATCTAGTTCCATAGCAATCTTTTGAATGAAATAACAAGGATGTACATTTGTATTTAATTCTTTAATTTTGTCCCAAAAATAATAGACCGCTTAATTGCAACCATTTACCATCAGGTAAATTTATCTGAAATCTAATCTTCCTAAAATAAAGAAGCATGGTACAACTCACTCATACCTAGTCGCGTATTAGTCTGATGGTAAGTTGCTTTTGACAGAGCAAGTTAAATGTCTGTATGAGGGGTAACTAAAAAAAAAAAAAATTAATAACACGTTGACATTTACAGGGGATGAGTCACATGATGTTCACTCAACCTGCTGCCTTCATCTACCACTGATTCAGTCAGCTATGTGTCACTTGCATTTGGTTCACTGTCAACCTCAGTTTAAAGGCTGCTGCTCACTCCTGCTCTTTCTGTCCCGTTCAGTCACAAATCTGAGAAGCTTGCTCACTGACATCTGGCTTTTTCACTCATTGTGTTCTGGGCTGGTTGCCAGTACACAATGTATTCTTTTAAGTCTTTCACAGGGGACACTTTGATATCCGAGTGTCACAGCATCTTTAGTTTGATCTTTCTCAGGATGAGGACAGTCTGAAAAGGTTGCTGAATGACAGACTCAATGAACATCATGCTAATTGGTACAACTCGTGTGTATACTTCTCTGACAAGCAAAAATCACCAGTTTTCAGAGGAAGAACATACAATAAAAGTGACAAAGAAACAATCATTATATTGAAGAACTCAGCAAAATACTAGAACTTGAAAATTATGAATCATTTAACTAAATGTAGCTAATTTCTAAGCTGAATGTTGGAGTGTAGTGCATCAAAGTACTGAACACAGAGACATACTCAATGCATCCATCTTTATTTTAAGGGCTTGAAAGTAATAAGTCCAAATAATGATTTAAAGCCCCTATTTCTTAAATTTTTTAAGGACTTCTTCAGAAAATTCATGATTAAGCATAGCTCAGCAAGTTTTCTCGCTCCTCTCATCCAGATACATTTATGGACCAGATAGATCCTTCAACAAGTTATGCCAATATTGATTCTTGGTTCAAATGAACAAGAGAGATGAGACACAAAACAAGAAAAAAGAAGAAACTTCAGTCTCTATGTAAAACTGTAATACTCTTGCATTTGAGCAGCTTTCTTTGATTTTGGAACACTCGGGTTCCAGCCTGCTTCTCCCTGACAAAAGAGATGCTGATTTAATGTGCAGCAGCTGAGTCAATCAGCCCTAAGCTGCTACCCAATCACCCAAGCCCACTCCCCCCTCCACATATGAGCAAAACCGTTGTTACTGAATGTACAATCAACTGAATGTATTTTATAGGCGCATCAATAACTGATTTTAGCTTTTTACACAATTTCCAGAACACTTTATAATGAAGCAACCTTTGCACCATTTGAAGCAAAAGCATTGTTTTGTGGTTTGTTTGTGCAAATTAAAAAAATTAAATAAAAAAAAAACATGCAAAGTTTGAGTCCCCACCAGAGATTTTTTCCCTCAGATAACTTTCTATCCTAGTTTTGACTTAAATGAGCTTGTTAAGCCTTTGGCAGTATTAGCTAACAAATAAAAAGTAATGCATATTTCAGAACTTCATTCAAACTTTGACTGCTCAAACCATGTCCCTAACAATCAAGGGCCTGTGAAGCAACCACTTCACACTGAGAACAGAGATAATTAGAAGGCCTCATAGGCAGCAAAGCATTTTAAGCAGTGATGCCCATATGAAGAAATTACAGATAAGTAGAATTTGAGGTCAAGTTTAGTTCTGTAGTTTCGCTTGCTCAATCAAGGCAGTCACAATTTAAATTCTGCTGAATGTTTTTGTCAGTTAGAGAACTGAGCTCCAGGTTGAGCTCCAAGTGTTTTACACCTGGACCTGAATGGAATCAGGACCATTGACTCATTGGTGAGCCTAGAACTAAATTTATTATTATTATTTTTTTTCTTTAAGTAATGTTTCGGTTGCAGTACTGATGCATTCTTTTACAACCCCTTCATGTGCAAATAAATACTTTGTATTTACCCATAATCCAAGGAACTCTGAGGGAACACTGATGAGCATGTTCTTGGGCAGTGAGTGTTCGGCTCAGGATCCTGGTGGATAGGTGAAACCAGCATCAAAGTGCATACACACAGCTGAGTACAAGCTTCTGGGTCTGCCAATTTTGACCTCTGCTCTACACAATGGACTTTTCCAGATGACCTCTCAAAAAATCATAGTGGGTGCAAAACATAAGCTCCATCCTCATGATGGCGGGCAATGGATGTACATCCTGCTTATCTTGAGGACACACAGCAAGCTGCTCTTGCAGTTCTACACCGCAGTCTTGATTTTTGCTGTTCTTAGGGTAGATGACTAAACGGTAGGGATTACTGTATAAACAGCCTTATTTATTATTTGATTGTTTGAGAATACTCGTATGTGTCACACACTTAGTGAAACAAGCTGAAAATTATTTAAATTTAGCCCAGAAATTATCCACACCTGCTTTGTGTTAGGGACTGACTAACCAAAATATGTTGTAGAAGATGCAAACTCCATCCATCTATACATCCATCCATCCATAGGACTCCTGCTTGACAGCATTACTTACTGCTGGTATCCACTAACGAGTTTGGGGGTTACCGCCACGACAGGCACCGAAGACCTTGCGGCCACAGCTGCGGCTGGCCGCCTCAACAATAGAGGCATGGAACACAACCCACTCGGACTTAATGTTCCCTGCCTCACCCGGGACATGGCTGAAGCTCTGCCGGAGATGGGAGTTGAAATTCTTTCTGACAGGGGACTCCTCCAGAAGTTCCCAGTCACAACACGCTTGGGTCTGCCAGGCCTGACCAACATCCTCCCCCACCATCTTAACCAACCCACCACCAGGTGGTGATCAGTTGACAGCTCTGTCCCTCTCTTCACCCGAGTGTCCAAGACGTGCGGCCGCAAGTCCGACGATACGGCTACAAAGTCGATCTTCAAACTGTGTTACGACCCCTTTTGGGTCTAGGGTCTCCAGGGTCGATAACAAAACAAATGAAAACCGATCAACTCAAATAGTTGTATAACACAATTTTATTCCCAATCCGGGTTCTAACAGAAATGGTATTTACTAAACTACAACTAAAGGTGTCCAACGGTAGGTTATCTAATAAACAAAAGGTGTCCTTAATTTACGGCACTTATCCATTTACTCTTTACCAATTAAACAATTAACAATAATCTATACAGAAAAAAGGAAACTTAACTACTAATTAAATATAAACCAAAATCCAACAATCTTATCAAACATACAACTTAAATTTATCT
>JBAMHW010000022.1:6162819-6180742 GCA_037177495.1 Rhadinocentrus ornatus
ATTCTAATTTTCTGAGACAGTCCTGTATATATATATATATATATATATATATATATATATAAATATAAATAATAAACGTGTACCCTCATTTTAAATTTTCTCTAAAGATATAAATTTACTATTAAAATATGAAGAAAAAGAAACATTTTTGCCTTGGAAACTATGTGCTCGATAAATTAAATTCTTAATGAAAAAGAAAAAAAAGTAGTGAAAAACTAGGGACCTCTCACTTTTCCACAAAGTCCTTGTACTGACACCTCACAAAATAGCTGAATGTGTACACACATACAAGCACATATTACCCAGAGCAGTCTTTCTGGCTTTGTTGTACATCAAAAATCCTTCAAGCAGTGACTGATGATATTGGAATTGGGAAATCACTACACAGACCCTAGAGAGATTAACAACACGATGACACAATCACATGTACACACACAGGCACAATAGCAAGTCTTCAACTTCAGCCAAGATGGAGCCTTCAGTTAACAGCTTCCTCATCTTTCTGCACAGCTTTCCCCTTCTCCTGGTCTCATCTATAATGGCTGTCAGGCCACTGTTTCCCCCTTTTTCTTTATTTTTGGTCTTTTCTTTTTGTTGTGGAACTGCTTTTCTGCCTTTCGCATCATTAGACTGCTAGATCTCGTCTCTGTATGGCTTGTATGAATGTGCTTGCTTGGAGGCATGCAAAAGGCATTGATATTTGGGTCCTTTTTTGCCACAACAGTCATAGAGGCCACTTATTTTATTTTTCTTAATATAATGAGAGAATAGTGCTTGAATGTTTCCTGTGCAGACCTTTTTGCTGTTTAAATGTAAATGGACCAAGTTTATTTTGTGCTTTATGAGTCTTGTCAACCATTTGAAGCAATTTAATTTATAAGCTGTATTCACACAGAACTTCATACTATTTCATGACATTTTTTCTATTATACAAATTAATTGATTCAAATTATTTCAGGATCAATAACTCACTGAACGGCAATTTTAAATGAGGATTTGAGAAGTGAGGAAGGAACCGGTGATTAGAGGACAACCTCATCACTTGTTTCCCAGGACTACGTGAAACAACTACACTACACTCTCAATAAGGTATTTCATGACAAACATACATGCTGCCAGTGGTGTAGTCTACGTGATACGCATGTATACGCCGTATACCCACTAGAAAAGCTCCCAATTTTCCGTATAACCACAAAATAAATGCGCAAAGACAAATATCAAAATGTTTTGTGACATAACTTTCACTTTCCTGGTTATAAATTAGCAACGAAGCCCGGGGGACAATACAGTTAACGCTGACAGTTCAGCCTGATGACCGGGGGACTGACGCTGTCGTCCAACTTGGTGTGTTAAACGGCAAGTGATTGGCACATTAAAATATATAAAACTAGCTAACTAAACTTGTGGTTTCGTGGAAATTAAGGGAGGTACTGCTTTTCTGTGTGCACGCGTGTGTGTGTGTATGAGCGTGCGTGCTCGTGGAAGAGAATTCGACCTGGCTAAGAACAACTTGTCTGCCGAGATTTGCATGCCCATCACGTGAACGCACACATTTAAGCAAGCGGAATCTTTTAGCTGTCTGAGACATTTCACATTTAGAATCGATGTAGCTTTTATTGTTGTTTTATAAGGAAATAAATAATTTGAGAGATGTACTTTAGTCATATTTAGCTGCTACCCCACTGAGTCAAACATTCTTTTTTTTGCTTCTGTCCACTGTTTTTAGCAGCAGTTCACTTACGTGGAACGAGCCTGTGACTGGTTAAAAAACACGGCAAAATCCTCCACCCAAATGATCCCGAAGTTATGTTTTTGTTTTCTTTTATTTTGTTATTATCACATGATTTCATTGGTCAAATATAACAACAATGGAAAATTATAAAGGTTGAAGTGCTGGTTATAAGTTTTATATGGTTTAAATGGCGTCCCATGTTTAATGGGTAAACTATAAATTATACAACTCTAGTCAAAGTGCTGGATAGAGATAGAATCAAGAGCAAAAACATATCACATTTAATTATAAATATCACAACTTTCTCAAGTGACACCACCGTCATGTATCAAAGGCTGATCTGTAAAAAATAGGTTTTTAGTCTTCTCTAAACAGAGACAGGGGTAACGTATGTAAGTTGCATGTATGAAACCCACACTGACGAGTCAAAATAGACTAGTTATAATGGAGGAAACACCATTTCAACCCTACCATTTTGTATTTAAGCTCCCGGAGGGGGATGCATTATGTGGAAATGCAGATTTAAGGCTTGCAGAGAATTGCATCCCCCGCTTTATTATGCTAGTATGTAAGTTACTTATAAGAAACCCACACTGATGAGTCAAAATAGAATAGTTATAATGGATTATGCTTAATTACTGTGGTGCTCATTAACAAAGTATACATTTAAGAGCAGTTGTTGCTTTGGGGAGGCTGCTGCAAGACAGATGTTGCACCAGGACATGATGTTTGAGGGTGGGAGGGGAAAATCAGAGTATACCCACTAGAATAAACTAGACTACACCACTGCATGCTGCTGCCACAGAAAGCGACAAGGTTCCTATTTGCTCAAGCAAATGTCTTTTGCAAAGGTTTCCTTCTAAAATTCTTCTTTTGGGCTGACCACACTTATGTTAATAACCCATTTTGCTGGTTCATGACACTCAATGACTGAGTAACGTAAGGAAGTGGAACAGGAGGTTTTTCCATTTAGCAATCCAGTAACTAAGTGGACTACGAAGTGGACTACAGAGACTAATTTTATTGTGCCAATTCATTCATTTACTAACCAAGCCCCTAAACAGCTAAGGAAACTTCAGTTTACTCTGAGTCTCTCTGTTTGCATCAGCCACCAACTTAAACCCAATTTTAGTTGCTTTTGTGTAATGATCTGTAGTTTTCATATATTGAGTCTGCTCCACTCCTTATTACACACTACACATATTACTAGGTTAAATAAAGCACAGTTTGTACTGGCCACAAATTGGTGTCAAAGAAAACTGCTCTTTTTTTTCTTTTTGGTATAGAGATTGAATTGCATTCAGCCAATTAAAAGTATCTGCTATGTGGCCTAAGTAAACTGCATATGAAACCTGAAATAGGCCAATCCCCTTGTCATCACTGCTTTGTATAGTTGGCTGTTAAACAAGAGCTCCTTTCAATCCTTCTTCCCACCTTCCTTCCCTCTGTCCTCTTATCTCCACCTTCCATAGTCCTATACCTGCTACATATTATTCCTTCCCACCCTTTCTTTGTCCATTCAGTGTCATTGTGGTGACAGTTACACCAATCCCATGAGCAGACAACTGTGATTGTAAAATTGTTCCCTGTTGGCCTTCTACTTCCTACCTTAATTACCTCCTTACATTCCATCCTACAATTCCTTTCTTTCTCCCCTCTCACCCTTTTTGACTTATCGCTTCACTCCACATAGCTTCGCCAAATGTCCCTATGGGTACCCCATTACTTCTTCTTGTTTTCTCTTCACACACACGCACACACACACACACAGAAGAAAACGACTAAGAGAGTGATGATATTGTTTTGTTTTGCCACACTTCAGGGACACTCAAGATTCATTAGGGGTGCACATGTTTACTTAGGCTAGTTTTTGTATTCATGTCTGTTCTAGAGAGAAAGACAAAGGTAACTTAATTAAGCCAGCTATAATCTCCAAAGAAATTATGCCAAGGATGGGGGACCATCGTGGACCATGAATGTACTGCATGAGAATTATTCAGGTAAATTAGGTATTTAGTTTAATTTCAACCATTTACTGAATATATTTCGCAACATCGTTCACTAGCTTGGTCATCAAGAAGCATCAGTGGCAGCACTGATTGTCTACCAATCCCTTTGGAGAATGACTACTATGGGATAAGTTAAGGAGAGATTTATTAAATGAAACGATAATTATGCTCACTTCCCTTTCTTAATTCTGTTGCTGATTCTTTTGTTTCATTTTCAAAAGGTTGTCATTAAAGCCAGATAATTATTAGGAAGCAACAAAATCTTAAAGATTAGTTCCGACTTTTTCAAACTTTAAGACTCATTAGTTTTTGAAAAAAGTAAAGCTTGATTGTTATTTCATTTGAATGGAGGCAGTTCTGCTCTTTACACAAGGGGTTTTTGTTTAGCACATCAGATATCTCTGAATGTTTTTGTAATGTTGTTTACCATTAAAATAAATTCTAACAAATACAGGTTCAAAACATCTTGTAGTGTCTTTGCTGCAGACATTTAAATAGATAAAGTAAAGTGTGGTTTTACAGCTTTAGGACACTGCTGGGCAGCAATGGCTCCAGGAAGTGAAATAAATTAAATGTCACTGTGCCATCAAACAAACCAGGAGTTTAAAAGATGGAAAGTTGCATAGTGCATTTTTAAATTAAGTAGTTGCAGAAGCTCCTGCAAACTGCTTCACATGTTGTACTTTATAGTGTCAAAGGTGTAACAGTGTTGGGCTAAGTTAAGTATATCCATGTGAAAACAGTGGATTACATTTAGATAGTTTAGGTCATACAACAACTAGTGCAATACATATAGTACATATTAGAAAGCATCTGTAAAATTCTACTGTACATGGTGTACCGTGAGTGCATAACAAGTTTGCAAAGAACAACTTTAAAGAGTGCATACTCTCAGACAGGCAAATATTGGAAACAATCTGTCTTTAATAAGCCCTCTAACCTTTTTCCAGTTGCTGGTTATTTCAGTGCAAATAAAAGCTGGTTTCATAGAAGAAATGGCAATGTTTTATCCATATTGACATACAGTATTTTGCTTAAGTCCTCCTTGTTTCAACAAAAAGCTGTTCTAAAGCCTTCACTCTGTAAACTGAGTCATCTGGATTGTATCACAGTCTGAAAATGCAGTAGCTACTTGTTTAGCTCTCTCTCTGTCTTCAGCCACTTGCACTATCTCACTTTAATCTTGTCAAGGGCTCTGTAGTGATCTTCAACTCCACAGCAACTCCCAATCTTTCTTAGGATCAAATATCTTTCACTTATGGAGCATTACATAGTCAAGCAGCAGTTTGTGTGTGTGTGTTTTTTTTACGCTCTTGGACAAGAGACATGTCAGGTTAATTTTCTAAAAAAAAAAGGTAATACTGATTCCAAGCAGGGAAACTAAGAACTACACACATAAAGACAGTGAAGGAAACGCATACAATCTCTATTAGAATACTACAATAACATAGAAACGACAAAAGGCAAAGCAAGTTCATTTGTATAGCACCGCATGTACAAGACAATTCAAAGTGCTTTACATAAAATATTAAAAGCATTACAGCGGGGTGCAGGAAGTAAAAACAAGTGCATGGAAAACAAATTTTAAAAGAAACAAAATAAATTAAATAAAAACAGAAAGAATAACGCTTAAAATAAAATTGATAAAAGTTCCAGTGTGGGCAATGTAATAGTTGCTTTGATACAAGGCAGCAAACAGAAAAGTTTTTAACCCTGATTTAAAACTGCTGAGAGTTTCAGCAGACCTGCAGGTTTCTGGGAGTTCGTTCCACATGTGAAAAGCATAAAAGCTAAACGCTGCCTCTCCAGGTTTAGTTCTGACTCTGGGAACAAAAAGTAAATATGACCCAGATGACCTGACGGATCTTGTTAATTCATAAGGAACCAGAAGATCCCGAATGTATTTTGGTCCTAAACCATTCAGTGCTTTGTGAACTAACTGCAGAATTTTGAAGTCAATTCTTTGACAGACAGGAGGCCAGTGTAATGATCTGAGGACTGGAGTTATGTGGTCTACTTTCTTGGTCTTAGTGAGGACTGTTATGACCTCCAGAGAGTCTAGGGAAAAAGGAGGTTCAATAACAAAAACTGGCCGGACAAAATTCAAAATGGTATATCAAAATATATTTATTACAAAAAAACCAAACTTAACTTGCAACTTCCTAGAAAAAGAAAACACCATAAATTCAATAACTCTTTATAATATATCTTACAATAATAACAAAAAAAACAAAAATAATAAATAACAGAAAGTGTCCTTCACAGGTGTTAACAAAAGTCTATTCTAGAACCAAACAAAAGAAAGTCAACCAGATGATTTAAAGTGCTGCGACCAAACAACAAAAAACTCACTATAAACCAAAAACACTATTCTCTAGATTCAAACCAAAATTTTCTAAAAATAAGCAAAGGATGAGAAAAATTGTTCTCCAAACCACAATATTCTGTTGGAGCAAGCTCTGCAGCAAAAACCACACAGGGTTATACACAATGCAAACTCCCTAACTGGCGAACTATGTACTCAAGATACACAGCTGCCCCGAATAATGGAGATGGGCAGCTTATATTGGCGAGCAGTCTCTCGTGAGGTGTCCTTCGGCAATCTCCGGAGCTGAAGGCGACCAATCCATGTTGAGGAGGGCGGAGCCGAGGAGCAGTCATCTCTCCGTAAGTTGATGGGGCACAGCTGCTCCATTAATAAATTTGTCCATTAGGCCAAGGGCCGTAACAAGCACTCAAGCAGCAGCATTCTTGATGTCCAATAATGTCCATACTGCAGCACACATGACTCAAATAATGGGTCCTTGGGATGCTGATGTAGACCTTGACAACAAGCTGTTGAGAACTATTTAATTTGAACCAGGTGTGTTGCAGCAGGGATGCAGTGAAAACCTGCAGGACACTGGCTCAAGAGGTGTGGAGTTGGTGATCCCTGTTTTAGGGAGACCCGTGAGGACAGCATTACAGTAGTCCAGTCTTCTAAAGATAAATGGATAAGGTTTCCTAAATCCTGCTGAGTCATCTCATCATATGTTCTTTAAGTAATAATAAGCTGACTTCACAACAGTCTTAATGTAACTGCTAAAATTCAGGTCTGAGTCAATGACTACTCCCAGACTTCCCGTTTGGTTGTTAGTTTTTAACTTGGATGTTAAATGCTCCAAAAATGGTTGTTTCAGTTTTGTGAAGGAAGTTCAGGCAAATCCGAACTTTAAATTTGATCGATGCAGTTGATTAGAGTTTGGAACAGACTGTGGTATCCTGGTGAGATGGTTATGTAGATTTGTGTGTCGCCAGCATAACTTTGGTAACATATTTTGTTGTTATTCATATTTTAAACGCGTGGCAGCATGTAGACGTTGAACAGCAGTGGCCCCAATATAGAGTCTTGGGGAACCCCACAGGTTATTTTGGTTCGCTCAGATTTATAGAAACCTATGGACACAAAGTAGTGTCTATCTTTTAAATAGGACTCAAAGAGATAACGAACCAACTAATTGCAGTGTCAGAAAGTCCTACCCAGTTTTTCAGCCAGTCTAGTAAGATGTTATGGTCGACTGTGTCAAATGCAGCACTGAGCTCTAGCAGTACCAGGAATGAAAAGAACAAACAGATCAGAAGGACCGCAGTAAAGACTTATATTTTATCTGGACTGTCTAGTTTCTACAACTGAGTATTTGGGCCACATTAAGAAAAATATTTTTTTGCACAGAATAAAAGAATTTCCTGTCTTCCACCAAATTACTAACGGCTCTCTTTCACAGCTATCTACAAGACAAGAATCAGATGTAATTTCATTGTTCAATAAATACAACAAATTAAACATTGTGTGCAACTATGCATTCTTTTAAAGTGCAAAACTGGATTAAAGTGCAAACATGTGCATAGACAAACTGAAGAGTAATTAACATTAAACAGTATATATATATTCATGTTCATGAGTACCATGGAGAGCATTCTCTTCCACTGCTGCGTTGTGTAGTATAGAAGGTCTACAGAGGAGAACAGGAAGGTCCTGGCCCTGGCAGTGAAAATGGAGCAAAAGGTCACAGGTGGCACACTTCCACCCCTGGATATTGTAATGCTGACCAGCTGCAGCAGAAGGTGAGGACCATCAGAGCTAATGTAATGGACCTAGGATATTCTCTGTTTGCACTACAAGGTCGTAGAACAGCTTTGTTCCCAGAGCTGTAGCCTCTATCTACAAAGTGAGCAGCACTTTCACGACTGATGCTTCTGCCCTGATAAAAGACTGAATCAGATTAGAGTTAAAAGATAAGAACAAGATGAGATAAGTGATGCTTCTCGAACCACAAGCCTAAAGCTATTAAAGATGGGGTTAGGGAAGGGATAAGGAAGCTGGTTTTACTGGTTGTACAACCGACAAGACTTGAGATGTTGAATGTTTCACTTTCTACTTGCTTGTGTGGCGGGGCGAGGGCGATGAAAATAAATGGTTTCTTTTTACGGGTGACAAAGCCAACTGGGGGGAGTAAAACCCTTAGTAAACCTAAAGGAAAAAGGAGGGGTAGGTTCGAAAAAAAGCACCTTGGCAGAGGGATTCCCATAAAACACAATATTTTATTCAAACAATTTCTTTTTAAAAACACAACAAAGATATTTAAAAACTGACAATTTCCCAAGTAAACCTATATGCCAGGGTTTGGATCACACGGAGGCTTCAGCCCTGTAAACAAAGAGGTTAAAACATGCAGGCAAAAAAATTGGCAACACATGCAACAAAAGAGTCAAATAATCAAATAAAATTTAGTTCCAACAAAACCAAAAGAACCTAAACAAAATCTGGGCTGCTTCCACTGTAAAGATCTGTCTGGACTTCACTCCTTGCGTAGCCTAAGTTAGTAGCCTAACCAGTTGTCTGCCCGCCGATGGACTGGAAGAAAAGACGGGAATCTAAGCGGAGACAAAACAGCAGGGTATGCACACATACAGTAGCGTAAGGCACACTAATTCCCGTGTCAGTACATCCCTTCCTGTGGGGAGGGAGACAGAAGAGACCAGACATACTGCAACAGGTCTTGATGAACTGCCCTGGCACCAAACTCAACCTGGCCAAGCAGTACACCGCCAAGGTGGAAATGCATGGCATGCGGCTTTCAACACGGCCTGGACAGCCAGTGGACCGCAATGTATTGCAAGTAGTAATGTTAGCACTAGGCCACCCCAGTCACACCAACTATCAGGATGGAGTGCATACTGAGAGACACATGCCCAGATATAAAGTAGCTCTACTGCACCCAGACATTAGTGTGGTGCGAGTGAGGAAATTAAAGGGAGAAAATCCCACTCCACCACACCTGCATCAACAGGACTTATGGAAAGAAATTTTTACCTAAGCAAGAGTGACATTCACAACTTTCATCCCCCTACTTTTATGCTAAATGTTCAGATTTGTTTGCAGCTTCTTTGAGAAATCGACCCGAGCTTAAAATCTGAAGTGGTGACTCTCAGTTGTCAGCAGGATGAAAAGCAAGTAAAGTGAAGGTTTCTTGCATGATGGTCAACAACATAAATGTTGATTGCTCCTTATTTCCTTCATGCATATGATTTTTATGTACAAGTCTGTTGCCAGCTACATCTTTGTGTATGTGTATTGAAAGAAAAATATCAGTGTGTTAGCAGCAAGTTTTCTATAAATTTAATCCCCAAACAGCTTGTCTTCCACTCAGCAGGAGAAACCGCTGTGCAGCCAATAATTTTAGCATAAAGTGGCAGCCACACTCAATGAAATACCACATTAGTGCTTGCAATCAATACTCCTCTGGCAGCTACAATTACTTGAAGTTCAATATTCTACATTTTGAACATTAATTCAGCATCAAACAAATATTTTATATGAAAAAAAGGAAGATGGATTTTATCCTCCATGGAAAATGAAATCACTCTGAGTTCAGTCAGATGCTTCATGTGCATTTCAGCACATGTGAGTCAAACCTGTATGGTCTACAACCTTATGATAAGTTTAAAAAAAAACAATTATACAACCAAATTTTTAGTATTCATGGTTTGAAATAACCAGTGAATAAAAGGTTTTATAAAAAAAATATGACGTCCCACCCTGTTTGAATTCTTCCTTGTGTTGTTCTTACACTCAGATGTAAGTCGCTTTGGATAAAAGTGTCTGCCAAATGACTGTAGAACAGAATAGAATAGAGTAGAATACAATAGAAATGAAAAAAAGTCAGATTTCCAGTTCTTTTTTCCACAATGACAGTTTTCTGAGGATCACAGAAAAGATATTATCATTAAACGTGTAAATTCACAAAGCTAAAAGGCAATCACCAAAGGATGTGAAATTTTAGTGTCAACAACACCAACTCCAGTTTTTAGTGTTAAAGTTTCACAGAAGAGTATTTCAGATGCCCCCACGCATTTATAAAACTGAGAGAAGCTCTGCTACGTTTCCTGGACTCCCTGCTGCCTGATTTCCTTTTGGATTTTCCTGCTCTCTGCCTACCTGGATAACGACCCCTGTTTGGACTGACCACTGTTCTCTGACTGGCCCCGATGAGTATTCTTTAAGTGTTGGGTTTGGATAACCACTCTGCTTATTACCTAAGCATTTCTGGACTCTGTGCTAGGCCTGTCGCAATAAGCAATAACTCAATTAATTGCACGGTAAGAAAAAACGCGGACGATAAGTTTGCCAACCGCTATAATATTTATAATTTTTTTTTTTTTTTCCCTATCTTACTTTACCATAGACTGTGTTTAACAGCAGGTTTCACTATGGAGTATCTCGACTGAACAATATCTTTTCTTGCGAAGTGATCTCTAGTCTAGGGTCATACTTGACAGCAGCATGTTGCAGCACGAGACGTCGTGAAGCACCTGTGCGAGCCGCCATGCCGCATTTGTTTTACAGGGCTGCCAAATCTCACGCATCAGCCGTGAGACTCGTGCATTTGAGTGGCTTCTCATGCTCTCGCGCTAAACCTTCGGAGAGGAGGAGAACAATAGCAGCGAGCACTTTCTCATTTATTGTATCGCTGCTCCCCACATGTAGGCAGAACACACATGTAGCCTACAACGTCAGTACAAAGCCTCCACTTCCTGGTCTACCGTAATAACCCCCGTAATGCACAGGCACATTACACAAATAGAGTCAGCCTATATACTACGTATATGACAAAATACACATCAAGAGTATGTGTATGCCGGTATCCAAGCATATGTGGAAAAGCGTCGCGACGCAGCAGCGCGGTTCGGTCACTGCTCATAGATCAGTGACGCAGTGATGAGGGGAGATATTTCAGCTTCACAAACGATGCGTAGTATATTTTGTTCTAGTTTTTTATTAATACAGTGGTACTAACCGGCAGTTTTGCGGGTTTTTCCTGTCTGAGCCCCATGATTTATGGTTTTTTTTATATATTCTTTGAAGGGCAATTTTGTTTACAGAACGAAGACTTCATCCATCAAACTTACTGTTTTTTGTTGTTTGGTTTTCATTCATTATTAATGAGACTGAGAGTTTATTCTATTTATTGTTTTTATTTTGTTATTTAAAATTTTTTCCAGTTCCAGTGTAAAATGTTCTTTAGAAATTAAAGCTTATTGATCTTTGAAAGGGTGTACTTGCATTATAGCAATATATATATTGCATTATAATGGCATTATCATTATATTAGTTGAAAATGGTCTCAAAATGACAACATTATCGCTTCGCGCAATATTATCGCTTTTCGAGATAATTTCTGAGAATATTTATTGCACAGCAAAATTTGTTATCGTGACAGGCCTACTCTGTGCTCCACAGTGCTTTCAGGACCCTGCCATCACCTCCACTATAGAGTGGCGTCCTCGCCTTCCCTGTTCTCAATAAAACCCTGTTCAAACCTCGACCACTGTGTGTGTGGCTGAATTCCCGGGTCATCCTACGTTAACTCCTACACAAGAGCTTGTGCAATCTGGAGTGGTTTTTATTCTGTACACTGGATCATCATCATATTTCCTAAGGTATCATAAAGCTGCTGCACATGCATGATGCAAATCTCTTGGTCCACCACATTCCAAAAGTGCAATACTGGATTGAGATCTGGTTACTGTGGAGGCCATTGGAGTACAGTAAAGTCATTGTCATGTTCAAGAAACCAGATTGAAATTATTTGAGCTTTGTGACATAGTGCATTATCCTATCGAAAGTAACCATCACAAGATGGTACACTCTGGTCAGAAAGGAGTGGACAAGGGAAGCAACCTTATTGAGGCAAACTGTGGTGTTTAGATGATACTTAGTTGGTACTAAGTGGCCCAAATTGTGCTGCGAAAATAATAATAAAAAAAAATAGATCTTATTTGTGCCCCCCTTTCCCTGGTCAGGGCTCCTGCGTGGGCGTCCATCAAAACTTTTCTAGACCCGATCCTGCATAGCTAAAGTTTAAACTCTTTCTACCACCTGTCAGCTACTTTGTTAGAGAAGGGTTTGTATCTCAGAACCTGTTCATAATTTCATCTCATCACATTCATGGCCCCTAAATTTTCAGACCTGTGTCTCCAACATCTGCACAGCACCGATGAATTAGACAAGACATCTTCTTGCTTCCATTTGCAGTTTCACTCCCAAAAGATGTCTGAACCTGATCTGACGACCAGTAGATTTTACTGCTCTGTCACTAGCAAACTTCACTAATACCGAAAAGTTATATGAAATTAAGCCAAACAGCATCTAACTGAAATGCTGTTATCTACTTTGTTTATTCTTTAGCTTCACGTGATAGTAACATGGGTCTGATTAATATGAGACATAATAAATTTAGCTTACCTTTCCTCGTGCATCTGAAAACAATATGTTTTGGTAAATTTGTGCTGGTGTGAACCACAAACCATTAGTTTCCTCCTTCTCAGCTGAAAGATAAACAAACACAACTAGACAGAATGGTGACAGAAAAGCTGATCAGCTGATCTCCAACAGCAGTGACACAGAACACCAGGAGGAGGGGGAGAGGAGGCAGAAAGGACCAGAACAGGGACGTTTGTTCAAAACTACATGATTTTTTTTTTCTTTTTTAAATGTGGGTGTTGAACCCTCTCAGTAGGAAAGGTGTGGGTGTTAAAACATCCTTATTCCCCACACGTGTGATGTCCTCAAATCCATCCATAGTGTGAGCCAGCTTACCCACCTTCATGTCTCACTATCATATTTAATGGATGCTGCTCATGCCTTACCAGTGGTCATCAGAGCACTGGGAGCCGTGTCTCCAACAGATACCTAGAGAAACATCAGATATTTTCATCCAGAAGAGTGTAGTCCTAGGAACAGCTAAGATTCTATGTAGGACCCTCAAGCTCCCAGGACTCTGGTGGAGGACCCCAGCTGGAGATGAACAGTTATCCAGCCTACCCAAGTGAGATAGGTTATTGTAATAAAGATGGGTAATTGTGATAAAGTGTGCATTTACAACTCAACAAATATCAACAGAGGGTGAGGGGACATGGTTCATTACGTTGTTTTTGCATTGACTATTTTGTATTTGTGACATTAAATTTTGACTTCAAAGTGACCTGCAAATCATTTATTTTGTTTCAATTGCCTTAAAACAACTTGATTTGGGTTATGGCCAATAAAATGTACGGCCTTAGGAAAGTTTACTAAGAAAGCCATTTTGTGCAATTGTTATTTCTCATTACTATTCACATCTTGGTTTGATTTAGGAGCTAATGGTGTTAATGTATAATAGACTTTCTCCTCAGTTCTCTTTCAAAATGATCTCAAAGTAACACCACCTGATGGTTTATATATCTGCCCAGTTGTTCAAACCTTATCATCCCATCCTGTAGATACTGTCTGCACTTACATTTGCTCAAACTGCAGTTGTGGAAATTACAAGAAGTATCAGAATGAGATAGGCCATCCAATACCTGCTGAAAGTGGATCTCTGCCAGATGTTTCAGTTGATCAGCTTGTTGACTGGTGCCAGCTGAGTATCCCCAGCTACTGAGCTCTGCATCTGACGAATGAACTGTGGCATGTCGATTGCATCGCAGCATGAACACACAGTGAAAAGAGTTGGATCAAAGGTAGTCATTACAGACCAGAAGGGCTGGGGCAGTAAGTTAAAAAGTATATTTATTGAAAAGTGAAGTGCAACGGTGAGTAGATGAAATCCAATAAAGCAGAACATGAGACAGGAACTACAAAGAGAACTGAGAGAATTATCTTGCAAACACAAAAGCCAACTAACTACAAACTGAAGAAAAAATAGAACCAAACACGCATACAGCAAGAAATCAAGTCGTGTTTCAACTCTGAGATATTGCTTGCTTTTTTTACCCATAAATTAATACAAGCATGTACATACAAGTTTTAATCATCAGTTTTGTACCTGTTAAATAAAGAAGAAGAACACACACAAGACTCTCTGTTAATAAAGCCAGATGTTTTTTTTTGTTTGTTTTTTTGGCCATCCCTTTATTTCTGACCATGTCATTAGTTGCTTGGAAAAAAAGGTGAAATAGTAGTGCCTCTCTGAATGGCACTGTTAATGCCTTAGTGACACTTCCCTAATTGGGAATAATTGAAAAACACTGACTCGGCCTTCTAATTAAAATTGCTTTTACATTGATTGATTAATAAAATGCACACATCCAATGGTTAGTTGCAAGTTTGTTTCTTTTTTTTAAATATCTCTTCCAGTATAGCTTTAATCTCTGGAAATGGTTTCTCTTTGACTGGATGTGACATAGTCCCTCTCAGTCTGGAGCAAGGTCCTCCCCTTGCGCTCTGTGTGCATGTGTTTGTTTGATCACTGTTGCTTAAACCCCATCCGTCTCTGCCAGATAAATCGAAAATGTTCTGTGTACTCACTTGTCTTACATTTGATCTGTCACTGTGTGTTTTAAAAGAGACAAACATGGCATCATGTAAACCCCACTTGTCCCTGGCAGAAAGCTGCAAACCCAAAGAGACTTTGTGCTGGCCAAGGTCCTCACTCACAGACAGACACAGCTGGCATGAAATTACATTTGGCCAACTGTCCTGTCTCATCTAGTCCACTGATACTTCCACTTCTCTGCTCTCATTTTTCTTGAGTTGATCAGTATTGCCTTATCCAGGAATTATCCATCTCCTAGTTTTTAGTTTTACTTTATATCCATCCAATAATATGAAGATAGTGAGTGCTGAGATTGCTCCAACGTTATCAGATAGGGATGTCCTTCAGTAATGTGTCTGGCTTACACAGAAGCTGCAAAGGCAGAAATTAAACAAGTCCAAATGGCTGTCAGGATTGGATATTTTGGAGAAACATGCATTTGTATTGTAATATGTACAAAAAAAAAGTGAAACCAAAAATCTGTTCCCTTTACCAAGTTTGCAAACTGGGTAAGTGCCACCCCAGATGAACACTAACAGGCACATTCTTCTTTTTTTTTCACAAATACTACTGTGTCAGGAGGAATTATGAAATAAGTAGCAGCCTAAAAAACCAGAAGCAGATTCTCTATGTTTAGTCCTACCTCTGGGAACAGAAAAGAAGCGTACACCTGACAATATATGCTGACTGGAAGGGTGATAATGTAAGAAATTGTCTGAGATGTAATTTGTCTCTAAACCAGCTTCATAAATGCAGTATTTTTAAAATCAGCTATGCTGGACAGGGAGCCGAGACCTCAGAACAGGAGGGATATAATCCATCTTTCTGGTGTTACTGTGGATTCGAGCAGCAGCGTTTTGAATCAACTGCAATCTTTTGTTTATGTGGCAAACCTGTGAGTAAATACGGAAGCGTGGAGCTGTCACCTAAAAAAAAAAAAAGATTGGGACCTTATAATGTTATAAGTTTATTGTAAAAACGTGAAATGTATCACGATATAACTTGATAAGTGTTATGGTAAAAATGTGGAATTTAAACAATATGTCATTGTATGGTAAAACTGTGCATGCTACATCCAGAGATATGCCTAAATGACCAAATTGGATTAGGAGGGCTTACAACTAACTCCACTTTACCAAAAATAACCAAAGAAACACAGGTTCTCAAAAGTTCAAACAAACTTGCAAAAGATCACAAAAGGTCCACCAATCTACTAAATACACAATGTTTTACAAAACACAAGAATCACAAGTCTACAGAGTAGACAGTTAACCCAAAGTCTGGCAAATTGTGATGAAACCGCACAGCTGCCCTGAATCATCATTAGCATGCTCCTTACCTAGGGCTGATTAGCCAGGACCAGATAGAAGGGAAGAGCAGCCACTCCTGGTTCAAAGATGCCACAGTCAGCCAATCGGGTACAGGAGTGGTTCCAGACAACTGTCCAATCATCTAAGTGGAATGACACAGTCAGTTTGACATATCTAGAGGCCATGGGCCTTAACAATGTTAACTAAAAGCAGCACACACACTCTATGGCAACTCAGACACACATGCACCGTTTCATTGCGTGCAGACAGGTGACGTACCATGGTGCTCATATCTGTCCCACATTTCTATGTACAACAATAAACCCGAGTATAACAATTAGTCATTGTCAAAAACAACTAAAATGTTTCTGCTTGACCATAAATTGTATTTTGCTCCACTATAACGTGATACGTTTCACATGGTATGTGTCACTCTGATACATTGGTCCTTTAATCCCAGAAATATTCTTGAGGTGAGAAATGTGGTCTTTGTAAGTGATTTGATTAAAACATTCAGTTGTTTATTTCTTTGAGAAAATATGATTTTGCAAAGGATTGTAGTTCCCAGGTTCTGTTTATATATATATATATATATATATATATATATATATATATATGTATATATAATTACATGTTGTCTGTAAGAAAATGGTGACAAATTTAGTTATTTTTCATGATCTGTGTAAGCATATAAATGTTGAACATAAGAGGCCCCAGAATAATTCCCTGTTGTGATCCACATGTCCTTTTTGTATGCTCAGCTTTTCCATTGGCAATAGCCACAAAGTAATCACTATCTGTCAAATACAATTTAGTCCAGTTTAGTGGCATGCCAGAGCCCCACCAAATCTTTGGTCTATTCAGCAGTATCTTATGCGGAGTCATGTCAAATGCCTAGCTGAGATCTAATTAAACAAATAAAGAAGCATTGCCTTTGTCTATGTTTAAATAAATGTGTGTGTTAACGCAGTGCTAAAGTAGGCAAATATGCAGCTATTACCAGGACCAGGGAGGTGGTATAGCAGAAAAATACTTACAGACCAAAGTGTTGGGTATGGTAGTGTTCCATCTTCAGGTGTATTTAACTCTGTGGGTTTAAAGTGGAGAAATGCTTGTCTACTGGTTAGAGAGGTGGTTTAGTACCTGGAGGATCCAGTTTCAATAAAGAGACCAAGGCTCCAATTAGAATAGGTAGAGAAATATTTTTAGATTCCAATTAGAATTAATAAAAGTACTATTATTCTTTGTGCTTTGATAATAAAAAGGCCTTTTAAACCTGTATAAAATGTACCGGGTTACATAAAAAAATCCTTATCATGTCTTTCCCTTTTGCTGATGAATACACTTAAAAAAGTGACTATGTGACTCCATTATCAGTCACAATTAGTTTGACCAAATACAACAACACAATTTAGGCTTGTAGGTGAGAAGAGTTTTATATAAGCTGGGCAGTTAGCCTTGTCTGGAGCAGACTTGTTTTCCCACACTAGTTAGGGTGGTAACTCCACTATGAATCATTTAAGCCCCAATGATGGAATGGAACTCTCATTTTGATGAGCCAGGCTTTTTTAAATAAACTAGACTTAAATAAGACTTTGCCTTATTTAATGCTCCATCAGCCCATCTGAAAATGATGTTAAAGAATTGCATCCCAGTAAACAGGTCATGTTTGTTATGTGAAAACAAGAGAGCTGATAATAGGGTGAAGAGTGACCCATGCCCTGAAATAAAAACATCTGGATA
Organism: Rhadinocentrus ornatus; assembly: GCA_037177495.1. NCBI lineage: Eukaryota > Metazoa > Chordata > Actinopteri > Atheriniformes > Melanotaeniidae > Rhadinocentrus > Rhadinocentrus ornatus. The sequence continues at coordinate 6,180,449 of JBAMHW010000022.1, forward strand.
TCTGCTGTAAATCCAGATGTTTGATGCTGCACAACTGCTTTCAATTTGACCAGCGGAAATGCAGTGAACTGTTAAGGTTTGTTTTCTGTTTCAGTAACAACAAACATATAAAATGCTTAAATTTTCTACTTGCCTTCCTTCCTTCATTTATTCACTCTCTGTACCGCTTAGTCCATTATGGGTCTTGGGTGAGCTGGAGCCTATCCCAGCATTTTAACAGGTGAGAGGCAGGGTACAACCTGGACAGGTCGCCAGACCATCGCAGACTGGTACATTTCTACTGCCAGCAATTTA
>JBAMHW010000022.1:6181662-6193909 GCA_037177495.1 Rhadinocentrus ornatus
TACCTTAAATGCTATTCATAATAAAGTGTGTATTAAATATTTACAAAGAGATTAAAAAAGATAGTGTATGACAGTTTAGCTCTGTACAGAAAGGATGACCCTTCAATATTGTTAAAGCTGATCTCTCCCTCTTCCTCCCACTGTTGCTAAGTAGTCAACTGGGTTAGATTTAGCAGTGTGTTATGTGTGGTGCGTTAAGATTGCCAGTATTTTAGTTGTGAAAGGCTACTATAGAAATTAAACTGAATTAAAACTGGGAATAGAGTGTGTAACTGAGAGATGATTCCTGAAGGAATAAAAACATTAAGATGGTCATCAGATGTATGTTTTGGCCACATATCACATAAACACAATATGATTCACACAATATGATGAGGCTTTTTCTTTCTCAAATATGAAAGAGAATATCATTAGTTTGGCAACTCACTTTACTCAGGTCTAACTAAAATTACCACAAAAAAACAAAAATAAAAAAAAACAAAGACAAATGCTAAGTGCAAATGATTACACACATTTTTATTTAGCATGAGTGAACTTGATTGAAAACATGGCAAAAACTGTGTTACTTTCATCCCACACCGAAGGTGCAAATACATTTCTGACAGAAACTATAAAAAGAAACATAATGCAAAGCTGTGTGTATAATTTCATCTACCCCTGATCTTCCCACCCATCTTCACAGCAACTTCCAGAGCCCTCATCAGCAACTCCACTGTTCCCTTGACTATAACCCCAGTGCTTGTTCAGACTGTGCATTACCTCAACCTGAATATTTGTTTTTATTCTTCTAATTTTTTCCCCCACCTATTTCAAGTAAACTTAGTTTTAGTTTATAGCAGCTGGCATAACACAGCTGTCATTAACAGCCTTGAAAGATTTTGCATGTACCTTAATAAATGTTTGATTCCTCATCTCTAAAACCAATCACCTTCTCTTTAGGTTCTGTTTCAACTTCCAATTACAAATACCTTCAGAAAGTAAATTTAAGTAATAAAATAATAATAATGTTGCTGATGTAAAAAAAAAAAAAGCACACTCTGAGGCCTGCTTATGATTATACTGTGTCCTACTAGCTGATAATGGGTGTCTGTATTGCCTCTGCTTAGTAACAAGATGTCAGTGGGAGAAAACGCAGGGACAAAGGTGTGCTAGGTGGTAAGATAAAACTTTTCACTTGTTAAAATAGCAATTTCTGTTTGCACTGAAGGACTCAGAAGTAACGCAATTCTTAAGAACTGCAAATAAGGAGATTTATTTGAGTTTGTCTTCATGTAATTTAGCCATTTTCTGCTCTCTTCTTAAAATGCTATAGTTGTTACGCCTTCGTTTTCTAGGGATACTAAGGGCGTAACACAAAGCGTAAAGGAGACCAGATCTCACATAAAAGTTATAATTTAATATGCACACAAATGGGTTCTTTAACAAACACGACCATCTGGTGTCCAACAATTGTATACAAGGATACTAATAACGTTATCTCAAAAAAAATAATCAACTAAAAGTGTCCCAAAAACAGGTTAGCGGATAATCTTACAAATAAACAAAAAAAGTCCTAAACCAAAACACACTAATTATTACTTTTGCCAATAAGCACAAAACCTCACTCTCAGGCTGGAACACCTCAGTAACAGAAACTTCACCTCAATCAGGGAATAGATACTTCAAACTCAAAATGTCATCAAACACACTAATTTCACAAACAATTTCCACACAGGGTAATTTCCACAACGAACAAGCTCACAACACTTCCAGACTGGCACATTGAGACTGTCCGTCATCAGCTGCCCCGAACGATGTTGTCGCTGAGGCTTAATAGGAGCCCGGCTGTCGTCATTGGCTGCTTAACGGAACTCCAGGAAGTAGGTAGGCCAATCCCGGCGGAGGGTGGGCGGTTCCAAGAGTGACTGGCAGCAATCAGCAGGACAAGCTGCAGCCCTCGTGCCATCTGTAGGCCGGCAGGCAAGCGGGCGTAACAATAGTCTACGTTCATCCACACCAGGTTGCAGTAGTTTGGACCACCAAACAATTACATGTGGGGATAAAATCTATTGTTGGAGTAACATACATGTTTATAAAAGTCAAATAGGCATTAAGATACATATAGTATTAAATATCTGAATCTTCCTTTTGTAGTGTCTTATTATTAGCATCATGTAGGTAGTATAAGCATATTTTGATGTATTAAGCAAATTTGGGTATAAAAGTCTGTTTCCAGAAGTATCACATGGATCTAGCTAGCATAATGACCTTCAGAGTACCACTATCACATGAGTTGGTAATATCACTTAACCCTATAGGATACAGCATCATGTGTCTCTGCATGCAAGTCTCATTACTGGTTCCAGATGTCAGTTTAGGAAGGCTCTTTGTTTGTGAACCTATATATAAGGCCACGGCTACGGAGGGTCTTTACGTTTTCTACATTTTCTGGAACCTCCAGATTCTGCAGATCTGTTTTTGATGCCAGAATTCAATGCAAGAATAAGTTGTTTGGTACTGGCAGAGAGGATTGTGCAAATTTTTTGTGGACACAACCCTTTTACTCAACTTATCCCACAAATTAATTTTCCTGAAAAATGTGGCACAATTTAAAAGAAAAATAAACAGACTTTCCTATTATATAAGATTTATTGCCAAGAAGCATTATTACAACAAAGGTCAAAAGTAAGAAAGGTTATGTTTGGTGATTTTATAAGTTTACATTGACAGACAGCACATTGCAAAACTTGTCTCTGGTAAAATTTAACAGTAAATGCAGATATTTTGAGGAAAAGCAATTTCTTCTGTAATTTTAGAAAAAGGTCCATAGAGTAAAAAATTCAGAAAGCGCAGGTCCTCATATTTCTAGTAGATTCCTGACTTTCTCTGATGGGTCAGTTCTGGGCTCTTGAAGTACATCTTGAAGATATTTTAAATTCTGAGAGTTTAGAAGATTAATCACCAGAAGAACATAAAGAAATAGGTCTCATCATTAAGCAGAACATGGCTATGAAAGAAAAGTGTGGCCCGTGTTTGTTACCCACACATACACTGGCCCACTTACAGAAAAGAATCTTTAAATCTTTCTGCTCCATTATGCTGCAAGCTGAGAAACACCCAAACATTTTCTTTCATGATTCCCAAAACTTTGGGCTCCAGAGAGTAAACACATGAAATATAGAATATAGCAATCACAAATTTAGCGTGTTTGCTCTTTAACAAGCTGTGAAACCCAGAGTTGAACTCAGGAAGCTTTGAGGTGATGCAGCCACTTTTACAAGAGCGCTCTGCATTTTAGAAAACTATTTTTATCCTCCCATTATAGTTCTGTATCTTCAGTGAGTGTGTTCTTTGCCATTGTCTTTGAGTTTTAAGGGTTACTGCAGCACACTCAACCCCTTCTGTAGTCATTTGCAAACTGTGCTGCCAATCACCAAGACACCCGTCAGTCAAACATCCCACTAATGCGTGTGTATGACATGTAAAATCAGTGACCTGGATAAGAGAAGGCTGAAAAGCCTTGGATTGGCCCTCGAAAGGCTGAAGGAAGTCTTTTAGCACAGACACTTCATCTTCCCAGGAGACCTAAAGGAGCTACAACAGCCTCGACCAGCTGAGTGGTGAGAGAAGTCCTTCCGAGATAACGAGAGATTTGATGGCAGCGACATGATCCTGCATCGTGTGTTGCCTAAATGGCTATTGTTTTACAGAAAAATTTAACACCCACACTCTAACAGACGCTTAACAAAAGGACGAGCGACCCATGCACAGAGTGTAGCCATTTATTTCTATTACCCATCACCTGTCTTAACTCACACACACTGACACACACAGACATGCACGCCGCCGTTAGCTGATTTATAGTTTTATTGCTTGTGCGCATCTGTGTGTGTGTGTGACAGCACATTTGTGGAGGAGGGACAGGTAATTGAAATAAAAGTCCTCGCTCCCCTAACCTTCCTGCAGCTATAGCTTTCTGCTGGTAGGATCGGGAAAAGAAATGAAGAGCTCTCAGGAGGCTTCGGCTGCTGTGCGCCCCCAAGGACTGACATGATAAAAAAACACAAATATTTACAGGGTGAAGGTGGGGATGTTTGTTTTTTGGATGTTGAGATCCTTTAGGTAGAAAGTGTTTTATTACAGGATAATAGTCTCAACATTTCTTTCTTTGCATATACAACTGTAGCTCTCTACCGCTGTCACTTTAATAAAGTAATGATTATCATGTAGGGTAAGGGGGCAACTTCTAATCTAGGTTTAATGAGGAGATAGGCTGCTGTTTACCTGTCTAGGTGTTACAATAGACCTGTAATAACCATCTCAAGTAACACACACTACAACAATTAACAATGTTAAGGAAGGAGAATGTATTAAAAAACATTTAAAGAGCTATGCTAAAAACTATTTTGCTTTTAAATCTTGTTCATTTTTAGCAGTTACAGGTTCGTTTAACCAAAAGCCTGCTGAAATTTCAGGTAAATATAAAAAGTATATATATAAAAATATTAAAGCTCAATGAGGGAAAAAAAAAAGAATAAATAAATTAATAAAAACCAAAATTGAGTGCACTCAGACAGTACTACCACCCTCTTTCACAAAGAGTGTCCATAGAGGTTGTTGCTGCTAGAACAAGATGGTGATGGTGTAGGTGAAGATGGAAAGGCAAAGGGAAAGATTTAGATAGACAAGGGTAGAAGATGGATGAGCTTGAGTTCAAAACGAAGACTCCATAAAAACCAGCCCCCACAAATATTACAGAAGACATTCTTATTCAAGTCTGTAATAAGTTTAATTTTTCAAAGTCAAACAACAGATGTAATCATCAGTAACATGTGAGTATTTTAATTTAACATGCCCTTTCCCTCAACATACAATTCAAATTACACCTTATACATTTAATAATCCAGCAGTGCCACACGCACTGGCAGAACTCACACCAAGCTTAACATGAATAAATACATGCTGGTGGAGAATGTGTTTGTGTTTAGCAGACCAGCACCAAGTGGCTACAGGGCTTTTTACACACAATAAATCACAAAGATGGCATTAATAAAACACACTGCTGTGAGGGGTGATTCTTGCACAGCAAGGGTGACTATGATTCAGAATAATCCCAAATTATGATTTACTGTGGTTTCAAATACAATCTCATAGATGTTGATCTGCATCTGTTGAGCTAACACCAGTCAACTTCAAATGTGGATCCGGAACAATGAATGAACATTTCTTATACTTAAAATGAACTGATGGGGCGTGGCTTAGACTTTGTCCACGACCATGGCTCTATTTATCGTCAGTTTTCAGCCACTGAAAGGAAGCTGAACCCTAAAAGAAACACACCTACTCTGCCTCATTGCCGCATATAACACTGGCAATATATTTAGCATTCTACCACAGTGTACCTTTCCCCTCCTTATCCCTCTTACTTGGCACTTGAATTAGACAAACAACAGATTTCTAGTGGCTCTAACTGTAAACAAAAGATTATCCTCTTGAACTGACACATTTTTTTTTCCTTCGCCTTGCATGTTCGAAAAGAAGTGTTCAAACTCTATTACAAACTCCTGATTTCAGGGAATCAGTCTGGCATGAAGCCAAACAGAAATTTCACCATGTTTAATAATAACCTTTCTCAGAGCCTCCACTCCAACATTTGACATCATAAGCTTAAAATCTGGATAAACATTATTGAGAAACTTTGTAAAACAGATGTCTTTCATGCCCAACGTTTTATCACATACAAACCCAAATTAAAGATCAAAACCTAAGCATTTTTTCCTGACCTTCATCCAATATAACCATGATTGCAAGAGGCCTTAGGGTTTTCTCTTACATTGGCTCAGAGCACAGAGTGACCCAACTCCTGGCTCCATTCACTTTCATTTTATTTTTCTGTTTTTCTCCTTGACTCAGAAGGTGAGGGGTGTTTTTAACTTCACATAAAAACCACACAGAAGACATTAGAGCGAAAAATTGTATGTCTGTGCTTGATTTGGTGTCCGTTTCTGAGTGACTAACCGGGCAAAAAATGTCTTTCACCATAGCAACAATAGCGAGCAGGCTATGTTATGTGTGTAACATTGGAATCACGTTCACACCGCCTAGTGATTCAGAGGAACATGATGCATTTTTTCAACCAATCGTACCATTATTCAACTGCTATGATACAGCATTTACATGGTGCATCTCTTTTATTTTTATTTTATTAATCAAAACCACAAAAATATTTAAATAGAGCAAAATAGCATTCAGGATTTTAATGCATGACAATAGCTTAGGATCTGCGGGTATACATTTTTTTGACCACTAAGCCAGGCGTTAACACAATGTATTAAGACTAGGATCAGAAATTCCAGTCTTTAAGGTCGGCTGTCCTTCAGGTTATTGATTCTCCCTGTTTAAATACACCAGATTCAGATTATTAGATCAAAAACAAGCTTGTGCAGAATTTAAACTGTTAGTGAGCCATTCAAATCAGGTGTGTTGCAGCAGGGAAACGTGTCATACCTGCACAACAGCAAAACTCAAGGATTGGATCAGTTGATTCCTGCCTCAAAGCCATGAACACACAGAGAGTAGTTTAGGTGTGTTAAGTTCTTTATTATTTGGACGCTTCATCCACACAAGAACTGGCATTTTGGGAGCATAAAAACAATCCTTTTCCCAAGAGTCCCAAAGAGAATACATCTGGAAACACTACCATTTAATTTCCGTGTTTACAACTCATATGTACCTTTCCAGACCATTGATGCCATAGTCCCACCTCTACTAGAACCCACATGTGCAAAACACACCAAAAACGACAAAAATGGCGGAATGCAGTGTTGTGTTTGTGCTGCAGAAACTGAGCATGGTGTGTCTTTTAAAGCAAAATCGGTTGAAATATTTATCCAAACTCCTCACAAAAGTCTCAGTTTTAGTTTGATTCTTCAGCATCTTTTATGTCTGTTAATGTGACTTTTTTATACTTAATATTGTGGTGTATATGGCAGTGTTACATTGGGATATATTCTTCAGCATGTTCAGCGGTTATGTGTGGATGCACATATTTTCTGAAACTATTCCCTCTTCGTGCAGATGTAGCCAAAAAAATAAATAAATAAAAAGTCAACCAAAGCTCAGAAAAAGTATCTGCGTGTTTCATCTGATGAACTCAGTAGTCTTGAACTCTCACCTTTGAGATTGGAAAAATTAGATGCAATCTTCTGATTGTTCCCAGTTTTCCTGCTACTAAATTCTCCAGAGTGTGAGGTTGCTCCCATGCAACATACGTGACCTCAGTATGAATGAATGGCAGAACACATTTCCTTTCCATTTCAACATTTTCCTTAAATGTGAAGTTCAGCATACATTATACACCTCTGTGTCTAGATTTACACTGATACAGTAATACAATGACCCTCAGTCCTAGACATGCCATCAATATTAAAATCTCTACCATGAAAAACGACAGAAATAACAAGGCTGAGATGAGCCACTTCCATCTTGTCGAGGCTGAGGTGACTGAATAAGCTCTTGGTTCTGGACACATGTTGTGTTGACAACCTGCCAACGAACTTCCATACCTTAGTTTGGAGTCAGTGGATGTTCAGATAGTGTTACAGGCTCAATTCAATGTTCTTTTAGTTATGTAAAAAATGTTTTTTTGGGGGGAAAATGTGTTTAAACATATATTAGTTCTATGTTTCATGTTTCACTATCTGTTGACCAAAGGCTTTTCCTTTACTACCTGAGTGGATCATTTGGACCATCAATACGTTTCCTATCTGATGATGTTTGGTTCAGTTGAGATGAGCGAATTTTACTTTCAGTGTATGTTTGGTTAGGCAGCTTTTAATAAGACTAAACTCCTGGATTAATTTACATTTCTGCTTAATTATGAGACCACTTCACACTGTGTTATGTCCTGAAAATGCCTCACCCTTGAGAGTCAGTGTTAATTTAGAGGCTGGCTAAACTTTCCTTTACTGTGTGTTCCCCAAAGTGGAATAATTTAAAATGAAATCCATCCATCTATCCATGAAAGAGTATAAAAGCACCACGTCCTGACCAATCAGTTCTCTGGAAAAAGGGGATACTGATTCTAAGAATATCCTGAAATACTGAAATGAAAATATAAAAAAAGTGAACTGAGGAAGCGCTCTGCCTGAAACTACTGGGAAGTGATAAAGTAAATCTGAATGATCAGAGTGCTGTCCATTTATATTTTCCCATGAATTGATATCATATAATCTCACAAATGTATGCATTAACAGAGTCGGCATTTACTGTTGCTGTGCCAGCAGTGTTGCTCTTGGCCTGGATGATTTATGTTTAATTCTTCCTATTTGTGAAGAATAATTGTCTGCTTTGCAGGGTTTGTCCATGTCTGGGATTGGTCAGGCGCTGTAAACACCACCCCTTTTTATGTGAGCGTGAACTGATCAAGATGGGAAAATCCTGGGTTGAGTTATCGAGTTGATAACCAGGTTCGTAGTTCCACTTATCCAGACCCTGCATGTCTGGGCAAGCCAACCCAAATAACAGAGAGATATCTGGGGTATGATGAGGTACGCCAATGCACAGCACAAAAACTTTTTTTTTTGTTTTCTCCTGTTACAGATGCAACATCTAATATGATTACTAGTGTATTGTTACAGACTGTTTTCCGGATGGTGACGTGGAGAAACTCATAGCACTGGCATATGGTGGAGCCAGTGTAAAGAGAGGAGAGCAGGCTGGTGTGCAGCAGAAGTCCGTGAGCATTACAAAAATGCTCATTATGTGCGCTGTTATGCACATCAGCTGAGTTTTATTATGGAGCAAGCCGCTTCTCACATCTCAGCAGTGAAAGTTTTTAGTTTTTTTCTGATCTGGATGGTATTGCCAGTTTTTTTACCCACTCACCCAAACGTACAAGCATTCTTGATCAGATTGCTGCAAGTAGGTCACCAAGAGCTTCAGCCACAAGACTTCAACAGCTGAACTGTGAACACTTTGCATGAGAACCTGGATGAACTCATACAGTGCTCTGAGACCATCAGGGCATCTGGTTCTTTCGACAGCAACATACTGAGGGAGGCATCTGGCTTGCTGAGGATGCTGCAGGATGAGAATTTCCAGTTTTTCTGCAGCTGTTTCACAAAACCATGCCTTATGTTGATATGTTGCACCACAAACTGCAGAAAAAGGAAATTGATGCAGTCTTCATCAAACATTGCCTTCAGAGCTTCACAATCAGTGTGCAAGCAGTAAGGTAAGATCAGATCATGGAAATTATTTTATCATTTATTATATTTTTTTACCTTGCTGGTCTGCGCTCAGAGATTCATCTCGACAGCAGCAGCAAGAAGCTACAGGAGCCAGAAGACCAAGGAGAGAGGAGAAGAGGTGTGGGACACAACACCAGAGAGAGCTTCTCCTTCACCAACCACCTTGTGATAGCCACACGGCTAGAACACACATGTTTGAGCAGCATTGCTGAACATTTCCCACTGAGGCTCTGAAGGCCTCGGGATACAGGATAAAGCCCATGTACGGGGTTGTTTCTGTCTGGGAATACACATACAATCAATTCACTATAGATGTTTTTTTTTCATGATAATCTTTTCATTGATACGTTTTATGTGGATGTGTTTATGTTCAGGTTTGTCCGGGGTCTTTTAATAAATGTATATGTAGTAATTCAAAGAAATTATGTTCTCCATTTTTTACATTAGTCTCTCTAAAATAAGTTTAATATGATACAAAAATTGGTGTAAATCTGGGTATTTAACATTATTTGCATTTCACTAGATTTAAATCAGATTAAACCTTAAAATAAATATATTTTTCTGCTTACTCTTTACGTGACAATCCATAATTATGCCTCTGTTACAGTAAAAAGTTTCCTCTTGTGCATTATCAAATAAAAAAATGTGAAAGTTAAACTTATTTATCTGTTATCTGTCATTTTTGTTTCTGTTAGTCTTTTGGTTGTAGTTTATTGTTAAATGAGTGCCTTTAATTTTTATTTACACCTAAAGTAATTTCAACTACAGATTAACCAAACTGCACAAACAACCTGCAAATACATATTTTTGTGCAGACTTGAGGAAATTAATATATATGTATTTATATACTGTTACTGCATTATGTATACAGTGGATCCTGCACTTGAATGTTGTCTTAAACCATAAACTGTAAAAACTGTAAATTAATTGTGTTTCACTTCTTTATTAATGAAAAAAGCCTTTCTCTCTCATTTTTTTCTTTCATTCGTTTGAAGGAAACTGATCATGTTTCTCTTCTTGATAACCCCCAGAATGTATCAATAACTGAGGAGCCAACATAATTTTATTCAGGAAGACTCTATGGCCAGGCTCTAGCGCGTGGTATTTAGTTTAGAAAGGTAAAGGTAAAATCTTACTGCAAGTTGAATAGATAACCTTTGTCATCCCAACTGGTTGGAGCTGGGAAACATCTAAATCCTGCAGGACTGCAGCTCGAGGACCGAACTTGCCCAGCCCTGGGAGACTGCAACAGAACGTCTGTTTAGAAGCAGACCTGTGGAAGACGTGTGTGATAAGGATAGTAATGAGACAAGCTCGTGTAAATCTTCAATCTGTTGGAAATCATCAGTAGCTTTACTTAATGTATATTTTTCTCGTCACCTCTCCTCTCTCACCTCATATATTTTCCCTCTAATCCTCTTATCCTTTTTACTGTCATCACTCATCATTCTATCTGCTCTTCATCACCCTCTCCCTTCACTTATGCAATACCATCTCATAATCTTTCACCTTATCCATTTAAATTTCTATTGTGCACCCCCCCCCTTTTTTTTTTCCTCGTATTGCTTTGCACTCATATAATTCTGCTGGCTGTGGAGGATATGTGCTCATCCATCGTTTCTGGCTGTCATTTCTTCTTTTCATGTCTTTCTTCTCTCCCTTTTATGCTGAACCTTCTCCCTCATCAACCCATCCATCTACACACTGTTCCTGTTCACATTTCCTTTTAATCACTCAGTATGACTTTAACATTAATTTTCCAGACTTTTAAAATGATTAATATTCTGCTTAATGGGAAGCAGAATGTCAAAACTTTTGTAGCAACATCCCTGCACACAATCTTTAGGTATTCTCAAGGTTATGAGGGGTAAGGATCTCCTCAAAGAACAATGTGTGATAAAATGCTTTTTCTCCGAAAGCAAAGACAGTAATGCTGAAGTAACACAACATATATTAGTTTCTTTATTCTTGTTTAGTTGCCAGAACCCAAATAAAAATGGACTGAATAAAACATTAGCATGAAAAATCCTTTAAACAGACCTGCCATTGCTCTAATTTGAACATCACAATGAGGTCCCATTGTCACCTATTGATGTTGTTAACCTCATTGTCAACATCAGCCATCCAATACTTCGTAAAGGTAAATGGTTGTCAAGAAACATCATTTCTAGTGTCAGTTCTCAGCCATTTTTAAATGGTATGATGGTACGCAAACATTCTTATACTAGTATGGCCATTATTTATTTTTTTTTTTTTTAAGTTTAATAAATGCATAGCCTTGGTCAATCCTCCCCAGAAGGTGTTAATATTCGTCTCTTGTGGAATTCAAACTCAGGTCCCAGCCAACTGAGCTATCCATCCGATGCAAGTCCTTTCGATGAGATACATTTTACCCTTTAAAAAAGGCAATATGAATTAGTAATCTCTGGTGCCTTGAACATGTAAGGCTAACAGTTGTGGGGTAGTTGCTTACTGAATCCATTTTTCTCATTTAGTACATTGTTCCCAGCTAGCCTGGGAACGCCTTGGGATCCCCCCGCATAAGCAGGTGAATGTGGCCAGGGAGAGGGAAGTCTGGGTTTTCATTTAAGAGAATGACTAAAATCCTCAGAGCAATAAATGCAGCATAAAGAAATGATGTTTCTCTTGGGTAAACTCTTACTAGCATATGGAAAAAAAGGGGTACTGACGTTATTTGAGATGTACCCCTGTGATAAAGTCACTTTGATGTCTGAACAGAAGGTCTGTTACTTGTTCACCACCTAGCAGCTGTTCTGTCTTGTTTACTTCAAGCACTGCTTCACAAAATTTCCAACTGGTCCGTGTGAGAAGTTTTATCTTATCAGCCATGGTAAGACTGGATATTATCACTGCTGTCACAACACACAGAAGAAAAAGACACACTTTTTAACTTCTCTCTCCTTGCTTGGGTAATTCCTCATGGTAAAAAATCAATTTCCTCAGAAAAAAAAAAAAAATATATATACATATATATATTAAATAAATATTTAAATAAA
>JBAMHW010000022.1:6195245-6217539 GCA_037177495.1 Rhadinocentrus ornatus
CATGTTGTTTATTACTGATTCTGTTTGTTTATTTACACCTCTTTCTGTAAAGTCCTCTGAGGCAACTTTGTTGTGATTTAGGCCTATACAAATAAACTTGATTTGATTTGATTTGATCATGACATGACAAGGCTGAAAACAGACTGCATGTCACAGGAAAGACTAGTGATGCTACAAGTAAATGAAAATTGCTTGAACAGTAAATTTAATTTAAAATGAGCTCAACCTTAAACATCTACAGCAGTAAATGACAACATACTTAAAAACAATATTAATACAAAGCTAAAACACTGACAGGGATCATTTTAATACAGATTACAGGTTGTTAATAACTTCCTTAATTTTATTGTATTGTACGTATAGTTTCTATTCTATACATGGTTTTTATGGTTTGGAATGCATAACATAACACATTAAGGACTAAAAACACCTGCCAAAATTGCCTGTAAAACCTATGGGTGTATTTAGAAAGACCCCCCAAAGCCTGAGGTTTTCTGGAAATTCAACACAAAAAAAGTGGCAAATAGAAATTAAATTCAAAGTTTACTTCAAAAAGACCCATAACCTTTCCTGTCTTCAATGGGATAACGAAATACTTATCATCATAGGAGTTTTGATACTTACTAGTTGTTTATCTGCACATGACGGACTCTCCTCAACAGGCGGTGACGTCGTTGTTGCACTTGTGGGTTGCTGCTGGTGCTAGCCGCTGCCACAGTGAAGAAGGTGGTCATTTTCCTCTTTCTTTCTCCTCCTTTCAGCACCACTGGGGTAGCATCTGTTCATCTTTTTCTTCTCTTTTTTCTCCTCTTCTGTTCTTGTCTCACCTCTTGATGCCATTTGTTTTCATATTTTGCCGCTGTCTTCCTGGATGATTTCTGCACATGCTCAGTAAGATGGACTGATCCAGTGTAGTGTAGGCATAATAAAAAAACATAATTAATGTGCGCAAATAAGTAATAACTGTATTAACCATAAGTGTATGAAGAGTTTTATGGGGTCCCTTGGGAACTTGGGGCCCTAGACAACATCCTAGTTTTGCCTAATGGGAAGTCAGCCACTGGTCAGTACCTGAATTAGGTAGCTAATTGAACATTCGTAATTCAATCAGACATTCCCTCATCTATTTACAATTCAAGTAGATCTTTACTGCCCAGTTAAACTTGTGAACAAACTTTCCTTGTGTAGTTATGTTGACATGACCCAGCCTACACCAGCTGGATAGGAACATGTTAAAGCCATAGACCATAAAATGATAAAAGCTGTTCTGCTCATCTGTCATCTAGTAATCAGCATCTTCATCTCTATCCTGTCTCAACTTCACCTCAGCTCCCCTCCTCCATGTCACTCCTTCATCCTGTGAGCTATCCATCATTTTCTATCATCTCCACCACGCTCTAATGTGGGTTCGTTAGAGCACCAGACGCAGTCACTCCATCAATGTCAGGCATATTATCTGCACCATTTCTAGCTCAAGCCAAACAGAAACATTAAGAAAAAAATTAAGGTACAGAATAATATGCAGGTATTATAGGTTGGCTTAAAATATTTACTGGTTATATAATTATATACCAAACATAAGTTTGTAGTTTATTCATAAAATTCTGCAGCATTCTTAAGGCCCTTTTATGCCTAACACAGAAGACGGATACGCAGACAGACAGTTTTGTCCATCTTTGGCATCAGTTACGCACCTAATTTGGTCCATTTTCAGGGAGCTTAGCTATCCAGCACATGATGCAGAAGCAATACCACCGGAAATCATGGGGGCAGTGACCAGGGAAAGAAAAAATCCAGAGAAGAAGAAGAGAATCAGGAAGAAAACAAATCTGAGTTTTTTTTAGATTGACCTAACTGCATTGGCAGTTCTCTTTTATAGTCAAGATGAAGCAAAGATGATGTAAGAGGTTGCCTAGTTAAAATTAAAGTTACATACCCTTTTGAATGAACGTTTGGTTTTGTATACTAATCACTAGTTGCCTAAATATGTAGAATAGCCAACTGACCACTCAAAACAGACTTTTCTAGTTGAACCACAAGCTAAAAAAAAAAGATGCAATAGGAAATTTATAGGTAGCACTATGGAACTTTCTGACTTTCAAAATATTCATTTCTAATTTGTTTTGATGGCACAATTTGTCTTTACATTATTGCATACACTTTTCTGGAGCTGTAATTACCCTGCAGATGAAAAAACATAATTCATAACTTTTTCTTTCGTGACACTGCGTCACTTTACAGCTGAATTTTGCTTAATGCCATTTTGAATGTGGATCACTCTGCAATGAAATGAAAGAAATTTATTGGAAGAAGAAAGGAAAGGTAAAGCGCAAGAGATAAGAGCTGTATACATCATGCTGGCTTTTACTTACTGTAAAGAGTTCAGAGTGCAGATGGGATTCAAAATGAATGCCATTGATAGAGGACACCTAATGAAAAAAATCTACCAAAGTTCAGCAGTACTTCTTAAGGAAACTTTGGGCTGTTTCACTACAGCAACAGCAGCATCTCAAAATGGAAACATTGATAAACCATCTTATTTAGTTCTCAGTATCAGGAAAGAATGACACTTTTATATTGTGAAAGGGAATTTTACCACCCGAGTAAATAAATGACTAAATAAATAAAAATTAATGATCAGTTGACAAGCCTCTGGAAAATTTTTACAGAGTAGAAAACATATTTAGATCAACAGAAGTCTAAATGAATCGGGATGTTGTGTCGACAGGAAAGTTAATTGGTTTTATTACAGATTACATGTGTTTCTTATGGTCATATAGGTCACCGTTTACACAAAGAAAAATGTAAGAATAAACTTGTGCCATGAGGTAATCATTAGTGTGTGGTTTCTGTAAGGATGTTGCTCCGAACAAACCAGATCAATCAAAATATGATGCTGTAAATGCTGAGTCATCCTAATTTAGTTTGTCTACTGCTACATACTGGAATCTGATAAGTTAAATGTATATAACAAATGTTGAAAAAAGTATACTTAAAACATGACTAATTCTGTTTGATTTGTTAAAAACAAAAATCCAAAATGGCCCTGGCACCAGGACATAGAAACAGAATTGATGAAGATGAAGAAAAAAACAAAATAAAATAAATGTTGGCTACTTGGAAACTTTGGGTTAAATTTTTATTTTTTGTAGTAATAATTTTATTAATGTTTTTAGCAGATAAAGTGATAATCCTTCTGTGTGTCCGGTGGAGATAAATACACAAGTTATTAAATTACTCAGCTAAACTGCTGAAGGGCATTTTAAAAGACTAGTTATTTTTTCTCCATTTAAAACGTAGCAGTCGACTTAACAGACCGTGAAGCAGAAACGGCTCCAACTTAAATTTAGCAGCAAAATTTTCTGATTTCAAAGTGGGCAGTGATGAGCAGATTGAAGTTGCAGTTTGTAAACTACTCAGTAATTTCTGCTTTATAATGTAATGTAGATACTGCTCGTGTTTATAATGTGTTGGAGGCCCGATAAAGAAAAAAAATGCATTAACAATTAAAATCCGGTTTATCTTTTCTACTATTCATGGCGGACCATCTGCTGACACAAACAGTTTGTCTTAAGATAACAAATTTTTTTTTTCTTTGATGACTCCTTAATGTGACCATATTTCTGAATATTGCATCCACTTCCTGTTAGACAGAAAATATTACAGCTCGGCTACGCTGTTTAAACTGTCTAAGCATTTTGGGGCATTTTCTCAAAACTAAACTGCGTGGTTGTACTACTATTCTTTTAAAAACTCCATTGTAATTTCAATAAAGAGAGATCACATGAAAGGTTGACACAAATTTGTTGATAGACAATAACTGGAACAAAGTTAGGTGTATAATAAATGAGCATGAAGTTTGGTGAGTAGACTGATTTTGCATCAGGGCAGACCATGAAGCCCAGCAGAAGACATCTGGTGCATTTATGACCTTTACATTCTCTTACTAAACAGTTTGGACAAATGTTATCTCCAAAGTATATATATGAGATGTTACTGTGTACCTTCTGCATTATGATCAAGAACATGTTGTTTATGTAGATGTTCAGGTTGAACATATGGAAGGACATTACATGCAGCATCCACGTGAGGTTTACCCGGGCAAAGTTCACTTTAGACTGAATATTTGTTAGAATTTGACTGTCTGGGGCACTAACCAGATTCTAAAGGTATGCCCCTCCCAGTGAGGCCTTTGGTCCCATCACTTTTCACATCAGTAGAGCATTCATCTAAAGTCCAGGTTTTCATGTATGAGCTGCCTGAAGAGACAAATCTCTCGTCTATTTATTTCATAAAACAAGTATTAGAAGCTTGCTCCCATCTCACAAACTGCTCAATAATATGGTTTAACTATAAGAAGATCTCGGCAGCTGTGCCGTTGTGTTATTTTCCCATCCCCTCTGCCCCTTCTCTTGTTCTCTCTGTCACGCATTTAGCTGCAGGGAGATGAGGACCATCCTCCTCCTTTACTGCAATAACCAAGTCATTTAATCCACTCCTTCACCTCTCTGCCTGTCATTTATGCTCTTCCTTGCCTACACCCTCGTCTCTCCTTACTGTCTCTTTTTCTGTCAGTCACACAGATGTCCCACTCTCTTGTCCTTCACTCATTTTCTCTATCATTTCTCTACTTAGAAATTAACTAAAAGCAGCACTGTGCTCCTCACCTTTACCTCTTAAAGTTGACTTGTTGACTTACAGATGAGGAGGAAGTAACAGCTCTCACTTAAAGATAAGCCGCTCATTTAACATCAAAACATCAGATGCTTTTATGACCCTGCTCAAGTTGACAACTATTGGCTGTTTCTTTACATTTGTACCGTTTGTTCTCTACAAAGAACGCCATTAAAAGGCAGTGTAGTACAGCAGCAGCACAGACTGATTTATATACCACAACATATGGATGGTAAACTGCATCGTGCATCGTTAATTCACAGCTGCAGATGGTGGGAAAAGTTGGATTTCACAGATATACTGTATATAGATTCATCATCTGTCAGGTTTCTGCTAAAAATAGAAGTGTTATGATTGTATCAAAGTAATGGCTGTAATTTAAAGGAGAAATCATATAGTTAAGTGCATTGTAAAACAAAAATGTGGTTCATGACTCGCTGCCTGCACAGAAGACCTATGGGGCCTGTTTATTGTGGCCATAACATGAAGATGCTCGTACATTTTGTTTATAGGGGTCTTCAGAGGACAATCTATCCACCACCTAGGCCCGTGCTGTAATATCTCAGCAAAAATCTAAGTGAATTGTACAAACATTAGCAATTTGATTTTTGATAAATAATTTAATCAAAAATTTTAAATTTACAATTTTTTTCTTCTCAGATAATTTACAGACTTTATTTCAAGCTTTTCTCTGGGCCACATGTGAAAACTGGTCTAGAGATTCAGATTTTTTCAACAACTGTCAATTTTTTTCTCTGTAGCTGGTATTTAGCAGTGAGTGCTTTTAGTATTTTGCTTGTTTTTGCATCATCACTCTCATTTGAGTGAGCTCAGGTATTATTGTTGCTGCTGTTAGGAGTGAAAAAATAAGTATTGATTACTTGCAGGGAAACATCTGACCAACTACAAAAATTAATCATTAATTAAGTAAATGAGATAACAGAAACTTTGCAGTGCAAGGGCCCAAATACTAAGCAAGAAATGAAAACTCAGAAATGGACCAAGCCTGAAACAAGAGTTGGTGAAATGACTTGACAAAGACCACATGAAACTTAGAAGAATATCTGCACTGATCCCTCCATAAAATTCCTCTGTGATTGGTCATATTGTTGTACCTGTGTTGCATTCACAGAAGCCAGGAAATTACAAAACTACCATCTTCTTTAATGTCATAAGGCGGCTCAGTTTATTTAAACTTATTCCTTCTGGGGTGAAAAAACATTCGGAGCTTGATGTGAAATGTTCGGGGCTAGAGCCGGGAATGCCCAGGCCAGGCAACCCCACTGCTTTTCAGGCAGTTCAGAAGGTGTTCATGAACCTCGGTACCCACTGCTCAGCCAGGGTCCAGGCCCTAAAGAATTTGCTGAAATAGCCTGTTTTGATGATACCAACAATGTGCTACGCTGGTAAGTGCTGACCAGATTGTTCACTAGCTTAATGTTAAAAACTTTACTATGCTGTTATACAATTCAGAGATAGCTTATTTGGAGTTACTGTTTGACACTTGTTTGTTCTAAATCTAATTTCAATTTCAAAATTTAATTCAAACAATAAAAAGATTGAATTTGCAAAGTGTTTGTAAATAAACATTTGTGATTTCCCTTTTCCATTTCTGTTTTCTTTTCTCCTCTGTATTTTCAAAACCTTTTTGAAATTGCATTTCCTTGATGGTTTTCCCTCCATTTAGCTTTTGCGTGACTCTTTGGGGCTTTGAGCAGTGAAAACCAAGTTAAACCAATGACAGCTGCTCCTTGATTGTAACCAGCTCTCCTATTGGTTTGACGCCACACTTCTACTTTCCAGAGATGCAAACACAAAACTGTGTGCGAGACTGAAGTCTTTTTACACCTATCTGACTAGATGGTGACTAATCAAACTGTCCAATCAGAGAGCAGATGGCTTACTATCCTTCCAGGTTCGCACGGACCAGCGCCCTCTACTGTGCCGCCTCTTTTTGATATCTCAACAAATAATATGCCAATAAATGTCTGTATGATGTTATCTTTTGTTCTGTTACTTTCTCCTTTTCTTTTCATTGCTTCCTCCGATAATTTCCTTTTGCACATGTTTAATTAATGAGCTGCAGTGCACAATCAAAAACGGCCATTGAATTGATATCCAGTTGCTGGTGTGTGACACGTTGCTGTAATGTGAAATGGTGCTGTAAAGTGATGCTACAGGACGAAAAAGAATAGTTGTCAAGTGTGGTCTTCCATCTTGGGGACACTGCAGGGCAGCAACATCTTCAAAAATAGACATGATAAATGTCAGTGTACCATCAAAACAAGTCGGAAGGACAGACGTTTAAGGTCAGAAAGATATGTAATGGATATGTCTCTATACTTTGCAAGGTAATGTGTGATATTTTTCAGTCCACTCTAGAGAAAAGCCAATAAATCTACATTACAAGGATGGATAATAAATCTTTGATGGTTACATATCCAATTAATTTATAATCAATCAACTTTGCTTGCAAAACAGCAAGGAGGAAGCTGTTTCCTGAATGAATTCCATACTTAACCTTTATCTGTCAGTCAGCCCATCGACTCACCCAACCCAACCTGACATGAATAACACTCTGTATGTGCAGAGATTTTTAGCTTGACACTGCAAAAATATCTACATTTTTGTCAGATTTCTATGCAGTTATTAGTGTAAATTATTTTTAAATAAGGTCATCAAAAAGTTCACATTTGTGACAACATCGTGCTATTAAATTTTAAATTATTAATTACAGAAAAACTTGGCATCATGGTATAATACATGCAGGGAAACATATTTGCATTTAACCGATGTGAGGTAGCAACATACTACTAGCATTAGGGGATTTAAACAAACACAAACTAGAGAAACAAACACATCCAAATCACAACCTGCCTCACAGACGAGGCTGTGGGTGAAGTCGTGGGTCATAAAGTTGGTATAATTTCACTGCATCTCAGCTTCTAGTAACAAACTATTCTGCTGGTAAACTAGAAAACATTTCTTTGATGATAGTTTCTTATTGCCACTTTGTTCTTATATGCTGATATTTTCGTGAAAATACATATGAAGAGAAAGAAAGTTATATCCTAGAACACAAATCGATAAAAATATGTTTTTGTGACTATTTCACAAGCTGCTTTGAGCCAGCATTGGCATACCAATGACTCATCCTGCATGCAGTGTTAAATACTAATTGAGTCCAGTTAAAACTTCGAAGAATTTTAAATTTCAGCATCCAATTAAAACTTCGAAGAATTTAAAATTTCTGCAGAGGTGGAATTGCCGATGATGTGGGACAAGCAGTCTTTGCAGTGTGTATACATCATGTGTGAAACCTGCATGAAATTATATTTCTGTTAATAGTGGGCTGATGAAAGAGTGATGGACAGTTTGGAGGAAAACAATACATTAGATTTTTGTTTACACCGTGAGGCCATCTTATATTGAAAGTGTTCTGTCTCTAATATTAGGAGCTTTGCTGCTGCTTTTATTAAAATACAAATGTTCAGCCATTACAGACACATAATGTTGAGCTGATGGCTCAAAGAGGAGACAGAGAAATGGCTGTCATCAGCTGCGTTTCCATTACAGTTTTTGCAAAATAACAGCGATATTTGTAACATTTCATCTCATGCAGGTGTTTCCATTGAATTGTGTTTAGCGCATTAACCGTTATTCTTGTAAAATCTCATCCCGCGACACTCCACTTTGAGGCGAATAGAGTTTTCTAAATCTTTGTAAAACACTGTATTTCGCCATTGTGTGCTATCAAGCATGATATTATTTATTGTGATATTTAGCTTTTGCGCAATTCTAGGGGTAATAAAAACACACCTATTGGAAGAACATCACTTAACCATAATGAAAGTGATTTATAAGTCAGCTGGAGAGGTCACTGAGGGAGGTCAAAAGAGAAACAAGACCACAAAAAAGTTTATTAAGATTGGGGAGATAAAAAAATTAATTAAAAAAAAGATTGTGTAGATATCAGATACAGACTGAGGCAGGGGCACAGCGAGAGAATCCATAACGTCTTGCAACAAGTATGTGCTAAGCATTGAGTGCCTCCTCCGGTTTTATTGATTGTTTCTAGTTGGTGAATGAGATCGAGAGGGACAAGTACAGTTTTGACAGAGAATGCTTCCACGGTCTGGTCATTAATTATTAGTGAATATGTATTTCTGGATCAGTCTGTGTGTATTTGTGTGTGTGCATGTCCAAAACTGTCCATGACCAAGAGTTGTGAAGAGTTGAAAACAGAGTACGCTTTGTGAGTTTAAGAGATGTGTGGGGGCTTTGAATTCATCCAACAGTTTTGTTTTTCAAAGAATGATAAGCTAGGAAACATTTCAGTCTGCTTTAATTTGTAGAGGTAAGGACTGAAATAAAAAAAAAAAAGCAAAAAGAAGTCAAGATGCATGTGTAAGATACCCAATTCCCCCTGAAAAAAAGATAACTGGGTTTCAGAAGTTTAATTCCAGCCTAGTTGTTCAGCTGTTTAGAAAATGATTCAACAAGGACAAAATACTAAAAATGCAAACCTATGACATAAAAAAACATTTTTAGAGAAAGCTGCAGCCATCAGTCTATGTCTATCTGGCAGGTGTTCAAGCACAGCATTAAGAGCCTTGTGCCCATGTTTTTGGAGCACTTAAAGCCCATCACTGAAATTACTGTAATTACACATGCAAAAAAAAAGAAAAAATAGACTCCAAGCATAACAGTACAGAATGTCTCTTCTGTATGCTAGCAAAGCACAAGTCACTGCTATCTCTGACGTATAATTGAAGAAAATTATTGGAAATTAATGTTTAGAATATCAAAAATTCGATTACAGGTATTAAAATAATTGGATAAAAACAGTATAACAAAACATCTATGTAATATACAGCTCAGAGATTCAACTGGGAATATCATAGACATGGTCTGTATGTTCACATGGTTATTACTAGAGAGGACGAGAGTCACAGTAGCATGCCCTGGAACAAACGGAAGAAGATGCAGTAGCTGATGCTAGCAGCAGCAAAAAAAAAAAATAGTGTTAGTAATTTTAACACTAGCAAAAGCTTGAAGCAAGTATTTTTACCGTCACCACACCCTAATAGCGGCAAACTTTGTAAAAAGCCCCTCTCAGAGTTTATTTGTGTCTACACAGGACCAAGGCAGTTAGTAGATTTAGGCTAAGACAAACCAGGATTGATTATTTATTTATTTTTTATGTTAGCTGTGCTCATCAGGGTAATCTAATAAACTATGTAAGCATAATTTAGTCAGTATCAAAAACAAATACAAGAGGCTAAAAATTAGTTGAAAACTTGGTGTTCTGCCTCATTTTGTCAGTAAGTTTGCTTTGTTTGATTCTAAAGCTATTTCTTTTAGCTTGTCATGACGTCACAATTTGTAGGTCTTACTACAAACTTCTCTGACTTAAAACATTGTTTCTACCCTCATTGATAAAAGCTTCATATTCAGACTTGCTTTCTAATTTAGTGACTCTTATTCACACAAGAGCGCAGTGAAACTAGTACCACCAGGGAGGATCAAAACACACAATATATCTACATAAGGACTAGTATTAAAGAAGAATTACTGATCCTCAATATTTAATCATTAAAACACTGCTTTAGGATTTTGTTTTGTACATGACTGTTTGGGTGTGGGTGTATGTGTGTAAAGCTAATGTTTGACAAAATTAAACAGAGACACAAATTGGATTTCTTAGCAGCCAAGCTGATTAATTAGCAGCTTCAATTAACATGGAACCTCATTAGTGTGTGGGTTAGCTTTGAAGCATTTGTTTATTGCAGAAACATTTTTTTATTCCATATAGTAATTCTTAAAATCCCCCTGTCTCATAAATCCCAAGTATTCCTTCTTCTTAATCTTTTTAATGCAAACGTTTTCTGCTTAGACTGTACAGCTTTAGCTTCAAATATATTTCCCCATATATGTTAATAATAAATTCTCAAGCGCTGCAGCTCAGGTTGAAAACGACATTTGATACATGTAGGCAGCATTATTTTGCTCATCAGACATTTAGAGCGTAAGAAAATCACAAAGTTAAACTCAGCGTTTGTTCCCAGCTAGCATGTTGTATTAGTTTCTGTTTATAGAGCACAATGCATGATGATATATTACCATCAAAGGACACTACTTTTTATTTAAATGGTCCGTACTTATATAGCGCTTTTATCCAAAGCGCTGTACATTTACATCACATTCACATTCATGCACTGAATGGCGGCAGCTGCCATGCAAGTCGCTCACCATGACCCATCAGGAGCAACTAGGGGTTCGGTGTCTTGCCTTGACATGAACTCGCCTTGGCTGAGGATTGAACCGGCAACCCTAGGGTTACAAGACAACCGCTCTACCTAGAAATGCAGTGTGCTATATAGGGAAAAAAAGGAGTTTTAGTTAAAATTTTGACATATTTGAAAGACATATTTGTGCGCTTTACTAAAAATGGTCACAGAGCCTTTCTTTTTTTCTTCGGCAGCCTTTGCGTACGTAATTTGGTCTCTTGCGAATGCGTATACTTACAGAGCATGCAGAGTAGTATCACTGGAAACTACCGGGGCAGCGTTGTGCAGTATAGCTGATGTGCGACCCACAAAAGGAAGAAGGCACAATGTATTTAAAGGTTTCATCGCCTGGACTTTTCATGTATCCACTGTCCTCTAAGTGTCTTTAAATATTTTTTGAAAACTTATTTAAAAAAATTTTTTTTAAATCAAACATAGCGCTTGTTCTGACCCTTTGCTCATACCACAACTTCTTGTGGGAGACAAGCTTTTGACTCATGTAAATGAGGTGCATGCTGATTGGCTGTGGGAGGCCAGAGTTGGAAGGTGGCTTGCTCAGTGTATGCACAGTGCGTTCAACTCTAAAACATCAACAGCTTAGTGATGGCGAGTGAACGTGACCGAGCAGCAGCTTACGGAATTCAGCCATTTATTTTTGAACCAGACTCCGAGCCTCAGAGTAAAGATACCGAGGCAGAAGCACGTTTACACCAAAATGATTGCAAAAAATTTATATGGCAGAGCACTTCACCGCACTTATAAAAAAGAAAACACGGGGCTCATGTATACATTGCAGAGGGTTAAACTTTTAGGCTCGTCCCTTAGCATTAGCGTTAGCATTAACTGTGTCAGCAGTAGAGCATGACTTTATATGATTATATTATTCCACGCCTAAAGCATGACTTTAGGCATAGAGGAGGGGCTGGCTTATTCCTGTGGTAACTAAATCCCAAAAACAAGTTAATATCACGCATTTGCAAGAGTTTACCCTTGTTGGCGGTTCTGGTGTGAACAAAGGGCCCAGACTGAAAAACTCGACTGTCTTCAAAAGAAAGGCGTTCAGGGAGACACATGTTTTAACTTGAAAAAGTGCAATTTCCAGATGATGACTCCTTTAATGATTGCACTAAACACCCTCCACTACTATGCTGCCTCTTTTTATGTCTCTTTCTGAGAACGTCTGGTGGATGTACTTGCTAACAATCGCTCCAACGTAAAGGACCCATTAAGTATGAGGGCAGTGATTTTTTTAAAGGGACATACTTATTTAGCCTCTTAAAGGGAACAGAAATGAGCCGTTAGAGCGCATTCACAGCAGAATAGTCTGGGCGACTCTGATGGTTGGGAAATTCCGAAAACTAGCACTTTCCTTTGGTTTGATTTGATTTTACACTTAACCATGCTCAAGCTAACTGCCTGAACAACATTTCAACCACTGCTTGCTAGGGGCAATAATTCCCAAAACAACCATAAAACAAGAAGAAAGACAAAGAAAACCCACCTCATTTATTGGATAAAGTGGTACCACTGACAAAAACAAAACAAACACACACACAAAAAAAAACCCGACTGGTCACAACTCATTTTTGCACAGTGGGGATATGGAATTATTGAATGTGTATCAGTATAAACTAATAAATTTCAGGCATTTACAATGTATTGTCGAGCACTCTAGCCCTCATAACTTGATGACTATTATCCAAATGAAATGAGCACTTTACAGAGAAAAATAATGAATTAGAAGAGCTTTCATCAATCATTTTAGCAGTCACTGAACTTTGTTTAATTTTATTTAAATTTCCACATCACTGCATGTTCGTGTCCCTACAGAAGTTTCCTTGTAAGCAGCCCCTCTCACTGTTGATCTGAATAAACATGAATTTTCTAGCTAAAAATCAATTGTGACATGAAGCTATTAAAGTGTCAGAGGAAAGTTTTTAAAAACTTTGACAAAGTGCAAAATGAATCATTAGCATCTCTCACAGGATTTTGTCTGGGAAATTGTTGGGCTGCCTCCAACACTTCCAGGCAGTTATTTTTGTCACAATGCTTCCAATTAAATTATACTCTGTAGGTGCTTAGCTTGTGGACTCACCTCAGTCAAAAGGATATCATAACTAGCTCTCAAACATGTCACAATTATTGTTAAATTGAAAGAAATGAAAACGTTTTTATTTTAAGATCTATCTGCCCTTAATGTGGTTCATATCTGAAACAGTGTCGACGTTATGCAAAAGTAAGAAATTAGCCTCGGTGCTCCTGCTGTGATGGGACCTCTCATTGACTTTACAAGATCACAGTGCATAGCAATGCAATTAATCTCTCTGAGGCTTTCAAGAAGTTTCACATGCGTTCTCTGTAGCTGTTCTCTTTCTATCTTTTTTGTTTGTTTCTCATTAATAAATGTAGGAAATCAAATGCGACAGACTTCTTTTTCCACTTCTAAAACATTGTTATAAGTGAAATTCATCCCTTTCCCCGCAAATCAACCATTTTTAATCAAATGTGCCACTCCAATACTGCACACCTACCAAAAAAAGAAATAGAGCACTGATGTGGATTTTGAATTGTTTGTTTGACTGTTCCTCCAGGTCAGCATAATGCTCTTGCAAGAGTAATAGTGTGTGTGATGACTGATTGTGTGACTGTAAAGCTAATATTCTGATAGATTGACATGTAGGTTGGAATGGGATAAGTTAGCAGCAGACTGAGTAATTACTTGCCTCAATTAACATGGACCCTCATTAGTGTGTGGGTTAGCTTTGTGACTTCTTGTGTCTAGTGTGGGTGATGCTTTTATTGCATCCACACTTTTCCTTTGTCGCTCCTGATTGCTTCTTCTCTCTCTCTCTCTCTCTCTCTCTCTCGCTTCTAATCCAGTCTTTTTTCCATCCAGTATGCATCATTTCAACATCTGTTCATCATCACTGGATCTGTGCATGCAGTGTTGTGTTTCCATGCGATGTGAGGATATCACAGGGTGTGTTAGCTTGTTTGTGTCCCTATTCTCTGTTCTAATTAAAGTGATGGTCTGTGAATTTGCCAATTGTTGCCTCTTTGATAGACGTTTTTTGGGACTTTGTGTGTGTTGTGTAGAAACAAGGCTCAATAACTTCTTTTAAGTTGTTTAAGCTGTTAAACTCTTTAAGCTACCACTTGCAAACTTGTATCAATTAAATCTCTTTCAACATAATTCTGTAAACATCTCCATTGGTTCCATATCAATTTTAAAATGTCTGCTGTAATGGATGATTGATAAGATGTGTTTCATCCTTCTTTACATAGGTGTGCAACTGAAAGTTTCATTGTAACATTTTGGTATAAGTCACATTCACTGCAGCCTTTTTGAATCATCTCCTACAACAGAATGAAAGTAATCAACAATGTAAAAGAATGAGATGAAATATTGTGTATAAAATAGTAAATCTGCATGGAACAGTTTAAGATGTTTAAAAGTCACTACTGTCATGGTGTTGCACTTAGCATCCTGCTCAAGCCTATATCTACTGTGCAATCAAAAAAAATTTCAATGTACTGCGAGGCATTTTGTGTAAGAAGAAATGGAGACCTGAACAGTGTAGCTCTGTGGTTCTAAAAACTGGGGAATAGATAGATATACCAAGGCTTTTTGAGAAACAGTGTCATGCTATCGTTGTTGCAATACGTATTTGATATAGTGAGGAGCTAGAATGCACCATACGGTAGAAGGCAATACACAATTCCAACATTAGATGGAAGGAAATCCTACTCATTATCCCTTTAAAACACAAGCAAAATACCAAAGAGGACTGCGCCTTTTGAGGTAATCACATTTACATCACACTGTAGGTTAGCATCAATCGAAATTTTAATCTTAAACAATGTAAAATTGCTTCATTCTTAAGACTGAAATAAATATTACAATTATGTTCTCATTTGAAATTTGTAACATGCTTACTCTTTATGTTATTCACTACTGTTGCTAATGTAATAATGCATGCTTTTTTTACATTTAAAAATGCTGACAGGGAGTTAGGATGGGAGGGATAGTGGCTTTGGGATGTCAGAGAACAAAGTTTGATCCCCATCTGAATAAGGCCGAGTCTTTTAGCACCTGTTCTTCTTCTCTACTTGCTCAAATACTGAAAAGTAAATGTGATTAATAAAAGTGGAAATAATAAATTAAAAAAATACACGTATACATAAACAACCAGAATACACCATCGTGTCCCTCTGTGCTGTAACCAAACTATTTTATCATAACTTTTTTTTAGCTGTGTTCAGCAGCGGTTTGCAGACTCAGTAGATGCTTTATATTGATAAAGATTTTCCATTAAACCTGCAAAAGGAGAGACACTTTTAGATGACAGTTTATTTTATTTTATTTTTTTCCCTTTCATGGCTGACATTTTAATTTGTTTCTTTCTGAAAAGCAGTTTTAAGAGTTTTTTTCTAAGCTGATGAGCTTCATAGACTTTAATATAATATTTTACAGTTATTTATTGGGTGTTAATTCATTTCTGAAATCACAAAAGCTGTTTTAGTTATTTTTTTGGCGTAAAATCATGTTTTTCAGAGTAAAACTGATAATAAATAAGAGTAGTTTTTTCACTTCATAGAAGACTGGTAAACCCCTTATTGTTGTTGTTACAGTTAGCCTTAGGATCAGTTCATGCCATAAATCTTTACACTTTATTTATTATCACTGTGCAATGCCAGATATTGGTTACTTCAGTGTGGAATTATCCTGTCCTGTCTTTACCGTGGGACAGTGGGAAACATAATCTTGATTCCTTTGTATGTCTTGTACATCTGAAAAAGATTTCTCATAATATTGTTGCAACAGGTCTCATATTTAGTTATATCATGAGACTTGTCATCATATGTCTTGGTCCCTCAGATTAGGAGTTTAGCTAGATTTTTGTTTCCAAAGACAATAATTTCAAATGCATCTTCATATATCTCAAAGGGAAGTGTGGATGGTCCAAGCACTCTGACATTTATTGACATTGTAATGATGACACAGATTATCTTCACCTCCATCTTTGTCGGAGGTTCTCTGACATTCTGAAGGAAGCTTGGAAGATTAAGTTGGATGTATCATGATCTGTGCTTAGCTGAGCTGACTTTACAGAGCTGCTGTCATAAAAATGTTGCTTCTTATTATGGTGGTCGACGCCAGAAATATAGACAGAGCTTAATCACATTGCTGCTGGTCAAGGTTCTTTTAGAAAAGGACTGCTCGCTCTTACGTTAAGGTCAGTGCCTGACAGCAATTTGTAGGTTCTCTTAAGTGATGTCAAGGAAGCAGGAGATCACAGTTTGACATGTTGCATGTAAATGTATACAGACTATTAATTTAACTGTAGATGGCTCCCTTACATGCACAGTAAAGTGTAAAAGCCCAAGGACAAGGAGTATTGCATGACAAAGCCTAGCATGCAAACCTGAACTGCAAAATAATTGAAAGGGTTGTCAGTGTAAATGTAGACTAACGTGTACCTCAAATTTAGAATAAAAGTTATTTTAATTAAACCACACATATATGCATTATGAAGAAAGAAAGACAGAGAGAAAGGCGGAGAGAGAAAGAAAGGAGCAACCTACAAAAAAATGTAAAAATGCAAGTCAAAAAAAGACTGGGAGTAACAATTTTATAAGGCTGATTAAACTGTTTGCTAAATTGTCTAGGAACTCTGAATATCCTCTAGAAAGACATGAAATAATAATTAAAGTTTATCAAACCACCAAATAGCGATTGAAAATTAGCCTAAATACACAAAGACCATGTTGGATAGAGGGAAGGAAAGTGGCCACAGCATTGTAATATATGCAAAATGAAAAGGAGTAATATGTCCAGTCACCATAAACAGACATGGATTGAATTTAAAGATGTAAAGAGATCACAAGTTAATATGTCTGTACACACCTCTTTACCTAATTATCCATCTACAGTCACCCCAGGAGTCATGGATGCAACATTTAAATTGTCCTGTTGCTTAATTTTGCATTTTACTGCTCTTATCATCAGTTAAATTGCCTTATTTATTTAATTTCACACAGTCTGCTTCTGCTTCGCTTCAGCCCATTTATCTACAGTTAGACAGTCTTCTGCTTGTAGATATGAGCTGACTGTTAAATTATATGAAGCCACATGGAGGCTCAATTCCACAATATGAGCAGAAGGACATATTCTGTGTGTTGCAGGAGATAAAATGTCCTATCTGTCTTCTCTCTAAATGGTTATTGTAGCCCTCTAAGTTGGTTATTACAGTATATTTAATGCAGTTTTTGAAGATTTGATATCATTCTGCTGTTCTTAGAATATTGCAACTCGTAAATCTCTGAGACACATGCACCAGTTTACTCGCATACTCACACAAAGGATTTGTGAAGACACTAATATACATTCAAGTACACACACTTTTGTCAATACCAGATAAAAGAGTGCATTAATCAAACTAATGGATTTGTGTAAAAACACTTCCTTTGAGGCTACAAATCAATCTAACACACTCACAGAATAATTCACACACACAAACACATAACCAGACATCCAGACAACTACCGGCATAAACGACAACAGTCCATCATCAGATTATTGTTTATTATCATAGCAGGGACGGGGGTGGGGGTTGGGGGGTGGAAGGAGGCTGGAAGTACATACTGAACATAGAAAGCATGAATGGACACAGAGACTGAAAGGACTTTTAACAAAATAGCTTCAACAGCTGCGAATCATCCCTCGTCCTTGAAAGGAAATGTGCCTTCACTTCCACGTGTCACAGAAAGACACAAAAAGAAAGAAGGCAAAGTGAGACAATGTGAGACGGGTAGGGAGGCGTAAAGAGAGAAGGAAATGGTGCAACTGTGGACAAAAACCCAGCCAGAGCTGTTTTTCTAAGTGACATGTCCATGTCCTTCACACAGATGTTACCTTTTTCTTTATGGATTTAATAATGTAGAATTAGAGATACTATCCTCTAAAAATGACCTTTTTCTTCTGTTTTTATTTAGGATTGTTCATTTCTCTAACAATGTCCCCTTCAAAATCACCTGTTGTGGAAAATACATTCTGGTTTTAATGGTTTCCACTTCGACTGTCTGTTATTAAAGGAAAACTGTTATTTTTAACCACAAAAACCAGAACATAAAATATAAATACGGTATTCATGTAAATAAAAGCAACAATTTAATGTGCTTTCTTTTAATTTTTAGAACCTTTTCAAACCCTGAAACATTGTGAAATGTTTCTTATACTCTAATTTATTGCGTCAATACAAAATTTTAACAAATAGGGATCAGAAACAGTTTTGTTCTCATTTTATTTTAACAACCAATGGCTACAGCAGCACAAAAATTCTTACCCTTTGATGAAATTGGGGATGAAAACTCATCAATAAATTTGAATAATTTTAGAATAGCTGTCGTACTTACCAACTGGGCACAGAAGCTACTAGTTCTGGTCAAACTGGAAAATGGACATTGATTTAAACCTCAAACATATAATCATTTCGAAATTTCACACGAACTTTGTTTACTTGTAAAGAAAGTATGTAAACTGCAGAACTCAGGACTTTTGATGTCAGCAGATATCCAAATATCAGATATTTGGTCACAGATTTCTTGTTCTATTTCTACTCCTAAAATTACGTTACTGAATATCATTTCCAATGTACTTCTAGAATATTCTCTTCACTTTACTGTGGACTGATATTGCTAAGAGGGAAATAAAGTTGTTCAATCCATCTGTGGTCTGTACTTCATAGAGAAATTCCCGCCCACCGTTAGAGCAGCGAAGCTTCAGACAGTTTATTTTGTTTATCCTAAATTGGGCATCTTCAATGCTTTTTATGTATGTGATCTGTAATTATAACGAACAGCTCTTTCTACATGCTAATAAATGTTATACTGGTGCTAGTCATATCATGAATAATGACGTTTCTATTTGATATGACAATATTTTCATCTCTTAATTGAGTAAGTAAATAACAAGTGAAGTAGCTGGCACTCTGGCAAGGGCCAACCATTACTAAGTCTGACCACATCAGCTTAAAGTTAAAAAAAGAAGCAGAAGAAAAGAAGAGCTCAATTATTTCACAAAGTGTCTGTTGCATTTTTAATGGTGTGATGCGTCATGCTTTTTGCAAAGTCACACTTCTTTTATATGATGACAGCTCAGCAATTAGCACTTTTTAAAGTAAGCATCAACCCCAACACTTGCACACTATGAGGCAAAGACGGTATCCAGTTTAATAGATTCTAGATGGATAGCACATACAGCAATTTTATACCTTAGTGGTTTACGACACGTTTTTGGCTCCTGTTCACACAAACACACACAGCTGGTTGCAGTAGAAGATTTTAAATCTGAAAAGAAAAAGAAAATGACTTTAGACATATAAAGATAAAATAAAAGCACTGATGAATGTTTGTGGAAATAAATAGATAATGAAGAAAACATCATTTTATTTAAAAATTTCAATATATTTTTGCTTTGTTCATTTATTTTTGTCTTTATTTCTATGTATGTTGTTTATTAATAGAATATATTTGGTAGAATGGAAATTATATGTTTCTGCATAATTTCCATTTTTATACATAGTATTTAGTTTAATAGACTTTAGCCTTTTCCAGTCCCACAAGTAAAGGCAACATGCTTGTCTAAAAAGGTGTGCTTTAAGATGGTATATGAAGACGGTGAGAGAATCAGAATATTTTTATGTCCAGTAACAGAGAATTCTACAGATAGGGGGGGTAAGTTGTAGAAGGCCTTCTAAGCCATGGTGGATAAGTAGGGTGGATGAGGAGGATCCGAGAGTTCGGTTGGCTATGGTAATGTGGAGGAGCTCAGTGAGATACAGAGTGATACAGCTTTGAAGGTGAAAAGTCAGATTTTATAGATGATAAAGAATTTCATTGGAAGCCAGTGGAGCTGGCTCTGCTTTCTGGAAATAATAAGGGATTTAAGGGATAAGAATTTTGAACCAGGAGCAGTTTTTGAAGGGACTTGTCAGGCAAACCAAAACGGAGAAGTTTGCAGAAAACTAGACAGTACCTAGAGAGTGAATGGAGGGTTTAACCAGAGACATGGAGAGAGAGTCTAGCTAGCAGGGAAATGCCTTAGATTTGTAGATGATTTTAGATATATCAGATGCAGAGGGAAGTGTGAGTCTAGAGATTTGGAACCCTTCAAGAGGGTGTGATTATTATATGTTGGGCTCGTTTCTGATAAAGACTGTCAAACCTTGTATTGAAGAATGCAGCAAGAAGTAGCATGAAACACCTGGCTTTGGAGCTTCACATAAAAAATAAGGAAAACTTTCCATTTCTTTCTTGTGAATGATTTTTGGGACAACAAGATTAATAAATAATTATAGCTTAATTTCTTGTTTTGACATCGATTCATGCTAAGGCGTTGAATAGAAGCCCTGAGGTGGATACGTGTTGACATGATAGTTCCATCCAAAGGAGAATCTCTTTGGTTGACTGTTTTTTGTTCTTCACAGCAGATCACACATTCACAGCATGTGGTCATCCTCTTTCCCTCAGTCTGCTCTCTGTGCCTCATGTCAGCCCCTTCCATCATTTGCTACCTTTCCTGTATAATGTCAACTCAACTCTTCCTCTCCTCTTTTTACCTCTTTAGCTACCCTCTTCTTTTTCTCCTCCCTCTTTCCAGTCACTGGCTGATCCCTTCCTCTCAACACTTCTTTCCTTCCTGCTCCCTTATTCCCTGGGTCCCTCCCTTCATCTCTCTCTGCATTGCAGTGTCTGTGTCAGCCATTGGCAGAGCATGATGTGTCTGTGTGTGTGTGTGTGTGTGTGTGTGGACACTGCGGTCCTTCCTAAACAGCTGGACAGGAACTGAGACAGATAGCTTTTGCTCACCCTGGTCTTATCTTTTACTCTGCTTCCGATCCATTCTTTAAAGTTTTATCAGCTTTTCCTCTGTTTCAATTGATTTTTCCTACATGTCTTTTCTTCTCCTCTCTTTATTTTGTTTCCTCCAGTTCTCTTTCCTTTCTTCTCTTAAATACTTAATTTTTGCTTATTTTAGCTTCTGATTATTCCATTTCCATACATTGAAAATTCTCATGTATTTTCAGTCCAAGAAGCAGTTCATGTCAACATTCTGCATGAGATCGGCTCTTTGGTGCAGGAACACCCACTGTGCTTCCTAAGTGAGAATATGCATCCTTACCGTTGGCACACAGACCCTGATCTCACCTCCTGCTGATAGTGGACCTCAGGACACTGATATGCCTCTATTCTTTATCTTATCTTCTTTTCAGCTGACTTGCTGGGTCCAGGTTGGCCTCCTTTGATCTACCGTTCCCCTGCTGTGATCTACCAGCCTAGAGACAACCCTTAATTTCTAATTACCTGGCAGGGTACTACCCATGAGCACTGTATTCACTTGTGAGCACAACATGTTCCTCCTCCCCCTCCCATCTGCAATATCAGTACTGACAAATCAGTAGATACAGCACTTTAACATTTGATAAATGGATAGATATTTTAGGAACTAAATATATCACTTGAAAGCAAGAGAGAAGTTATGGATGATCACTCACGAGGGAGGGGTAATGGTGAGGATTACTGGAAAAGATGAAAACAGGTAAGTCCACAGTGCTGGGAAATAATTCTGTAGTAAAGGAAGATTTTAACTTGGTTAATATTTATGGCCCCAACGTTGGTGATCCTGGGTTTTTTCTTAAGATCTTTGATAAACTACTAGATTTCTTAAATACTAATCTGATTATAGCAGGAGATTTTAATATAATTTTGAATTGCCGTC
Organism: Rhadinocentrus ornatus; assembly: GCA_037177495.1. NCBI lineage: Eukaryota > Metazoa > Chordata > Actinopteri > Atheriniformes > Melanotaeniidae > Rhadinocentrus > Rhadinocentrus ornatus. The sequence continues at coordinate 6,216,990 of JBAMHW010000022.1, forward strand.
TGCATAGATCATCACAGAAACAAGTAGTAATTTTTAATGCCTCAAAACCTTTAAATAGTTTTATTTCCTCAATAAATTTAGTGGACATTTGGCGTCTGCAACATCCAACAGACAGAGAGCATTCTTTCTTTTTTTTTTCTTTAACAGACTCAAAATGTCTGCCCAATGTGATAAATAGTAAATACCACAATATTGTAATATTGGACCATGCTCCTACTTCTGTTACAATCGGTTTTAGTCTACCTAAACGAGAATTTATATGGAATTTGAGACCCTCGTTACTTAAAGATGCTAATTTCTGCAAATATCTTACACAGAAACTAGAGGAATCTATGCAAACTAATGACACATTAGATACATCAGATTCTAATTCATGGGAAACTTTTAAGGTGGTAATGAGGGGACATATTATTTCATTCGAAACAACACAGAAAAAAACCCAAGAAATTCACGTTTGAGAGAAATCAAAGATGAGTTTACTGCGATGGACTGGTGACCTGTCCAGGGTGTACCCTGCCTTCACCTGAAACACTGCTGGGATAGGCTCCAG
>JBAMHW010000022.1:6217639-6235199 GCA_037177495.1 Rhadinocentrus ornatus
CTGCGAATCGCTCCAGTGAGAGCTGAAGATCACGGCTCGATGAAGCCAACAGAACCACATCATCTGCAAATAGCAGATGATGGTGTGAAAGTGCTTGTGAAATATTTGCTGTAGCTCCAGCTGACTGTAACCGCTCCACATCTACATTTTAGCTTAAGAAATGTTTATATTTGTGTTTTATTGACATAAAAGTAACAGATGAAGGATTTTTTTTATCAAACTGGCTTGTTGAGACTAATTTTTGTATTTAAGACTGGTTTTTCTTTGATGTGTTTAAAAGTTAATACTCAAAAGTCTGTTTTTAGTCAGACCACCAAAGTTGCAATTATACTGTTAGCAGGTTTAATTTCACAGAGCAGAACGGGAGAAATGTTCAAGCTCAATAAATATGGCTTCTGGCCATGAATAAACCAAAAGAAAACCCCAATAAGAACTGATTACTTGACTTATTCCTTCTTATTGATAAAATATACCCCATAATATTATGCTGCTAGTCTCTGGCCACTGCATGGCAAATGAGGGAACCAGTTGAGCGAGCTGCATGCTAACTTCTAATCAGCTCCAGTTCTTTAAAAAAATGACAACAATCAGGGGACATTGCTGAACAGATAAATGCCTTTCTTTGTTTTAGTTTTTTCTGCTTTTATATTTTTATTTATTTTTACAGAATACTACCGTTTTAATAAGAAAGTAGTGTTCAATATTAGCTGTTTTCTTACAGCATTTTATTATAAAATTGCTTTACTTCAAAAGTCCTGCAGGTTAAATGAATCAACTTTTGGAGAAGTAACCTAAGAGACTTGCAGCTGTAATTGCTGCACATGATAAAGGAGAATGTCATTCTTAGTCTAGACGTTTCTCATTTGTGGTTCTATTGTGCTAGAATGAGCATCGGAGCTGCAGGGGCGTTCTTCCTACTGTCAACAATCTATTTAAAATTTTAAACATATTTTACTCTCTAATTATATCAAGATTCCTGCTAAATGACTAACTGCCCATGTAAATGTAATTCATACCTGTTAAAATCCTGATCAAAGATCTGAAAAATATCTACTCAACAATGTCTTTGATCTTTTTATTTTTTTCCATTAATTGGCTTGTTTAAATGATCTGTACATATTTATAGAAAAGCAAGGTATTAGTCATATGTTTTATACTCCTCCTCATAACATTAAAATTAATTACATGTCCCACTTTTTGCTCTTTATTATTCCCTCTGTTTCTTTTTTTTGGCTCACCTGGTAATGACAAGCAGAATCATAGCAAACAACCGAATCATTGATAAAGCAATGGATTTCCAGTCTTATCTTTTTTACCTTCTTTTTTTATTTTCAGTTCAAACTGACAGACATGAACATATTCATACAACATTTTTAATGAATAAAGTTTAGATCACGGTTAAGCATTGTTGACATTAATAGTCAAATGGCAGCTCACCCACTGGTAAATGGTAATGATGTGTGTGGGGGAGTCAGGTATAGGACACAATGTGGGAATAGGTTGGGCCTCTCATTTTAAAAATAGAAACTGCTTTGCCTCTAATTCCATAACATGGCTTGGCAGACAGTTTCCATAAAATGAAATGACCTACCACCTGCTCACATTTTAGAAATGACAGGGATGGTTAAGAACCTGGCGTGACTGGAGCAGAGTGTAAAGTTGAAGTAAATTGGTTGAGCATTAGAGTGCAAGCCCATGTAATGGCTTGCTGTACAGGTTTTAAAGTATGCTGCAAAGCTCCCTGCAAAGCATTGAAGACATGCCCCTCTGCCTGCAATCTGAATGTTTTAGAAAAGTTGATGAAAATACAGCTTAAACTTAAAAAGGATCTTGCAATCAGTTAATCTTGTAATCTCATACTGAAATAGGAAAGTGACTGAGGATTTCAGAATGTCTCTATTGTGAGTTAAATTAGGTGGACAACTCCAAATGAATAGATTAATTCATTAAAAATTATCTGAATATGTTGTGGAAGTGTAGTCAAAAGTAGAAAAAAAAGATATCTTTGAATCTGAAGGTATCTAATATTTTTTTTCCCCATTCAATTTCATGGATTTAGAAGAGCTATGTTGACATGTGGCAGCAATATCTGGCTAGTTATTGCTTCACTTGTCTAAATAACCACAGTAGCAATGTATTATGTAAACCATTTGAGATATTTTTTACACAGCAATTAGAATGGTTATGAGCTAAGATAAAATCCACTACATGTGGATCATATAATATGTTAAAAGTACATTTTTGATAGCAGCAAGTGAAACCTTGAAAAGGTGAGAGGGAGTGCTTCCAATTTACAAAACCTAAACACTCTGTTATTAAGATTTTATTACAAACACCTAGAACGTAAACATAAATTTTTTTTTTATTTTTTATTTTATTCGGGAAATGATTGAAAACAATTGGACCTGACTCAGCAAAACTGATTTTCAGCAGGTTCCTGCTCTGCAGAAACACACAGACCTACAAACTTATGCAGAATATTTTTTATTTGAGTTAGTCTTCTAGCAGGGAAACATCTACAACCTACAGGGTGGTAGCTCTTGAGGACCAGAGTTGGACATTCCTGCTTTCATGAATATCATTTTTTTGTTTTTTGTTTAGTTTCTAATTTGATATAACCTTAAAAGTCAAATGTAAATATCAGTGCTAATATGGATAACTTATGAACAAATCTAATATCTGATTCAGATTAGCAGGAAGTATAAAGGTGCAGGAACAGGACCATGTTCCTGTAAGACTTTAAGACGTAATCTTTGTGAAATACATCAGGCATTTTTTAGCCCTTCAAAAATATGAACTCTCTAGACTGAAAACACTAACCTGCTTTTAGAGGTTAAAAAAATAATTACTTGTGACTAGTCAGATAACAAACATATATGACACAGTGAGGGAGCTGGTGGGATTTGGTTTATCAACTGAATTTGAAAGTGGAGAGGGGTTTTCTGAAATCAGAGTGACAGTGCAACCACAAGACAATTGATCCGCATGTGAAACGCTGCTCTGCAGTTTGTGTTGACTGAACTTACACACTTAGTGTTACTATCTTGATAAGGCACACACCTAATGTTTGTGACAGACTCAATGCAGCCATCAAATTAAACTCATTCACATACATTCATTTGTCATTGTGGTCCCATAACCCGATTGAGAAGCAAAAAATGTTAAATAAACTGCTGAATTGACGGCTAACCACCTGTAACATGTAAAACATAAGTGCTGATTCATTTTACATTGAAAATATATTTGATAAATCACATTCCAAGACTGTTGTTTGTCATATATTATATTGTTATATAGATCTCGCCCTGCTGTGGTTGATGTTCTTTCTCACTTTATCTGCATGTCAAGTTGGTCATGAAAATTATGTTGGGAGTTGCATCTTTGGAATAAAAACTAAAACCTACCCAAAAAATATATTACATTGTCTAGTTGGTTTTTTTTTCATCCGATTTGAAAATGATCTGAATATGTGTTGTAAAGGCTTATTTAATTATGTCTCCTAAGGGCAGAAATGGCAAATAAAGACAGTTGAAACTTTTATTTGCAGTAAGATAATTTCACAAACATTTGCTTTTGGTCAAAGAGTTCTACTTGAAAGCTCCTACTGGGGGTAGATTTAACATCGGTTGCTAACTTATTATGCCTTCTCCAGTCATTCTATCAACCTAGACATTCACTGAGCTTCATTCACAAGTCATTCCCCCCTTTACGCCACTTGCTTCTATCAATCAGCTCTAGCTTTTCATGCCAAGTGCCTATAGGTTGACCAGAGGGGTAAGAGTGAAGAGTGTGATTCATCTGTCAATCTTGCCAAACTTATGACCTGATTCTGTATTCAGGAATCAGGCAGCCAGATGTCTAAAACATCTGAAATCAAAGGAGTATCTTTATGGTATAACTCAGTTTTTTCCCTGATTGACATAATAGAAGAGGAGGAGGAACTGAGATCAAAGGGAATTTAAGAGAAATCTGTTTAAAAATCACTTTAATTTCTTTTCTTTCTGGCTTCAATTAACACATTTCTTTTTTGTGGATATCCAGAAGCAGCCCTATCAGCAACAGAAAACGTAGTTGGCTCAGATAAGTATCCACAGGGATGGGTTGGGTGGGGCGGAGTCTAATGAGAGACAACTGTAAAAACCTTCTACGTTCCAGACCAGCTGGTATTGCCAGATTTTAGTTGACAGAATGTGGAAGTCCTATATTTTGTTCTAATATAATTACTGCCTAGGACTCCTATCATAACGTATGAAGCTTTAAAAAATATACAGCCAAAATTAACTTTCTGGAAATTTTACTAGTGTATCTTCATTTTATCATGTGCCTCATTTTTGTAACGGGTTACTAACAAAACAAATTGTTACAGAGATACAAGTGGAGTCTATTCAAAGGGAACCATTAAGTTAGATTGTCTGTTGTCTTCCCTGATGATAAATCCTTTAAATAAACACAAACACATACACAATATAGATTTTTTCTTTGTATGTTTTAAGATGGAGGCATTTGTACAAAATGGACACCTCTTTGTTTAATTAGACTGCAGCATGGGCCAAGAGAGAGCTGGGGAGAATAGATCACTTTCAGTTACAGTGGGTGGAAGTGATGGATTTTGTCAAGCTCAGTGGGACCAATATAACTGCAGAAGTAAGGTCCTATATTAGAGAAGTCAGGCCACAGCAGACAATTATGACTATGGTTTGTGTGGGGGTGAGAAGAGACAGTAATGGAAATGTTGGAATGACACTGTTTAGTAATTGAGGAGCAATTTTCATTTTGTTTCTGTAGTTAGTCATTACCTGTGTTGTTCTCATTATATCTAATGTACATTACTCTTTTGTGTTGATGAATGAGGAGAAGAAATTATGTCCATGGAACACATTTCTGCTACAAATTGTTATCAATATTATCTCATGGCAGATCATAAAATATATACACTGGATCATATTATTTCACATCAAATGGTTAGAAACTGTTCAAAGGCTACTTTTTCTTCCTTGGTTCAGATACATATCTCCTTTCTCCTGTAATGGTACTGACGCTGTTTCTACTCTTGCATGATTCCACATGCTAATCATTCCAGTTAATGCTAATTTATTTTCACCTTGCGCATGTGAATAGGTACATCACCAGTCGTAGGATCAGAATGGACAGTGGGTGATTTTAGTCATTTATGTGTGCGATACTCCTGAATGATCATAATTGCTTTTGCTGGTCACAAAGCTAAGCAGTCAATTGAAATATGCAAAAAATTGGAAAACTTTCCCTAGCCTAGCCTGTAAATGAAAATAAGTTCACTGTATTCCAATGGCCTCCACTTTGTGACTTCCTCTCTGTGAAGTATCCCTCTATCAAGTGAGATAAAGTTACCCAGCACAAAGAGCTGCCCAAGGAAAAGCTGTTACCTCACACATTGTAAGTAATTTTAGTCAAATATCTAAGAACCAGTGCTTGACTTCTGATCCTCTGAACCTTTGCCAAAACTCCAGTACTTCATTAATTATTATGGTAAATTATGTAAATTTTATTAATCGGTAAGCTTTAAAAGAGAAATAGCTTTTTCTGTGTCACCAGCTGCTGTTACATAATCAAGATTCAGAGAGACTGAGTTGAATTATGTTTATATTACAAAAATGTGCAGCCACTTCCTGGTCAAACTATACAATCTGCTGGCAGAGGACACAGGGTCAGTGGCTGAGAGGACTTAAATCCAGACTGAGCTATTTGGCCACAGGCTGTTTTCAGTCTGTCCGAGCTTCCCTATCAAACATCAGGGATAAGCCTATTCACAGAATCCCTTCTTCAAATCAGTCACAAAGTCCTGACAGAACAGCACAGGCTTTATTAAAAGATAAAATAAGTTATTCATATCGCTGAGCAGACTTGGCATTATTAAAAGTTCATAGCAGTTTATCATGACCACTTCCTGCTCCACTGGTTCTTATCTGCTATTCCTTTTTCTCCTGCATCCTTTCTGAAAGTAACTGAGAAGAATGCAAGTGAGACATGCTCAGCATGTTTACATAGAAAAAAATGGGTTTATTCTTAGTCCGAGCAACAGGCTTTTAAAATGTATGGAAACACGATTTTGTGATGAGATTTTTTTAAAGCAAAAGTTCTTAACACTGAACGGAAACACCCAGATAATGCAGTTGGAGGTTAAATCAAACAGGTTTGGTGCCCCGAGCAAGCTTTAAAGTTCAGGCTGTGGCTGTCGTGTCTTCCAACGACATCTGATTATGTCTGACACATTGCACTTTGAATGTTGGGGTCTGTGGTAAGCTGCAAATGAATTGCCCATATGGGTTAAAAAAAAAGTTTTCTGATCTGATTTGTTCTTCCGTTTATTATATAGAAATTGTGAATATGAAGCAGCCCATTAAGACTTCATGCCAACTTGTGGTTGCATAAAGCATTTTTAGATTGTCTCTTTGCTCCAATAAACCAAATTAGTGTTTAAGTAACTTAAAAGAAAATCTCTTTGCAGTGAACTTAGCTCTGTTGTATAACCTCCTGCAGAGAAAGTTACAAACAGCAGAAAGTTCTTTGCTTTTTCTTGCAAACAAAAGCATTGTGTTGTTGGGACAATGACACTGACAAGTATAGCCCAACCAGCTATGGTCGATTTGATATTTAATAGCATTAATGTACCTAATGTTTTTGATTATAATAAAAAAATTGATTACTGAAGGCTACAACTGTGCCTATGACTTAGAATTCCTGCATGATATGATTTTTGAGTTAATGCAGGATTATGAGGATATTCCCCAATCATTAAAGGCCACATATTATTCAAAATTCACTTTCTAAAGTTTGTGTCCTCATAGCCTGTGAAAATTCTGTAACTTCTCTCACTTGTTTGCTCTACTTTTTAGCGAATTTGTGCTCAAACATAACTTCTGCCCCTAGTAGTGGATATGGTCATTGACCCCACCCCCCAGGCTAGCTGAGCCTGCCCTCTAAAATCACAAAGCGGCCGCCAGCGAAAGCCGGATCTTCTCCCAAAGAGGGAGGTGGAGTGGGCGTTGGCAGGCACCACCCATGAACAAATAAAAGGTTCAGTACAGAAACAGCCCGTTCTCAAACAGCTTTAAAACAGCTGAAATGAAGGACCAAGGCTGAATTTGGGATAGTATAGTTTAACTTCTTGTTTTTATGCTCAAATATGACATTGCTCTCTCTCAAAACTCCACTTTCATACTGAAAAGTCCCTTCTTGCTCTTAAATATATTGTTCTTCCTTTCTGTTCTTGCTGAATGAGCTGTCTGTCAAATGTCCTCCAGCCAATGTCAACGCCTTCTTCATGGTGCACTTGTTTTACTTGGCACAGTGACTCCAGACTAGTGAACTGTTTTCCTTTTTTTATTGTCACTAAAGTTTGCTTATTATATTCATTTTATAATTAGACATTTATTTGTCAGTAATACTATAACTCATTGGGCCTCTGGTAAATCCATGTGATCACCTACTGACTCAACTAAGACGACTTCATAAGAGCACATAATAAAGATCTATCTCTCTAGCTGACTATGTATTTGATTTTGTTTAATAATCTTTGATGTGACGTCAAAGCAAAGAGTAACAAGGCTGACATGGTAATGCACCTCAGTTACTCAACGCTATGAGTAGCACACTGATAATTCTGCTACATATTTAACAAACCTATAGGAATGATGATCAGCTCCATATGCATGCTAAGTTACTGTAGGGTAATTCTATTGTAACAAATAAGCAACATATCTATGTCTAATTTTATGATTTCCTTTGCTTTATACTTTATACTGTACGTTTGTACAGGTTTTTCTTTCATTAAAAAAAACAACAACAAACATACGTATGCAAATATCAAAAGAAAAGCATAATAAAAGCATAATCTCTTCTACTGATTGCTGGGTTGGGTTATCCATACATGTTTACTAATGAGCAGTGTTGGGGTAGTTACTATAAAAAAGTAATTTGTTACTAGTTACTCATTACTTCTGTAAATTGTAATGAAATTACTTTACTCGTTACTGCATTTGAAAAGTAACTAAAGGACTATTTGCTCAGGCAGCCTTTATCTAGTATTCTATTGGCTGGAGGATGTTTGACAGACAGCTCATTCAGCAACCCAAGAAAGAGGAAAAATATCCAAGAGCAGAGGTTCAGAGAGTACAGAGAATGAGTCTAAGTGTGAAGGACAGAGACCAAGCTTCAGCGCAGGAGATTTGAACCTGCAACACTAAACTTAAGAAGAGGAGCAAACAAACGAAATGTCTGAAAGCAAGAAGAAACTTTTTTAGAGCTTTGATGAAGAGCAATATGATATTTAAGCATGAAAACAAGAAATCTTGCCCTCAAATCAAACAAAAATGCTGCAAACCGTGTAGCTTTTTCTGTCAGTGTTGTTCTTTTTTAAGCTTTTTTTTTCCGATTACTGAGAACTTTGCTGAGATTCTATCCTTTCCAGATTACTTTTTGTAAGTATGTATTCAACCTACATATTTTCTCACCCTTGGGTAACAAGCTATTGGTTTTCTCTTGCCTGTATTGGCTAATTTAACATAACCCTTCATTATGTGGTTAAAATTATGCAAATGGATACCACCATGGTTCCAAAGTTTACAAAATCTCAAAGAAACTAACAGTTAAAATTTCATAGAGTAATGTAACTCAAAGCATTTTGTCCCTGTCATAATTTAAAGTATAATTTATATATAGTTTTAATATAGTTAAAGGTTGAAACTAAAGACATATATTATTTTTTAAAAATATCTTAGCTACAGTAGCCAGTTATGATCGGTAAGCAGAGTGCCTTGGTATTTTACCAACTGTCTAAATATATACAAACCGGATTATGTCCAACTTGCTGTTACCTTTTTTGGCTTTACAACTGCCTTAATTCTTCGTGGCATAAATTTAACCAGAATTCCGACACATTCCTCAGAGTTTTTACTTCATATTAACATGGTAGCACAACACAGTTGCTGCACATTTGTCAGCTACACATCCGTGAAAATCTTCCATATCACCAAATCCCGAAGGTGCTCTATTGGATTGAGAAAGGGGACTGTGGAGGCCATTGGAGTACATTTAACTTGCTTTCATTTATCATGCTAGGGAAACTTTTTCCAATTTTCTGTTGGCCACTTTTTGGTAAATCTGTGTGAATTTGAACCTTAGTTGCCTCTTTGGTAGCTGTAGCCCATTTTCTTAAAGGCTCATGTTCAATGTTATGCATTCAGAGATGGTATTCTGGATACCTTAAAGCAAGTGGTTATTTGAATTTCTGTTGCTCTTCTATCATCTCAAACCAGTCTGCTTATTCTTCTCTGACCTCTGACATCAACAACACATTTTCATGCTGCTCACTGGACATTATTTTTTTTTAGATCATTCTCTGTATGGTGCTCAGCTGGTAATAAGACGGCCGAAGTGTGCAAGAAAATATTTCTTGTATCCTAGAAGTGGTTGTGTGTGAAAATCCCACTAGACCAGCAGTTTCTATAATGCTCAGATCAACAACCATGTCACGTTTAAAGTCACTTTAATCCCTTTTCTCTCTTATTGTGATGCTCAGTTTGAATTTCAGCAGGTTGTCTTGAACATGTCTGCATGCCTAGATGTATTAAAATGCTGTCATGTGATTGGCTGATTAGCTATTGTTAACAAGCAATTGAAAAAGTGTACCTAAAGAGGTCACTGATTAGTGTATATCTAAGTATCCATTAACATACATTTCTATTCTTTAGCATCCACAATAACTAACCTTACTGTACAGTTATACAGTCACCAGGAATAAGCTACTTTTAGACCCTTTTAGCTCCATTTCTTCTCTTTTTTATATTTTTAAAAGCATCTCAAAAGAAATTTCACAACCTTTTAAAGAAACCCCAATTACTTTCTTTTCAAAGAAGTCCCTCAAGCTGCCCCACTCTGCTGCAGGAGGACTTTCGTATCCGTGAATAATAACCATAATGATTATTATAATATGCTATGACCATAATGACCATAATTTGAATGCACTCCAAAGTCAGAGGCAGCTAAGTAGTTATGGTGACTGAAGAATCGGAGGCAGTGAGTGGCAGAATGAACAATATGCAGCATGGCAGCTGACAGGGATGTGAATGTGAGAGACAGAAAAACAAAAGGAACCATTCTGCTTCATTATAATGTAAATAACTAAAACATCAAATGTTAATATAAACAAAAAGTAGGATACAGAAGTGTGTGGAACTTCTGCATCCCACTTTTATAGAATTATATTCTGAGAGTTAAGCAAAGAACTCAAGACCTGTGAACCTCATATAGTCAGATTAAAAAAAGAGTAAAGAGTGGAAGCATTTACGGTCATATGTGCATGAATATCACACGCTCTTGACACTTCAACTATATATGGACATTAAGAATGAATCGGGCCAGCTTGACATGCTAGGGGCCAAAAGAATAATGTATGACTCATCTGCCAAAGTATGACTGTGCATGTCTCACCTTCACTCCCAGCTTAATGTTTATTTAAACATGCTTCTTGACGACATGGAGTCATGCAGAACCTTTCTGTATCTCTCTGTCACTTTGTCTTACATAATTCAGAGCATCTGACTGCAAGTGTGTGATTGACACGCACTGTCCAAAAAGAAATCTGTCTCCTACGTGACAGGTGAAAGACATGCAACTTGACTGGCCTGCTCACCAATCCGCCTGCCTGAAACCAAACAAATGTTCATAGACAATTTGTTTTAAGGTTTAAGAACATAAATGCATCTAAGGAAAAGGGGATACTTACAAAAACAGCTACAAGTAAAGAAGCAGCAACGTAAACTTTTAAAAAGTCTTTGTAGCATTTGCAGTGTCTAAAAGGGAGATGATGCACTAATTATACATTATGAGTTTAATTAAAAGTTTAACTGTAAGTATATACATGGTCTTCATTTGATTTATTTTGACAGAGCTAATTAAAGCTGTAGGTAGTAACTAACAACGGTTTGATGATGCAGTTGTGTCACACAAAAAAAATAATTTAATGATGTTGATTAAACAATGATGACACCAAAGAAGTGAGGATGTTATTTCCTCTCATCCCATCTCTAAATCTGCTGCTCACATTTCTGATGTGAGGGACTAAAACACAAGGAGAGGAAATCAAGTGTGCACAAATTGGAAAATAAGATGAGGGTATATTGGCACAAACTAAAACCAGCTGATACACCCTCATCTACCCCAAACTAAAGTAGCTGAGAGCTGTTGGCACCCGCTGTCCAGCTGAGACAATAAGATCTTTTACTTTCATGTGGCAGGCCATTCATTTCACACATAGACTTTGAACGCTGGACAGTTGTACAATCACTGTCATGGTGCGGTGGATGTGAGGATACAATAGCAGGACAAAGATGCAGGAGGAATGCAAAAACAATTTTAATAACAAGAACAGGTCGTCCTTAAGACAAACACTAGAAAAAGCGTCAGGTTAGCTCAATTGGTAAAGCATCACTCTCCCATGTTGGAGCCCAGGGTTCGAATCCCCCAGGGGATGGACATTAACACCTTCCAGTTAGGTCCTTTGGCAAGACCCTTAACGCTACTGCCTACCCATTGTAAGGCGCTTTGGATAAAAGCCTCTGCTAAATGACTGTAATGTAATGTAAAAACTCAACAGATGAAACCAAGGGGTATGTATATTGATGATAACTAATGAGGAGCAGGTGAAGCGAAATAGCAAGTCAAACCAGGTGTACTAAAAAACAGGAAGCGGAGCAGAAAACAGTAGACATGGGGAATGAACTACAAAATAAAACAGGAAACCAGACAAGACAATGAAGCCATAGGAATGAATTAAAACTAAACCAAAAACCCTCAGATCATGACAATCACCTTAAAAAAAAGGAAAAAGTGCAAATTGAGAGAAGCTATTAGATTTACTCAAACAATGAGTAGAAATCATGTTTATTAATTAAGAATCTGGTTAATCTGGCTAGCTTCTGAAGGCTGAGGGTATGTATGTATTTATTTTAATATTTTTATCTAAATACATAAATAAATAAATAATAAGAAAAAACTCACTGGGACAATTGCTTTAAAGCAAGGTTATTTATATAGCATACACATTTCATGTACAGGACAATTCAAAGTGCTTCACATAAAACAAAAGCATTACAGATATTAAGAAATAGTAAAAGGCAGCAACAAACAGCAAGAATCACAATTATATCATAAATTATATTAAAATCATAGGCGCATGAGAAAAAAAATGTTTTTAACCTGGATTTAAAAATGTCTAGAGTTTAGCCAGAAGCAGGTAGAAACCCTCGCTGCGGAGAACACCCGCCTCAGAGAGTCAGTAAAATCCCTTAACAAGGGCTTGACCAGACCTAGAGGAAAATAAAAAGATAAAAAAACAGTGAAGGATTTGCAGGCGCGGAGCATGAGAGAGAATCTAGTGTTTGCAGGGATCCCAGAGCAGACAGAGGAAGACCTCGAGACCACGTGATAAACTTCATCAAAACTCACTTGAAGCTCCCGGAGGAAACGGTTGAAAACATCTTCTTTCACAGAGTCCATCATCTGGGTGGGAAGAAAATCGGGGTCCAGCAGACCAAGACCCATTGTAGCCAAGTTCGACAACTTCAAACAGAAGGAGCAGGTTAAGAACTTCAGAGTAAACGACCAATATCTGAGGGAGATTCTTGACCGACAAAGACTCCCGTTTCCCATCAGGAGAAAATTCATCGCTGAAGGCGCTCGCGCTGTCATCGCGGTGGATAAATTATTTATTAATGGACGGGTGTATCGCAACGCGAACATCACTCAGTGGCTCTACTGATGTGTTGGTACGTGCTTCCATTTCTCCATATTCTAACTAAATCGTGTCAATGCATAAAACTGCCATAAAAATATCATTTTGTTTACAGTAAATTCACTGCCCCCGTCTCCACAACATTGCCCTAACACAGATGTGTTTTTTTAATATTCTTTTTTCTTTTGGCACTGTCAACTTTTCACTTCTCACTCTTCTTCTCTCCGACCCTTTCACTGTTAACGGTAATCCCACCTGTCATTATATTACACACACTTGAACATCAGGCCCAGCTTGCTGACACACATCAGCACTTTGCATGACTCACACAAACGTACACACGCATTGTATAAGGAACCAGTGCAAACGCACATGCAGACATTTAATACACAGATTCAGGTCGCACACTCAGCCGGCAGATACACATGCACATAGAGATGCATACTAAAAACATGCGTTATAGACGATCAACCTGGTAGCCAAATTGTGCTATTAAACAAAACTAAACTGCTAGTGTATTAATGGTTTAAAAACCATTTATGATTGGTGTAAGACAGATTATTCCAATTGTGTTATCAGTTCATTTCACTTGACTGAAGCCTACATATCTTTTAGGGAGGATTTACAACAAGCAACAACACAAAAAAGCTATAAATATCAGCGCTAACAGCTGCTCCTCAATGAATACATGAGCAATTAAGACTCCTTACAGCATGTAAACCCAGGTAAATACAAAAACTCAATACAAATTAATTCATGCTCACAAGGTTTCTGCCAATCAGCCACTCTTCAAATGTACAATATGGATGAAACACACTCACTGAACTGAGAGCATTTCCATGCATAATGAGGCTTGGTCACATCTAAATAATTGATGAGAGAAAATGGATTTGGGAATCCATTGTAATTTCTCCTCTGAGCAAAATAACCACCTCCCCAAAACAAGACCCTGCTGAAATATTTATGCAAGCAAGAGAGCGTCAGGGGGATGGAGAGTCTGTTCATGTGAGCAAGAGTCAACATAGTTTAGAGTTAATTAAATCAATATTCACATTTACCTGAAGCAGCCTGATATTGCCCTTCACGCTTCCTGCCCAACATTTCCCTCTGTTACTAATCCACGCCTCTTCCTGTCTGCCCGCCTCTGTCTTCAACCCCCCCTGCCCTCGTTCTTCATCGTCTCAGATTCAATGGGGCTCTCTGTAGTGCAGTGATAACAGTTAATGAATACTGCTGTTATAGACCCACAGAGCTCATTCAGGTACCTACAGGGTGCAGCTAGCATCGTAACAGGGAATTTCCTGGTGTGAATATTAGTTTTTTATATGCTGACATTCAGTTTTAATATAATGATTCCCTTTTCAGTATTCAAAACCAAACTCATACATATGCAAAGTATTCAACAGATGTAGATGTCTTTGACTTTGCTGTCTTTGAAGCAAGTTTACATGTAGCCAAAGCGAGCCTCCACTGCAGGGATTCTTTGCTCATCTTCAGGGACGGAGTCATACAAGAGTAGCTCAGAGCAGAGTTGTTGCTCCTCTGCATTGAAAAAAGCTAGTTGAGGTGGTTTTCACATGTGGTCAGGATGTCTTCCAGACAAGTCCCAGGGGAGTTGATTTGGACATTTTGCACCTAAAAAAGGCCTCAAGGCAGACCCAGGACACAATGCAGAGATTATATCTCTGCTAGCTTGAAAATGCCTCACTATCCCACCAGAAGAACTAAGGGAGATGGCTGAGGAGAGAAGGTTTCTGTAAAATACAATACAATACAATACAATACAATATAAATACAAAAAACATATATATATATATATAATAATGTAAGACATGCTCTCAGAAAAAAAGCACAATCTAGATAATTAGATGGGTTAATTTTATTGCATGTAGAAACCACAACTACAACTATGCACTTACACAGACAACAACATATCAGGGGATATCAGTAGACATCAGTTAGCTATTCCTTCTATGTTGGCCTAAATGGTCAGAATTAGACAATGTATCTAATAACACATATATTCATCAAAAAAATTTTGTTTTTTGTAAAGTCCATTCCAGCTACTGTCTTAATCTTACTTCATTGCTGGTGTCCAGGTAGGAATTGTGTAAAAAATAAAAAAATAAAAAATATACAGTGAGGAAAATAAGTATTTGAACACCCTGCCTTTTTGCAAGTTCTCCAACTTAGAAATCTTCGAGGGGTCTGAAATTTTCATCGTAGGTGCATGTTCACTGTAAGAGACATAATTAAAAAAAATAAAACCATCCTGAAATCACAATGTATGATTTTTTTAACAATTTATTTGTATGAAACAGCTGCAAATAAGTATTTGAACCCCTGAGAAAATCAATGTTAATATTTGGTACAGTAGCCTTTGTTTGCAATTAATGAGGTCAAACGTTTCCTGTAGTTTTTCACCAGGTTTGAACACTGCAGGAGGGATTTTGGCCCACTCCTCCACACAGATCTCCTCTAGATCAGTCAGAAGAAGGTGTATTCTATTAGTTTAGGATTGTGAGAGCGCCAAGCATCAGAAAGACCAAAATCCTTATATGTACAGTTCAATAAAAAGACCAAAAAGTGAAGGAGAAAGCGGGCAGCCCTGCCTGGTGCCTCTCTGTAAACAGAAGCTTGGAGAAGTTTGATCATTGGTCTTCACACATGCATTTTGGTTGTTATATAATATTTTTATCCAGTCTATGAAAGATTGCCTGAACCCAAATTTGTTTAATGTTGCAAATACAAATTTCCAGTTTTCTCGGTCAAATGCTTTTTCTGCGTCTAAGGAAATAACTGTGGATTCAAGATTATGTAGAGTAGAATAATCTATTATGTTAATTAATCTGTGCATGTTAGTAGATGAATGTCTACCTTTAATAAAGCCTGTTTGGTCAGGATGTATTATTAGAGGGGTTATTTTTCCCATCCTTCTGGCCAGAGCTTTGCTGACTATTTTAAGATATACATTTATTAGTTAAATTGGACGGTAACTAAAGACTCGGGTCTTTTCCTGGTTTTGATAGTAGAGTAATATTAGCTAGGTGCATATATGGCCATTTTAGTTTCATGTATTAATTTTGGAAGATTGATGTTACTAAGAAATTGGTCAATATTCTCATCTGTTGTGTTTAGTTGTGATTTACATAAAGTTTTATAGAATTCTCTAAAAGTGTTATTTATCTTGTCAGGGTCGCAGCTGATATTTCCTTCTGGATCATTGACAGAGGAGATGGTTGTTTTCTCGTTGTTTGTTTTTAACTGATTAGCCAGAAACCTTCCAGATTTATTTCCATGTTCAAACTTCTCCAAACAAAGTCTTTGCACCAAGAATTGTGTTTTTCTATCTATTATTTTGTTAAGTTCAAGTTTAGCTTTCTTTATAGCGTTCAGTATGTGTTCATCTGGGGAGACATGATAAGCATCCTCTAAGGATTTAATTCTGAGTTCTAACTCTGAAATAAGTAATGACTCCAGTTTCCAGTTGCTGGTTTATTGATCTTATTTCTCACAGTGAATGCGTGATTGCTAATGGTAATAGGATGGATTTTGATTCCTGACATGTCACTCATCAGTGAGCTGCTAGTTAAGAAATAATCTAATCTAGAACAGGAATGGTGAACTGAAGAGAAGAAGGTTTATTATATTAGTGTGGGAGAGCGCCACAATCACAAAGACCAAAATCCATAATGTACTGTTTAACAGTTTCTGAGGATTTCCGGACTCATTGACTTCCTGTGGTACTAAATTAGTCCAATATAATATTAAAATCACCCCCCACAAATAATTTATTATCTGAGTGACCATAGAGTGAGGTGAAGAGGGAGTGAAAAAAGAAGGTGTCATCAACATTTGGACCATATATATAATACATAACTTAACATTTTTAATGGATATTGTAAATATTATGAATCTGCCTTCTTGATCTGTGATTGTATTCTCAATGTCAAATTTTAACCTTCTAATAAAAATAGTTGCTACTCCTCTTTGCCTAGAGTTATAACAAGCTGAGTACACATGTGGAAAATGGGCTGCTAAGAGATAATCTATTGTTGAGTTTGATAATTGAGTCTCTTGAAAAAGGACAATGTCTGCTTTAATCTCTTGCAGCCGATTGAAATCTTTAACCATTTCTCCCCCGTACCAGCTCCGTGTACATTCCACGTAATACACCTGAAAGTGTCCGACACCCGATAAATAAAAAGAGAGCTACCTGCATATTACTGAAGCATGTGTGTGCGTTCCGCTGCCTCTCCGTTTGCATGTGTATCTGCCGGCTGGCTGTGCGGCCTGGATCTGTGTATTAAATGTCTGCATGTGCGTTTGTGCTGTTTCCTCATACTTTGTGCGTGGGCATTTTGTAAGTCATGCAAAGTGCTGATGTGTGTCAACAATCAGACCCCCTCCTCTAGGTGACCCAGCCAGGGCTGATCAGGCCCCAGCTTGTGTCCAGGTAGCGCTCCCCTACTTGCCCCGCTTCTACCCTCCTGATCCACAACCACCTTGATGCAACTTCTGCTGCGTCGGTGGCCAACTGTTACGTCCCCTGGCCTATGTGCAGCTGTGACTCAGGCCATGCAACTAAGACTGTGTGGGAGCACCTCTGTGATTGGCTGGGCTCCCTCAAATCTCCTCCTTCAGCCGTGCGTTGCGGTGGCATGCAAACAAGACTGTGTGGGAGCACCTCTGTGATTGGCTCAAAGAGAGGCTTGACATCAAGGCTCCTCCCTCCGCTGTCAGGATTGGTCCATCGCTGGCCGGGACAGCTGGGGACTGGCACCCGGAAGC
>JBAMHW010000022.1:6240874-6251422 GCA_037177495.1 Rhadinocentrus ornatus
TCAGACCCCTCCATGTTTCTAAGTGGGAGAACTTGCAAAATAGCAGGGTGTTCCAATACTTATTTTCCTCACTGTATATATAAATATACTTACA
The DNA here is from genome assembly GCA_037177495.1 of Rhadinocentrus ornatus. Classification (NCBI taxonomy): domain Eukaryota; kingdom Metazoa; phylum Chordata; class Actinopteri; order Atheriniformes; family Melanotaeniidae; genus Rhadinocentrus; species Rhadinocentrus ornatus. The sequence goes on from JBAMHW010000022.1 coordinate 6,240,969, forward strand.
TATATACCACATATAGTAAGCAGTTAGCTTCTGTCCAATTTTACTGTTTGTGAAACAGTAAAATATAGAAAAAAATAATGCATTTTATAATCTTTACCATTTTTTTATTCCTTTGTTAAAAGATTAAACAAACACTATCAACAGCTACGGAAATTTTGACCATGCCTCAATATTGTTGTCATTTTTATTTCCTCCTACTGTAAATTTTTGTCTTTGTTTTAGAGACCAAATCAAAAGAGTTTAACAGTTTAGTGATCATTGATTCACCCCCAAGGTCAGCCAGCTTACAGAAGGACAGAGGATCATCTAGGGAGCTGACCCTCTACTTTGAATGTTTTGACATGGAAACAACAGCTTTCACATAATACTTACAGCAGCTACACAACATAGAACAAGGATGTAAAGCAGAGCATACCCTGAGGTCAGTGAACCCAACAGAAACTGGTAGACCCGGCAATGTGGCTGGAGTTTTCACCAAAATCTTCCACCAGTCCCTGTCCCAGTTCACTGTTCCATCCTGGTTGAAGACAACTGAGATAGTCTGTCTAAAAATATCACCATTAAAAGTCTGAACAGTTGTTCATTTGCAATGACACTCATTGTTATGAGATGCTTTGAAAAACTGGCACTGAGTCACATCATTGGCTGCCTTCCATCTGCTCTGGACAGATTTCAGTTTGCTTATGGGGCAAATAAATCCATTTAGGATGCTATTGCTACAGCTCACCATACTGTTCTCATCCATCTCGAGTAGCAAAGTAGCTACACAAGGTTATTTTCTGTTTGATTTTAAATTTAAAACCATCCTCCCCTATAGACTGGTGTTCATACCTGGGACCTGGAACTTCCAACATTCTTCTGTCACTATAGTCTACCCTCAAAACCAAAGAGCCGGTCATCAATTTCATATGGGTGCCCAAATCCAGTCCTCAAGAGCTACTATCCTGCAACTTTTAGATGCATACATTCTCCAGATAGCTGAATTCTCCCATCGTCATTCAGCTAGGGAAAGGCTTGGCAACGTGTCATTTGATTCAGGTGTGTTGGGGAAGGAATGCATCTAAAAGTTGCAGGTTACTACCTCTGAAGGACTGGACTTGGGCCCCCTTGAACGACAGGAAGAACAACAGGACATTGACCCACTACATAAGCAAGGACTCTGTATAAAGGGTCCCAGCGCAAATTAAGGAGGATTTTCCTTGGAGAGCTGTTAAAGAAGACTCAACAGAGATTTCACTTCCTGACTCCCAGAAGCTGTTGGTCGCCTTCTACATGCTCTGTAGAGAGTATGCTCAGATACTGGGTTGGTGTGTTACACCAGCTGCACAGCAAAGCTGAAAATGAAACTACTGGCTGTCCTGCCCCAACATTAGAAGAACTTTACAATTTCTGTTGTTACACAAAAGCAAAAAAACCCATCACAACATTGTCAAACTATTTTGAACTCTGTAATCAGGTGGGATGTACAGGCCAATAAAAACAAGGACAAAACAAGAAACTCTTTTTTCTTTTAATCCCAAAGCTATAATTTGACTTAATTATAATGGTTATCATGCATTAATGTCATCAAATAGGAGCACTGTTTTATCATGAGCTATTTTTTTTTTTTTGTTTGTTTTTTTGGAGAACATTTGTTTTTTATGTTAAGTAGCAATGGAAATAAAGGCTCTATCTACAGTATCAGTTATTCTATGTTCAGAAACTTGAGTGTATCCCAGAGGTCTGACATGTGGTGAAAGGTCAAGAGAAATCAAATTTGAGCTAACCATCTGCCTCAGGGAAAAATCTTGATTCCTATGTGCAGCAATGTTTCTTTTCCTCACGTGGTTTTACCTGTTATTTTTTACTGCTCTGAAGTTCTTGTACCCCTGCTTCCCCATCAGCAGCAGGCAGTTGAGCACATCTGTTTACACTGTCCTCATCAGGATAAAGATTTAAAGGCTGGGACAGGAGCTACAGGCAGGGCCAGTGGGCTTTATGGCAGAGTGCAGGCCCTGCGTGTCCTTTAAATGAACTCAGTTTGGAGATATTACCCTAATACACCAAGCCAGTAAATAGCTTAAAGTGTCTGATGACAATTCATGTAAGCTCTTAGGTTTTGGGACGAGAAGGGCTGTAACACAACGAGTCAGAGACAGTATGCAAAAATAAATCATCAGTTTATTTACAACCGGGCAATCCTATTAAAAAATAAACATAAAACAAAAGGAAAAAGGTCCGACAACATTAATTAAGAAAACCAATAAACCAAATAGACCAAACACAGCTAACAGTACTAGTAATTAGTACTGTCCTAAACACAGGCTAGATGCCAGTCTGCAGAGTAAATAAGAAAATCGACAAAAAACAAAAGGAAGTAAGAACCGTACTCAATGAAAGAGTTCAGAAATTGGGCTTATTTTGCCCCAGCAGGTGTTTCTAAACAACAACTAAACAAAACAACAGAAACCCAGGTACTGGCAGTTGTCCTAGAAAAACACAAAAGTAACAAAAAAAGCGAACAACAATGCTAAACCCAAATCCAAATGTCTCTCAATAATCACAGGGCTGCAATACAGGCCCCAGATGCTCGCAGAACCGTCATAACCCAAGACCACCTCAGTGTTTACTCCCCAAAGTGCCGAGCTGTGCTGGAATCACACACAGCTGCCTTGAGTTCAGTCAATTTGCGGCTCATGAAGGCAGACAAGCGTCCTGAACGGCCAGCCATGTAGATTCATAGCAGCCGGCGCCCAATTACAGCAGAGGAAGGAGGGGATCCGGAAGTGAAAGTGGTCCAATCCAACCTCTGTCCACACCAGCCGGAGACCAATTGCAGGGAAGGGAGGATCCTTATCCGGAGGTTGAGTGTTGAGTCAAGAAGTTGAAGCAGCTCCAGGCTGACCTGCCTGGGGCCGTAACACAATCAAAAGAAATTAAAAGCCTCAGTGGGTGAAGTCACCAACTCCTGTTGGATATAAAAAGTCTTGAGAGGATGTGATGTTTTAACAAGTAGCCTGTGGCCCTAAAATTTCCAATTCTTTATTTATGGATTCTGTGTTTTCATATCTGTTGTCATATATCTTTTGCCAACCCACACAGTGTAAATGTTCACACCTATGTTCACTCACCCATACAAACACTTGTTTATCATAATCACAAAAGGCAAATTTATTTATATAGCACATTTCGTGTATAAGACAATTCAAAGTGCTTTACATAAAACATTACAAGCATTACAGCAGGGAGCAGGAAGCAATAACAAGTGCATTTTAAAAAAACGTTAAAAGAAATAAAATAAATTAAATGAAAACAGTAAGAAAAAGCACAAATAAAATAGATAAAATGCAAGAAATGAAGTTCTAGTGTGGGTAAAACAGTATTAAAACATGATCAAGTTTTAAAATTCAAGCTTAAAAGAGACAGATGCAGGTTTGGTCTTGCAGCAGAGAACAGGTGGGTCTTAAATTTGGATTTAAATAAACTGAGTCTTTCAGCTGATCTGAGGCTTTGTTTCACACATGTAGAGCAGAGAAGCTGAATGCAGCTTCTCCTTGTCTAGTTTTGACTCTGGGAACTGATACTGGATAGTTAGGTAGACCTGTAAAAACACTTTTACAATGATCAAGCCGAATAAAGATGAAAACATGGACTAGTTTTTTCAAGTCTTGCTGAGACATCAGATCTTTAACCCTTGATATGTTCTTAAGGTGATCGTAGACTTTGTGATTCCCTTAATGTGTTTCTCAAAGCTTATGTCTGAGTCCATCAATACACCCAGATTTCTAGCCAGGTTGGTGGTTTTTAGGTTTATAGACTGAATCTCTAGTGACCTTTATAAATTTCTTTTTGGTTCCTAAAACAATTACCTCAGTTTTGTTTTTGTTTAAATGAAGAAAGCTTAGACACATCCAGTCATTAATCTCTTCAATGTATTTACTAAGAGCCTGTACAGGGCCTCGGTCTCCTGGTGACATTGTAATACATATTTGCATGTCATCTGTGTAGCTATGGTAACTAAATTAGTTTTTCTTTATAACCTGTGATAATGGAAGCACGTAGATGTTAAACAAGAGGCCCTAGGATGGAACCCTGGGGAACTCCACATGTAATTCTTGTCTGTTCAGATGTAAACTGTCCTATTGACACAAAGTACTTTCTGTTCTCTAAATAAGTTTTAAACCAATCAGTTCTCCAGTCGTTTAAGTAATATCGTCGTCAACTGTATCAAATGCAGCACTGAGGTCCAGTAAGAATAAGACTGACATTTTTCCATCGTCGTATTCTGACATGTCATTAATAACCTTGGATGGAGCATTCCCCTTTTATAAACATGCATACACACTATTCCAAATACCACTATATTCTCTCATGTGTCCTAATTAGATTTTTCCTTTTTTGCGTTTAGGAACGATAGGCCAATAATTGAGAGTTTAGTCCTGGTTTGTAGACACTAGTCTTTGTTGGATTAGCTACTTTTCAATCACCTTCTGCACTAATCCAGATAAAAATAATTTGGGAATGAGTTTGATTTTACTCCTGATGTAAATCCAACATTGTCTCTTTACTGGAGATTCATTTCATTTCCAACAGCTTCATAATATATATCTTTATTTAAGCCATGATTAGCCTTTAATCATTTCTGAGAGAAGTGATGCATTTTTCAGGTAAATACTCCCTGTGTACTTTTGGTATGTTTGGAGACATGTAGTGTTTATAATGATGCTGTAATTATGAAACTTTGTCATCAGTTTAAAAACATCTTTCCAGCACATTTTCATAAACACATAACTAAAAACTAAGTTTTGTTGTTGCCGTACACATTAGAAGTAAAAACAACGATATTTTGTTTTTTTATTAAATGACACTAGCAGTGACTTTCAGCTAAATGCTGCCAGCAAAGCCTTTTTTTCCATCATTGAGGGGGGTTACTAAGAAAAATAATCAAAAGGTTTTAGCAGAGCTGATAAGGCATTTCAGAAATTTCTATTCTTAAGACTATTATATTCGGATTATGAGGAAGTATTGCTGCTTAGATTAAAATATTAAGAACTGAGGAGTAGCCCAAGACTTTTACACAGCAGATAATGCATGGAAAAAAGAAAGAAGTGCACAGAGTAGTGATCATGTAAGCAAATGCTTGTGAATTGTGAAAAAGTTCACGAACACGTTGTTACATTGTATAATTTTAGCTCAAAACATAATTGTTTTCTAATCCTTATTAAGTCCGTTATATCTTAAATTATATACACTGTAAGTGATTATGATGTATAAACCCAATGAAAGTGACATGTGTTGTGTATTTAACCAAGGAATCCATAAAATTCTGAGGTGGTCATGGTTGCATTGTGAAAATAAAGTATTTTTGTTCTAACCTAGAGTCTTTGATTTCTTACTTTAAACAGGTAAATGTTATTACAAAAAAACAAACCAGTTAGTGGTTAATTAAAGAAAGTAATAGAAACATTTGTCATGTGTTCGTTTTAAAGGCTGATAGTACTGTGCAAAACCATCCTTCCTGTTACAGGAAGCAGTTGAGGATGAGGTTTGTTCTAATATGGAAACCCTCATACAAACATTTGTTTAATTTACTGCTTGTTCCGGCAGTATTTCAGAAGGTTCTGTTGTGGCTCCTGTTTCAGGGTACAAACAAGTGGCCTTCTCAATGTGATTGTTTCAGTTGGTGGCCTTCTTGTGTTTAAACTAAAGGCCTGCAAATAATAATAATAATAACAATTTGACGGAATATGCATAAATACAACCCACAGGTAAGAGCAACTTAAAAGGAAATTTTCTTTTTAACAGTAAGTTTTTCAGGCTTATACTGTTAAGATGAATGCTTGCGGGTCCATACTCCTTTGGTTTAAATTTATGGTGAGGGTTGCATGAGCTAGAGAGAGTTTGAGTGAAACTGGCCCTGGTCATCTCTTTATTTCATCTGCTGTTTGATGTTTAATTATGCTTTTCTTTCTTATCACCTTTGAATAATCCAGAGACCCATTAATATCATCAAGTTAAAATGCCAAAGCTAATGCAGGGAAGCACAAGCAGCTTTAGATGAGGAGTCCACTTCAGCACTAATCCAGTCACAGGGGAGAGTAAGAGAGAAGAGAGTAATAAAATTAGATCCACGTGTATAGACTGCAATGTGGCTGCATGTAATTTTTTCTGAATAATAATTTCACAGGAACAGACTCAGATTCAGCTTCATGACAAGTCATATAGCAAATCTGTAATGAACCACCTTGGTCGCTACCCCCGTTGCTGGCTCAGAGGTGGATCAGCAGTGCATCAACTTCAACATCCCGTGTATTGTTGCAGTTTTTACATGACACCAATGCACAAATGAAAGCACATCAGTCCAAACTTGAAAGATGCTCAGAATCCCACCAGGGAGGTGTCCAGGAGGCACACTAATCCGGCTTCTTCCAAGGTCTGAGCCCATATCAGCTTCTCTCTCTGTCTCTAAGGGAGAGTCCAGACAACCAGCTGGGGAAACTCATTTTGGCTGCTTGTATCCACAATCTTATTATTTTGTTTACTATCCACAACCAATGGTCATAGGCAGTGGCGTGCCTAGATAGAGCCTTGGTGGTGCTAAAGCACTTGCCCTTGCTGTCAGGGTTGAAAAAGTGCCCTTTTTATCAGAAATTTTTTTTCGTAAACTTTGTATTGTATGTGCCCCACTATGTTGACGCGATCACACACCCCTTACACATATGTGCATGCGCACATACACCAGTTTAGTTCCCGTTGTTTCTTTGGCAATGTGATAACGCAAAGCGGACGCCAACGAGGCACATTGTAAGCATGTGCATTGCAGCAGCTGGACTGTTCGTGAAGTTACCTCCCTATCCACCTGCCACTACTCAGGTAACGCTGAACTATTTCAAGGGCACCTTTTGCTCATAAACTAAGCCTGATACCAAAGTATTTGTCCTTGTTGTAAAATAGCCTGTCTGTCTCATTACAGTCTAAACGGCTGAGTCTAAATTAGCCGACTGCCAGCTTAACGCGCTTAACGAGCTTGGCACATGTTAGGCTAAGTGGTCACTACAAACGTGGGTATGTTTGGCTTTTTCTTCCGTGAAGTTTTCATGACGTATTCATAAACCACATCGCACAGCGTTCTCCAGCTGCTCTTCTCTTTTGTTGCAGATTGTAATAATTTGACGAATTGTTTTTTTCTTTATTCAAAGCAGCATTATTCTAAGCAGTCTATAACCCTGTTGGCTTGACTTTTATCAATTATGGTATGCTTAGAAAAGAGAGGTTAAGAAAACAAAAAATTAAAGGAGCTACACCAGGCAGCTCAGGGAAGCAGCTCTGCTGGCCTGGATGAGGCCATCAGGCAGTAAGGAGGATGAGGAGGAAGATGACAAAGAAGAAAGGCCAAGACCAGAGTCATGTTAACTGTTTAAGGCCTTTTAATAATTTATAAATAAATTAATAATTAATAATAAATAATAATTCCTTTTTTCCTACTATTTTTTGCACTTCCGCATAGGTTCACATTTTACCCCCGGAGATTGCCACTTGCTCATACACCATTAAGAAGCTGAGATTCTTGAGACTTGAATGATGTATACTGTTTATGTATACAATCATAACTGTAGATTCAGTAAACACTTATTTGTGACCTGTGGCCAATGCAGTTCATGTTTGAAGCCATGTTGTACTCCAGAAGCAGATGACACCGCAACAATAACAGTCCTGTTGCAGTAAAAGCAGTACACTAAAATAGTTAACCCACCAGTCTAACTAAAACTCTTTTAGGTGAAAATTCAAAGATTTTAAAGGGTTAAAGGTTCTGATGTTGGACAGAGAGTAAGCTTTCACCTATAGAGGAAGAGGATAATAAGTATTACAAATCGCTTTGTGTTGGTGAGCATGAGTTGCAGTGGGAATTTGATGTAGTCCAAAAATTCTACTGAGGCACAGCCAAGAGTCACTTATCAAAGCTTCAGTCTGCATAAAGAAAACACTCTAGGTTCAGGCAGTTTCATCCCTTACCTCAAAGGACCACATGACAGAATGATGAAGGAGTTTATCTTGAACACATTTGCCCCATGTCAGTATGAGTCACAAGAGACTTTGTTGCTATCACGTCTTCAAATGTGAATATGAAATCCAGTGCTGCAGCTTTATCCCTGATAGGTGGAAATATGAGACACTTAATTATAACTAGACAGAAGCTCTAAGTTCAATATTGTAACAGCACAAAAAGTACAATATATAGAAAAACAAAGAAAAAATATAATAATGTATATAATAATAATATAATTCACACTGTCTTGGGTGTGTTTACAGTTAGCTGTGTGATTCTGTTCTTTATGTGAATAAAAAAAATGCAGCTTTTTATTCTGAAATTAGATGTAGCTAGATGTCATGTACAGCAGAAATCTCAAGTTATTTAACTTCATTTCAAGCTTTATTCTACATTTGTATACCAGTAATGATGTTTTGGCCAAGTGAATAGTGTGTTTGTCCTTATAAACTTATGACATTACTATCAAATTAATTTATTAAGCGAGACTAAGGAAAACAGCCGCTGCGTGGCTTTTGTTAATTAATGTAGCTTTTGTTTACACTCTATTTTATGCTAACCTAAATTAGCGCGTAAAATTAGCACTAGCATTGCAAAGCATAGCAACTTACTGTGTGTGAATCATCTTTGCTCGTCATCATGATGTTTGCTGGTGTTATGTTCTCCGTCCGCCATAGACTGTATATAAAAGAGCCGTCCTCTCACAATACTGGCAACCGGCACGAAACTCTCAGAGGGGGAGGGAGAAAGATAGTGTTTTACTCTTTCGACTGCAGTTCTGATTTAAAACACTAGTTTTCAATGCTTCTTATTTTGTCTTTAATGAGGCCCAATTAACTTAATATTTTTACACTACAAAATTTCTACATTAATATTAGCAGTTTGGTCAATTATAGCACTAATACAGAAAGGAGATTCAAATTCTCAGCATTTATGTGTTGTTTTAGCCCAAAGTTTCACAGTTTTTTTTCGGACTCACTGCCCTGCTGGTTTTTAATGTTTCCATGCATTTATACATACGATTATGATTGTTATCAAGCTCTGCGGAAACCTGTTGTTCGCCCGTTCATGTGGCTCAGGTGTAGAGATGCATGGGTGTTTTGGGGGTGCGTCCGGGATGGAGAAAAAAAATTCAGATTAAAATAAATAATTAAATTAAAATTATTTAAATTTGGATCAAATAGAAAGCGGGGACTGATGGCCGGCTACCAAACTCTTGACGTCTGAATTATACTCATTGAATAAACTAAATTAAGGAAGTCAATGATATAAGTTCCTATTTCTGTAAATTTACATGGAGCAAGTACATGGAGTAAAATAAAATACCATACGCGAGGGAGATATTATCAGCAGTGTCTCAGTGAGGGGAGACTGGGAAACTGTGGGGGTTAACTAAGATTGTCAATTGAATGAGGTTTTGGAGGTAAGGACCACCCCGGATTTCTCAGGTAATAAAAAGTGTAACCAAGTAAGAAAAAGGTTTGCCAAACCCCACTAGCTCCCACTTGGCAACTAGACACGCTGGGTTTGAGTCCCGGGAAAGTGAGACACCCAGAATTCTGTTAAAATTAATAAAATGGCAGATTTTTCCTTTTGGAGTCTACCTAAGATGCTATTGTTGGTACATCCAGTCTTCAGGTGAATAAGGTCATCTGTGTAACTGAACGCTCATCTCTGTCAACAAATGTCTTTTTGAAATAGACAGTAAATATAATACAATTCTCTTCATGCATGATTTAACAGGGTTAAAAATGTGATCTTCACCAGAGGTGCTGTCATGTCATTTGTATCTGCCACACTGGAATGTGTCAGTTCTGAAATTATATATTTTCAGACAAGTGTAAAAGTATATACCTTATTTACATTAAACACATCCTGTTGTAATGTTAAGGAGAAATGAAATGTTCAGGAGAAAACTGACATTTGGTAATCTGCACCAGGTCAGATCTGGGGATTTAGCTGTCAATGCTACAATAAGAGAGCTATTGACTCTTAGACCTGAAAGAAAGAGCAGTAAAATGCTAAAAGATTCTGCAGATTTTTTTTATTTTTTTATACTGAGGTAGCAGTGAGAAGTTGCAAAAATAAAAAATAAAAAATAATAACACATTAATAACTAGCTTAGAGGAGTTTCACATGTACTCCTTTTCTTTCTTCTCTTTTTATTTTTTCTTTCTCATCTCAGCTGTGTAAGGTAAAGGTGTGATCAGGTCATCTGATGCAACAGTCTTCCTGGTGAGCAAAGGGTCTTATGGAGCACAGATAAGACATATATATATGCACGGTGGTGTGGTGGTTAGCACCGCAGCCTCACAGCAAGAAAGTCGCTGGTTCGAGCCTCGGCTGGGGGAGGCTGGGGGAGGTTCGAATGTGGGGGTTGGTGGCCTTTCTGTGTGGAGTTTGCATGTTCTCCCCGTGTATGCGTGGG
>JBAMHW010000022.1:6279366-6290421 GCA_037177495.1 Rhadinocentrus ornatus
GTCATAAAGGGATGGACATGGTCAGCAACAATACTCAGGTAGGCTGTGCTGGTTAAACCAGGACACGTTGGTACTAAAGCGCCCAAAGTGGGCAAACAAAACATTCCCCACACATCACACCACCAGCAGCTTGAACTGTTGATACAAGGCAGGATGAATCCATGCTTTCATAGTGTTTAGGTTAAATTGTAACCTACCCTGTGAATGTTGCAGCTAAAATAGAGACTTATCAGACCTAGCAATGTTTTTCCATCTTTTTTGCCCAGTGTTGGTGAGTCTGTGTGAATTGTAGCCTCAGTTTCCTGTTCTTAGCTGACAGGAGGCACCCAATTGTGGTCTTTTGCTGCTGTAGCTCATCTGCTTCAAGATTGAACATGTTGTACGGTCAGAAATACTATTCTGCATACCTTGACTGGAACCAGTGGCTATTTAAGTTGCTGTTGCTTTTTATCATCTCCAAAATGTCTGCCCATTTTCCTTTGACTTCAACATGGCATTTTGGTCGAAATATTCTCTCTGTTGAAAGTTATTTTTTGTGTTTTTAATTCAATTTTATTATTCTTTAAATACATTGATGCATGTTCAGTGGGCATAATGAGAAAATTACATTTAAATGTGTCTGAGGATTTTTTCTATATTTTTTTATAGGTTTAAAATAAAATGTTTGGCATATGAAAAATTTCTAAACATCTCAAGCTTAAAATGACCTTTTGGCACAACTAGGCTAAGCGCTCATAATTCAAAGCCAATAATTTTGTACAAAATTGTAATCGCCGTACATATAATTAACCATCTTGTGGTTGGCAGCATGCTGTTAATGGTAAAAGTATTTGCTCCTTCATCTTATATTTCATCAGTTTAACAAATAAAGTTAGGAAATAGCGGGAATTTTTTTTCTTTAATTAAAGAATTGCTTGATTTCTTTATGTGCAACCCAGTCTAATGTTGGTTTCAAACACTGTATCCAAGTCCAGTTGGAAAAATCTAAATATTTGCACTAATTTTTAGTTTTTCTAAATGAAATCATGCAGTTCTCAAGTTGGAGAGCAACAAATACGATAAACAACGTCAAATAATTATACTGTTCATATACAGAGAAGACATCACTGATCATAATTTAGATTTTATCCCTTTTTATTTTACACAACATAACAACACAGTACATGTTGTCTTTTTCTGTACAGAAGCGTTCTGTGAGCTTGTGACCAACACAAGGTACAACATACCAATGTTAGTGAAAAGCTCGCAAGGTAATTGTGTTCTTTTTCAACTTTTTTTTTCTTTTTATTCCCTTTAAAAAATATCGATTTCATAAGAAGTCCATTAAAGTCTTCGTCTGTTTGCTGTTTCATGTCTTTATATGTCAAGAAAAAGGTCTGTTCTCCACAGTAAGTAAGAAAGGCTATGTGTGAAATCTGTCTCTTCCTTAGTTCATTCCATTTGTCCCAATCTCTTGTTTGTGGAGTCCTGGCGAGGTCCTACTTCCGGTTAAAATATGTTAGTGAGGGTCTGTTAGTGCAAAAAAGGCACCGACTGCTATTCTCTTGCCACTCAATGGATACACACTCTGTGAGCATGTGAATGTTAAGAATGGTGTGCTTTTCATCTCTTTGTATTGTTCTTTTTATTCCTTCACTTTCCCTTTATTAATTCCCTTTTTGTGGTATTTTCAGATAAGGTGAGTGTGAATGAGGAAATGATGTGGCAAACCCATTGTCTTGGTTTTCTTTTGTGCTATAAAGTGGAACCAACGAGACAACTCGAGGACGCTACAAGACAAGGCAAGTTATCCACTCGCCAAAGACCCAACTGCAGAATGGATAATGTCAACATGTAGAAGAAAAGAGTAAACCGAATACAAAAACAACACAACAGGATGAAAAATGTTCTGTGGAGAAACATGAAAAGAATAATAAAAAACAGGCTGTAAAAGAAAAATGTTCATCCAGAAACAGCCACTCATTCCCTCAAACACACTATGAAGAAAATCCAAACGTGAAAATGTACATTCTAAACAGTAACAACACACACACACACACACAGTTTTTAACACTAACAAGAGGCCTTAACCTTCACCCATACATCTATAAACAAATTCATACGCACTGCAGACGTTCACACAAAGATTATGAATAAACAAAGTTTATCTTGGGGTTGCTGCCTTGTTCCACTTTAAACTGTGCTTTCTAAGATCCAATCAGAGTCACACCGCCCTTTGTCCGAGTCTCCATCCTCTCCTTTCGGGAGCAGCATCCCGCTCATTGATTGGCTCCTTTTGTTCCGCATTATGTGCCCCAATTTTTGTGCTCCACCACCCGCTTGGTGATGGGACAAGTGAGTCTTTGAACCGCCTTCACTGAGCGAGTACCTCCTCCTCGCCCTGCTCCTTCCTCCTTCCTTCACGGGAAGAGTCTGGTACTTGGCAGTAGAGAAAGTGGAGCGGGGAGCCCGGCGCAGGATGGGAGTCTCTCTGAATCGTACAGAAGGAACTGGGCTCGGAGCTGCGAGAGGGCTGAAGAATGGGGAAGGAGCAAATGAAGGAGGCAGGGTTTGGTTAAGAGAGGTGGAGTTGTTGCGGTTGGTGTTGTGGTTCTCCAGAGCTGTAGGGGTGGAGGAGGGCAGGAGGGCAGAGGTAACAGTGGAAGAGGAGGAAGGCGGCCGAGGAGAGGAAATAGAGAGTAGGGTCTCTGTCACTGCTGGGGTGTTTGAGCAAGCTGAGCCAGGCTTACCAGGAGCGGGCTTCCGCTTTGGCTTGTGCAGAGAACCGGTGGCAGATGTGGGAGATACAATGCCAGTTTGAGATCTCTGTTCACCCCCTTTCTCCCGGTCCTCGCATGCAGCTGTTGGGCTCCTGGCCCCCCAACTCTGGCTGAGAACTGATGTCGCTGTGGAGCAGTCAGGCAGGGAGCACTCAGACGACTGAGTTATTGTATCCTTTTCCCCACGTCCTCCTCCTGCAGCTGCTGCCCCACTCCTTCTCTTTGTGCTTTCCGACATGTCGTCTAATCCTATTGATCCATGTTTAGAGGCGCTGGGAGTCACGGTGCATCCCTGTGATTGCTGCCCATTGGTCTGTGAGTGAACATTGGTCATTGACATAGAAACACCTTTGCCACCCTCACCAGGGTTACACACCTGAGGAGAAAGAATGGGGAGAAGGAAGGTTTTGATCTTTTGTTCTATAATGAAATGCCTTTACAGGAGCCCTTTCAAGTGTGAAGTGGAAAAAAAGAACATTTTATTCAATTACACTTTTATACATTTCAAGGCAAAATGGAAACAGATTCAACTCTTTTGATGCATGAGGTGCTAAGAACATCTCCACCTCCTCCGACCATTTTGAATATATGATGTAAGACGCTTTAGTCCTTTTCCATCCTGATGGTGCAAGGATAAGGTAGGGCCTGCTGCCAGGTTAAATTTCGCATTACATGAAGAAGCTATCTAGTACAACTCCAGTATGACTAAATTGGTGTCGTGCTTCTTTTCTAATACATCAGATTTAGCAATATTACACTTTACACAGTGTTAGTACAAGTTGAACACAGAGTCATTACACACCAAGTCATTATAATGCTGAGTCATCATAACAATAATGTTTTTAACTCTCTTTTTCGAGTTTTGGTTAGTCAGAGGTAAAAATGCCCAGGGCACTGACAATTCTGTAATTAAATATCCACCATGTCAATCCTCTGCATCAATGAAACAATTTGCTCTTTTATTCTTTCCTTTTTGGTTGGAGTGGATTAAAAGAGACACCCACCTTGTACCGTATCATCAGAATAATGATGAAAACGAGCACTGAGGCCACTATTATCCCTCCGATGATGATGATCATTGTTCCGCCGAGGAACTGAGACTGCATAAAGTGACACCTCATGTACTCTGACTCAGTGCTGAACTGCACACAGCCGACCACTCGTGTCGCGGTCAGAGAGGTAATGACATCATCGTAGATGGCCAGCACACAAAGGTCGTATTGAGTCCCGGCTGCCAGGTTGTTGACCAGGAAGTTCTTGCTTGATGGTGGGATCATTCTGTAGTAAGAGAGGCAAGAAAAGATGGTGAATAGAAGTATGGAAATTCCTGTCTGTTTTACAAAAGTAAGATGTCCTTTTTTATTTAGACATGAAGGATTAGTGGTCAATACCCCAGTTAAAGAGCTGGACCAATACACCTTCCAGGAAAGATGATTAAGGTGAAGTAATCCCTTATAACCATACTTAGCATATGCTGGAATGTGCAACTTGTGAATAAAACTGTCCAAATGTATCGCCTTTCTGTGACTGGCGTATGGAGGTGTAAACATTTTTTTATTATCAAAAAGTGATTTTAAATGATTAGTAATGTACTTCTAAGTGCATCTGCATGTAATATTTTACTTGCAATTTCATACTTAACTTTGACAGACAGAGGTAGCAGGGTGCAGTGACTGCAATGCTTATAAGGTTTTACATAACGCACTTTAAATTGTCTTGTACATGAAATTCCTCTACCCAAAAGAATGCATCTGCCTTTACTTGCTTTGCCTCGGAATAAGACCCAACTGCAAAAGAAATAAAACTACATCAACTTCAACTAGTTATCTACTTTCCTAAAGTTGACTGACCCTTCCAGAGCATTCTGCCATTTATTGCCCTATCCTTTAATAAGGTATTATGGATGAGTTCACTCGTCATCTACAATTTGATAAAGTAACAATAACAAATCTAATCTATGACAGCTCAAGTAAACCTGTACCCATCAGCTGTTGTTAAAACATCCAAAAAGGACCAAAGATTACTGAAATCTACTGGTGTTGTAATCATATCATTTAGAAAGCACGGTTGTGAATGGACGGTGGTCGTCAGTAGCCAAAATGCTTCCAGACATAAATGTGTTTTCCTCTGTGAGTGAATCCAGTGGGCTAATGCATTGTTTTCCTTTATGTGTCTTTTAATGCATTACTTATCCCAAACAGTGCTCTAGCACCTCAAACAAAGCCAGTACTGCAGTTTCTTCACACAGAGTTATTTGTACATTCAGAGACACTGTTGTAATAACGGTGGCACAAATGTGGCAGCTGCCATGAATGTGGACCCATGGCCAGTAGATATAAATGGCTTATTCTAAGAAAATGAAAATGAAACAGTTATTTTAATTAGGTGATTAGATACCAATAAAAACATATTTTAATGATACTTAAAATTAATTTTTCTTTCATTGACCTTTGATTTTGTTACATACTGCACCTTTATTGTTCAGAGCCGCTCCATTACATTGTTCAGATTTGCTTGTTGGCATCATACAACTTTCATATTTTGTTCAAATTCAATCAAACTTTAACTGGAATCTTGTTTTACTACTTTACTACTTGTTTTACTGTTTCTGGTTGCATGGAGTGAAAATAATCTTCCAATCAACATACGAGTGTTGCACTTTTATTGCTTTTAGAAAATAGCTAAAAAATGAATCAAAACCAACCAAATGTGACAACATAGGTGAGATTAAATGTATATAGTGTATTGTAAGTCTATTATTGTGTATTTATTGTAAGTGTTTGTCATATTGTTGTTTTTAAATGTCTGAGGACTACAGATGGAAAGTAGCTTCTAGCAAAATCTGGCATATTTACACAATGTCATGCATTTTCTCATCAAAGAAACAAATAAATGAAACGAAATACTCTCTGATGCAACATACCTTCAGAGAATCAACCAAAAAACACTATAATGTTTCCACACAGCAAAATATTCATATGATAAAATAAATGTGTCCCTTGTGACATGCTAATAAAGGGATTTTAGATGGTTTAGGAGGGAAAATTCCCTGAAATCAGTTCTCTAATATTAACTGATGCTCATTTGTATCTAGCATCTCTACAAGAGCAGACTTCATGTTAATAATATTTTATTTTGGCATTTCTTGTGTTGACCCCCCCACCAAACCCCATTGCCAACCCCCTTTACTGTCTCAACACAGACCCCTTTCAGTGACTGTGCTGTATGCAGCTGTCTTCGTACGAACATGGTGTACCCATAACGTCACTAACAATCCCACATTCCATGCAAACGCTGTTCACTAAATTGTGACAAGTACATCAAATAAATTTTGGGCCAATGAGTCAAGCTGTAAACTTTGATCAATGTCAGCAGTGGTTTGTTTGCAGAATAATTTTATATCTAATCCTGGCTTAAAGAAATGTGTCTTCTTTAGCATTTTATAATACTAGAGTTTTTTCTAAATTTTTCTTGTCATTAAAAATCTCTGAAACTCATTGTCCTATCTCTTATGCACAACTGTTTGATTCTTGTTCTGACAAAGAGTATTTAAAACAAATACCAGTTTTCAGAGTAAAACAGTGGTGCCACTAAGCTCAATTCTAATTTTTGTCCAGTTTCACAATTAAAAAAGAAAAGGGACATGTCGCTTGGACATGAAGGTACTTTGTCACTATACTTCACACTTGTGACACCTGTCACAGTGACTGGGGTTTTGTCCTTTGGTCTCTCTGAACAGGCTTGTCGGCTTTCTGGGATTTCCTCATTAAAATGCTAATCAAATTCCTCATTAAAACCAAAAAGGACACTAGTTCATGGCTCTTAGTCTGATGTGCGCTGAGAGGAGCAGAAGGATACTTTTGCCTGGTTAAAGCATCTGGTTTAGAGTTTGAGCCAAGCAAAGGTTAAAAGATGATTGAGGTTTTAATGGTTAGTATAAAGAGCGCTGGTATAAATGTTGCAGTTGGTCATTACTGGGCCATTGGTCAAGCAACAGTGCAAGCCTGTCATGTGTGTTTGTGTGAGCAGGTGTATGACCCCATGAATACTAATAGGATGATAGAAAGACAGAAAAAAAAGCTTGATGGCCATGAACGATCTCTTTTCCTCTTTTGATGTGTTCATGCATATGACGGGAAGCCGATGCTTAAATGCACATGTATGGAGAAAAGACCATCATTTCTGATTTGAGGCAGATGATATAAGATTAAGAGGTGGTGATGACAAATGATAGGAATAAAAGTAACTAGAACATATAAGAATATATACATATATATATATATATATATATATATATATACATATATCCTCATGTCCTGTTTTTTTTAAAGTTTTTGAGAACCACTGGGTTAAATCAATAAATTGAAGAAATAGAAACAAACTCATACACACAACACACAGACTGTTATAATATTCCAGTTAAGCACTGTAAAAATAAAATGGATAAATTCAATGTGTTAACCTTTAAGGGTCTGAGCCTATTTTGATCATCATACCTATGTTTGAATGAATTTCACTTATGTAATCTGATGATTCTATTTTTCGCTTTTCTAACTTCTTCTTTCCTTTCGACTTTTCCCTTCACGGGTTGCCACAGCAAATCATCTGCTTCCATCTAACCCCATCCTCTGCATCCTCTTCTCTCACACTAACTACCTTCATGTCTTCCCTCAAAACATCCATAAATCTCCTCTTTGTCCTTCCTCTAGGCCTCTTGCCTGGCAGTTCCAACCTCAGCATCCTTCTACAGGTATATTCACTATCCCTCCTCAGTACATGTCCAAACCATCTCTGGTCTCTCTGGCTTTTTCTCAAAAACATGTAATGTGTGCCGTCTCCCCGATGCACTCATTTCTGATCCTTTCCATCCTTTTCACTCCTAAAGAGAACCTCAACATTTTAGTCTCTGCAACCTCAAGCTCTGCCTACTGTCTTTTCTTTACGGTCTCTATACCGTACAACATTGCTGGCCTCACCACAGTTCTATGCACCTTTCCTTTCATTTTAGCGATACTCATTTATCGCACCTGTACTCGATTCTTTGCCTCTTTTCACACTCTCCATTGCTCTGAACTGTTGATCCTAAGTACTTAAAATCCTCCACATTTTTTTCTCTACTCCCTGTAACTTCACTTTCACTTTACTAACTACCTCAATAATTTCACCTGGCCCAAAAATACACACACACACACACTCAAAAGAAAGATCCAAATTAAAACATTTGTTGAGTAGTATCAGCTAATTCAACCACTTTTTTCCCATATTGAAATGATAGAAAATGATTTAAAAAAAAATGCAACACCTGCCCACCCCCATGCTTTCCTACTGATATGGTTGAATACAGTAAATATTTTTATTGTAGAAAAAAAACACATCATATCTCCTGTTTTCCAGTCTAACACCATAAAATGAAAACTCGAAAAGTGTCAAGTCTGCACATCCAAGTGCAGCTTATAGCAATAACCTATCAGCAGTTCTTACAGTTCTTTGAAAGCATCAGGCGATCTTATCACGCTGATATGATCTTAGACCCGTAAGGGTTTCAACTTAATGCCAATTGGAAGGAGTAGGTCTTTAATAAGATCTTCAAAGTTTCTATTCTCTGAGCAGTTATCATGCACATTGTTCCAAGATTGCTTTCTTGGCCATAACATGACCAGGTGGCTAATGTTCAAGAAGGCACATATGGCCTATATCTATATTAAGCCAAACTTTGAAAGTATATGCAACCTTTAGTGGTCTTGAGGGCTAATACCATTCATGATGGCAATTAATATATATATATATATAAAAATTTATCATCGTGATCATTTTCTTACCTCCAACAAAGTGGCATTGGAGCCTAAAGCCAATCACGTAATGACACACCTTCATAACACCTTGATGTGTTATGTTCTCATTTTACCATTTCAACCTCCAAACTGTAGTCCATGAAGGTAATGTTTTTATTTTTATTACGAACTAAGCTCATCTGTTTAATAAATGAAAAAAAGTGTGTTATACTAAGTGGTAGAATTAGTATTTAGTGCAATTTACAACAATTAGAGAGTAACTTACCAATGACGTGATGAAACCTGTTTTAAAGGTTTTTAGCTGCAGCTTGTCTAAATTTGATGTGACAAATGAAGCACAAAAACAATACCTCTATTGTAGTTATAAATCTAAGAAGCTTCTTTGTTGAATGTGTCACACTTAACCCTCTGAAAATAGCAGTAGATTGTTTTCTAAAAAGAAGATAGACAATTTTTATTTTAAATTGTAACAACAGATGTTGGAAAATAAGAGCATAGCAGTAATTATCTACCTTGCTTGATTGTTGGCTTGCTTGTTTCTGTGACTGCGTCTGCATGAATAGTTGTCTTTCTCTACTCTCAGCCATTTACCTACATGAAACCATTAGCTGCATGACTCCTGTCATGCAGACCAAATGAAACTGTTCCCTAAGCAAAACCCATAAAAAAATCCATATAGCACGGACAGTAAAACTTCCATTGTGCAATACTCCCCATTGATACTGTGTGAACTGAGCAATCATCATATATAACTCAACCATAAAGGGAACAATGAAGGTATTGACAATGTGTCTGACTTAATACTGAGCTCCCAAAATGCATTTTTATGCAAATTGATTTTCTTTTTTCTTTCTTCTTTTTGCATTGTTTTCCAGCAGTATGAACTGTTTTCTTTGTGAACTCATCCAAACTGACTCCTTCATTGTGGCTAATTTCTTTGTGTCTGAGCCGGATCTTGCTGCCAGTATTTGAAGCCCTACAGTGGGCAGATGATTGCCTTGGCGGAGACTATTACACTAATCTATCTACTCTGCTCTGCCAAGCCCTCAGCCCAAGGCTCCTGTGTGTGTGTGTGCGTATGTGGGTTTCATCACACTTTTATTGTAGAGAGAAAAATGTCTGCTTGCATGTGGCGAGGTTTGTACGAGACAGCTAAGGTCTATATGTGTCTGAAAAATAAATTATATGTGTGCGGACATGTATATAATTACGTGTAAAATTCATTACAGTAATCGTCTCCTACCACTGCAGCCTCCTCATCCCAGTGGCTGTCACTGCATCTGGCCTTCTTCCAGCATTTGTCTCTGATGCAGCTCTACATGTTGGTAAACCGAAACCCTTCCAGCCTGTGCTTGGATGTGAGCATTGCAGGCGTATTTGTGTGCGTGTTAATCAACTCTTGCTTTCTCACTGCAGCCTGAGACAAAGCCATGGTCTCTATTAGAGTCAGCTTTTTGTCTCAAGACAAATGAATGCCTCCATACACAGAACAATGAACTATGATACCAGATTGTTCTATTTCAGGCCATTTCACTTGATTAAATATTGGACAAAACCCTACAGGCAACAAAAACACATTACTACAGCAGGAAGAAAAAAAAATCAAAAAAGGATTCATGGCAATGATTCAGCACATAAGACCAGAGCCTCCCGGTCGAGCTCGAGTTGTGTGCAAAGGAGTTCAGGCAGAATTTTCAAGTTACACCATGTGTGATATACTAGGTAAAAATTGCACGTGTTTCATAATATTCACTACTCTGGGATTGCTTATTAGTAAATGCTTAATGTAACTGTAAGAACTATTTGTGATTGAATAGGAAAATACTCATCCTGCAGTATAAAAGTTTCAGGCAGTTTAAAAGAGTAGTTAAAAAAAGAAAAGGAAAATTAATCTTTTTTAGTCATTTCTTGCCCAAAGTCAGCTAGAAAGATCTATAAACAGTAGACCATCATCCCAAGCGCCACCTCTGGCTGTTGCAGTAAACTTGCATGGTAATGGAAAGTTTCAAAGGATGATATATTGGTTTTCAAATATAAATGAGTGGACCTGCTAAGGCTTTCACACACTGTTTTGAAATAAAAACAAAGACAATGAACAGTGGAGTCTCCCACTACCAATGGGGACCATTCAGGCACCAGTTAAAGGATTACTGACAGACTTACTGAAGCTTAATGGCTTCTGGCTGATACTGTTCTCCTTTCAAGACTAAAGCTAAAGAAAAACAACTGGAGAAACTGTTCCACAAAAACAAAATCATAATCGTTGTCACGTAAATCACAAAAAAGCAACAAGCTTTTCACTAATGAAAAGCTGGAAGTGAACTTCATCCTTCAGTCCTGGTCACATCTACAGCCTGTCCGTCCTGGGAGTGGATCTCTCTAATCATGTGGATCTCCCTAAGGTTTCTCTTTCTCCCATAGATGGGCTTTTTGAGTTTTTCCTTACCACGATGGAGGGTCTAAGGACAGGGGATGTGCTGGGACAGTCCTTTTACTTGTGTGTT
>JBAMHW010000022.1:6298048-6317480 GCA_037177495.1 Rhadinocentrus ornatus
TTCCATTTCTGGTCTTGTTTAAAAGGTCACTGCATATTTCCTTGACATCAGGCCTTCCTTCAACTCTAGCTGAAGTAAAATATCGGCTGTGGATTAGCTGTCAGGTCTGACGAGTGCTCAGTTCACTTCCTCTTAGCTTCCACTGAAGCAGGATTAGAAAAGGGAAACGTAAAGAGTGGGTCAGTGTAAAGTACAGCATCAATTATTTGGACAATTCACTTAGTCTATCAAAAAACATTACTAAAAGTCAAACTTGAATTATATTATGTCTATATTGAATTCAACTTGACATTTATATACTTAAATACTGTTTAAATACCTAGCACACATGCTGGAACAGCTCACTTAGTATGATTTGCTTCATTTGCACAATAAATATTGAAAACTCTCACTTAAATCTCTAAAGTCTCCACAGTATTGGGAAAAAAGTCTGATCATTAAGAAAGAAGAAGAAGAAACAGACTCCAAATGGAAGATCTCACTGTGACATAATTATTTGGTTCATCATATAAATGTCACATCCTTGGATGTTTATAGCAGAAGTGACATGCATAGGATGGATCTGACATAGAATCCAAGGACACTAAATCTTCCGTGGCAGCCAACCCACAAAGCTTTAACTTGTTCACTTTTTGTGGAGGTTTAAGCATATTAACCTGGAGGCTTAACTGGAATGAATGACTTATTAAGATGGTCTTGAGTTGCAATTTGAAGCAGTTCAGTTTTGGCTTGTAGTTTACATTGTTATACAAATTTGCTTGAGTGTTCTGGGTTCTGCACTGGGATTCTGCTTGCTGTACTACATGACCAAGTTGGCAACAAGCCTTCCAATGGAATAGAAATACAATCCTTAAGCAGGAAGAGAACTGTTAAAACACCCGCACTGTATCAGTATACACCTTCCAGTTTCAAATGTCCGTGACAAAAACTCTGCCCCTGTCAGCTCCCAGAGTGCTGTTCTGCAGGTGACCCTCACCTCCCTGGAGAAGGAGTGGTGGGCGGGGTTTCTCAGCAGGGATCGATACAGAATAAAGTATTACAACTATAAAATTTTGGATATGCTAAGGATCACAAGACTGGAGCTTAACAAAACCAAGAGGGCATTTTGGTAAAGGTTTAAACCAACTATTGAATTCACAGTTTGCAGGAAATAAACCAAACCCTTCCTACACCCAATAGCATTATGCTGAGCAGGTGGAGAGTGAAAAGCTGAAACATCAATGTGTGGCAAATCAATACACCTTCATTGAAGCTGAAAAGTCAGTGCCCGGTCTGCAACAACAGAGCCAGACTCCCCCTCTCTATCATTCTGTTTCGCTGCCTCTCTCTCCACCTTGCCTTTCCGTTGTCCCCTTTTATTTCCATTAACTCTCTGTCTCTATTCTATTCCTTTTCCTTTTTTAAACCATCCCTCAACTCTTTCTTTCCAGTGTTTGTGTAGTGGAAAAGCATAATCAATGGGTCGCTGCTTTGTGCCAGCAGAGGTGCTGAATGGAAATCAATCTGCTATCCAAAGACAAGAGAAATGCAAAACAACACAGAGACACACAAATGACTTCTTTCTTCACAACAACAAAAAAAGGGGATGAGGGAGCAAGAGAAAGAAGTAAGGATGGCTTGAAGAAAGAAACAATTAGTGATGTGATGGAGACAGGGACCATGGGGGTGGGTGGTGAAAGGCTGTCTGATCACTCCACATACATGCCTCTACAGGAAGCTGCTTGATTAAGCTGTCATCATGCTTTGTGAATTCATATTTTCCTAAACAAATATGTTAAACTATGTCACAATAACAAAGGTTTAAATGCAAATAAGCATTGGAATGCAGTGTTAATAAAAAAAAAAAAAAAGAATAGCACTGCAGGAAACAGAAAGAAAAAAAACAGCCATCTTGATGTCAGAGATGAGTATATATTTACAAGACAGCCATATATCCCATTGATGCCACTTCTCTAGGATGCATTTCCTGAAAGGGTTAAGTGCTGATAAATTATGAACAAAGATTAGGAATAATATGCACAGCAGACAATACTAGTGCATTCATCACTGTTTGGTCTCTGTTTAAGTGCATTTGTGCTAAGTGATATGGACAGAAATATCAACAATGGTCATTTCTAGCTTGTAGAAAATAAATGTCTTTAGCGAGGGCTTCTCTAACAGCCAGGGGCATTGTCATCTTTATGACTCAGACAGTCAATCCCAATGCTCTTCACTTCCTGATGATGATGCAAAAGGATAAAGTATGGTTTGCGGATTAGCTCTGAGATAAAAAGCAGATATTGCTGGCATATTTCCCTGCAGAGGCTCTTAGTGTTTAATTTCCTCTCCCCCATTTCACCTGACTAAATATTTGCCTCAAATAACAATCATTCCCTGTGAGATGGATCTAATCTATGTAATCCTGAGTAAATGGAAAAAGTCAAGACAGGCTAACAGAGTTCATCCTGCCAAGGCCATCCTGGTTGAGTCAGCAGGCTGAGCGGTGCTGTGTTGAAAGACAGAGGTTTAAGGCGAGGATCATGAACTTTCTCACATCACTTTGTTTTACATCCTTATTTAAACTCTGAGTTGGTTTGACTTGTCCTAACATGGACTGTCTGGATGGATTCTCTGCTGATATGCACAAACAATGTTCCAAGTATTTTACAACGTTATATGTAGTACAAATGCTGGACCACAACATATCTTCCATTTCCAGTATGGCTCATTGAGAGCCTCCCTTTACTTAGACACCAACCAGTTTCTACTTTTTTTCTAGCAATACAACAGTTTTAAAGTCATGATTTAAATACTGTGATGTGTTTTAGAGAAAATGAGAAGAAGTACCTTTTTCCTGCTAGATTAGAATGTTTTGCTTTAGAACTGTAATTAAATGTAGCTGGTTTTTAGCTAGTAAGACTATTTTTGTTTAAAATGTTCATTATTCTGTACATCTACTAAAAAAACAAGTGTTTAAATTGTGTATATTTATCTAGCATTTGTTAGCTAATAGTTATTATTAGTGGTATCTGCATTTACAGTATGATCACAATAAACTTCATATTTATTTTTTTTTAACACTTTGAGCTATAACAAAAATACTGTGAAATCCTAACATATTTACTGTCATTCAATCTGAATCTCAGCCCATGTCAAAATGTGTGTGGCACCACAATACAGCTCATGTGGTGGTCTTGTAGTTGTCACATAGCATATTTGGCCATGGAGACAAAGTTATTGTGCCTCATAGAATCCTTAATAACCTCGTTGTGACCTTAGCCCTGCAGCTTCAAGTTGGTCCTATTACATCACTCTTGTGTGAACATCTTATATGAGCCACATCAGCATCTTTGTAAGGGACTTTTTGCATCCTTATAAGTACTGAATGGAGCAATGTTCTTATTTCCTTTACATTTTGTGTGTTTTTTTTCTCTCTCTCTCTGTTCTCTGTGTTCAAATTTTCCAACAGGATCATTAAAGTTGCATCTAATCTAATGTAATCTAATCTAAACAGCTCAGACATGGGTAATGCTCTACCTCTGCTTTGGCCATATCATGGTTCAGTTTCCACTGTGTAAACTGTCTGACTACTGAAGTCAGAATGAATGAACATTATGTTGACGCAATGACACTGTCAGTCTTACCTGTAGACCAGCGAGTCGTCCTGGCTTCCATTGTACTGAATCTGGAACATCCTGATGCCCGGTATATTTCTTTGAAAGTTGAACTTAATTAGCGCAGTTGATGACGTAGCTTCAGCTGTCACCACCCTCTTATCAACTCCACCTTTCACATCGCCTGTCACATTGCTACCGTTGGCACCTCCCCGGGTCGACGTGGATATGTCCGAAGATCCCGGGTCAGGCTCTTGGATGTTGTTGGTGTTGTTGGAGATGTGTGGGAGTTTTATAATAACCAGGTCCACAGTTTGGTGGGCTTCACCAGCAGGGTTAGAGGAGATGCAGGTAAAGGATCCAGTGTCTTTCACAGTACTGATGATGATGTCCAGAGTCCCGTTGTTATAGACCAAGGTTCTAGAGGAGTTAGATACCAACTTGCCTTCAGGGGAGATCCAGTGAATGGCTGGTTCTGGGTCACCTCTTGCCTTACACCTGTGAGATAAAGAACAAGGGGAGTGGAATTTACTAGAAACAAGACAGAATGGGGTCATGTGTACAGTAACTGCAGACTACGCTTTGAAAATGGTTTCAGAAATCCCCTGAGCCTTTGGGACTTGAGAGGAGGAGAAAACAGTCTGAAAATGATCTACTGTGCTTTTGGAGCACAATATTTTAATCTTGACTTCACATACTAACCTTTTACTAAAGTAGGCTTTAGTTATCTGTACATAAGAGGCAGAATAAAGAAAATAAAAAGAGTTTGATTTCATGGTTGTCAAAAAGGCCAAACTCATAAATATTCAATTTAAAAATAAAAATAAACATATAAATACACAATTTTTGTTAAAGAAAATTTAAATAAACACTTTATTTGTAACTGAAGACTGATTAATCCCTTCATTGTCATCTCAAGTCAAAGCTAAATGTTAAAAAACAACCATGTGATTTTTTTTACAACTTTATTATTACATCTTTTTCACAATCAAAAGTTGCCTCAATCCAGGACTTAATATTTAATTGGTTGCCACAATACAAGTGCATTAAAGTAATCAAATTTGAATGAACTTGTACTTTTATAACCTAAATTGTAAATATTGTCATAACCTTAAAAAAAAGAAAAGATATATAAAAAAAGGTTCACAAAATAAGAGTCATCGTGACCCTTTTCTGTGACTGTAATTATAATTACTGAGGACAGTTACTGAAATTGATAAAATAAAAGCTAAGGGAATCATAACATTCAGTTCTTATATCATCCATAGCGGGTGGCACAATAAGTGAATCTCAAAGGCGTCATCTTCCTTTTTATTCTCTGGGTCTATGTGGATTGACGAGCTTATCATACCAGCTTTAAGTGACTGGGAATTTATTTTTTCCTGAAGGCTGTTGCTTGTTAAAATTCATACTTTCAATTTTAAAAACAAAAATGAACTCATATATTTAAAATGTAATAACTGTAGAAGCTGCTAGGGTTGGGTATCGGACCTAGGGCATCGATCGGAACCGGGACTTACTTTCCAATTCCCCCGGAAGTGTTTTTAAATTTCGATTCCTATTGTCGATACCTGGTCCGCTGACCGGAAGACAATGCCGGCGAACACCAACAAAGAAGAATCCATCAGAAGTGTTTGCCTTACCGCCCAGTGATTGGCTGCACTTGTGATTTACATGAATGACAGCCTATCATCACAGACTTTTTCAGGTCACATGGCTAGTCAAGCAGGGAGCGCTTGTTATGTTATTTTATCTCCAGGTGTCCTGGGATGAGAACGCCACAAATTTGGATTTATATATGATGAAGGAGTTTGCAGACAGACATTCATAAGGACCTTACTGGGAAAATACATAACTTGAAATACTTTTGTGGCAAACTATTTTTGATATTTTTTAACACTGGACCCTTCTGTGGAAAAGTAAAACATGGATGGATGGACGGATAGATGGAATATAGAAAAATACAATAGACACACCTAAGGGCACTTGTGAGATGATGATATTATAATAGTAAAAGTGATAATAATAATAACAGTATATGATTGTAGTAGGGACGGTACATGCTAACTTTAAATAATAATAATAACAATAATAAGAAGAAGAAAAATAATAACAATAGCAAAAGTAATAACAATAATAATAGCAATAGTAATGATTAAAATACTACTACTAATAATAAAAATATATATACACTTTACCACCAAACAAGTAGGAAGTCCCGTTAGCTGCGATGCTAGCCATAGTGTTTCTTTTACTAACTGTGTTTTGGTGTTTAGGAGTACTGTAAAAGAAATATTTGGGGTCTCGATTACAGAGAACCTAAGCTTTCTAACAAGGTATAGCATGCCTATATTGACAAAAAGTGTTATTGGAGAAGTTTTAGAGTTTGTCGAACAAAATTTCGACCGGGTTGCTGGCGACATTTTGGGAATGATGAGGTTAAAACATGTAAAGTTTTTTGACCCTGACTCTTAGAAGAATCGGAATAGAGAATCGTTAGGAACCAGAATCGAAACACAGAACCGGAACCGGAATCGTTCAAATTCAAATGATGCCCAACCCTAGAAGCTGCAATGAAACCAAGAAAACTTACCAAAGACATTCCTTCACTGTCTAATTAACTGATGTTCTGTGCTAAACATCACGGTATGGAATTGTAGATATTAGGTAAAAATCTAATATCTACATCTAATTATATAAGCCCAAACTCTTTTATGAATGGAAATAGGTGCCAAGGAAACGACAAATGACAGATGGAGTGACCATCACTAATATAAACATACCTTATATAAAGAACTAAAGACAAGATATAATGAAGGGAGGGGGAATAATACCTTCCCATTTCTTTTCTTTTCCTCTTTTCCTCATTTTCATATTTCCATATTTTGAAGCATAACATCTATTGAAATTGGAAGTTTGTGACCACTATATATGCAAATGGAGTAATCATCCTCTCTCAGCCCTGTTGTTTTGATTTAGTTTTGTCCTCTTGAATTTTTTTTACACATCATTGAGACAAAGGGCTTTTCATATTCCTGGGTGTTTGTTGTGTGTCTGTTGGAAAATTTGAGAGTTGTGTAAAACGATGGCTTTAATCTGCAATTAAATGAGTAAAAATAATCAGACAAGTAATACCTGAGCGCCACTCTCTGTCCCTCAAGGACCCTCATCTCATGGGAGAATCTAGTGATGAGGGGAGGCTCACAGAGGAACTCCTCTTCAGGTATGGACCAGAAGTATCGACCGGAGAGGTGCGACGGTGTGGCACATGTCTCTAAGTCGTCCTCTCTGTTCAGCCTCCTCAGCCAGAGTAACTCACAGTTACAGTGGAGGGGGTTCCCACCAAATGACAGGGCAAAAGAAGAGGAGGTCAAGATCCCCGATGTAGCCAGAACCTAAGAGTGAGACAAAATTAACACATTTTTAATTACAGAAACTTCGTCAGGCAACCTTTTAGTTTTTGACTTTACATTAGCACTTCCTTCTGTCTAGTGAAACCAGAACATTTAGGTGTTCGGTTTCTTACCTATTCTATACATATACACACTAATTTGGTAGTAAAGTGAATAAAGTTCATCATGTCATTACAGTCATCACAATACAATATTCTGCTGGCGAGCCTTGGCTCTGGCATTCACTTTTTGTGCACTCCCCATAGCAGGACAATACACACTTCCACACCTTAAAATTAAGAATACAACAAAGATCCTCCAGAATTTGCTCCTTATTCACAGTCTGATCCTGGAAAACATGAAAAGGGTCAATCAATGGAAACCCCACTCATCAGCTCACAAAGCCTAAAGGATCCGTTGGTAATATCATCGTGTTATCAGCCAAACATTTTGTAATAATGTTACTCTAACATAAACACTTTTATTAATATAATACTGCTGTAGGAAAGATATCAGAAAAGTAATAAAATACAGATAAAATGCAAAATTTTAGGCTTTGTGATTTTTAATAATGACCCCATTGATTTATTACTTTTGTATCAAATGTTAAACATAAATTCAGCTGACAAACACATAGTGTAGAAAATCATGAGGATACCTGCGCCCGCTGAAAAAGTGGGTCTGGAGGCAGCTTTTGAAGTTTATTAGAGGTGACATCCAATCGATTGAGCTTCTGTAGAAGGGAAAAGGTTCCCTCTGGGATGAAATCCAGCATGTTGTGGTCTAAACTCAAAGTGTGGAGGCTTATCATTTTCTGCATGTTTAAAAAAAAGAGGAAAAAGTACATTTTTTATTTCTTCTTCTTGCCCTTTGGAATCATTTGGAAAAAAATGGGTTGATGAACAGCATATGTTTGATTATGCCAACTAATACTTATTGAACTTCCGAGATTCACAGAAGGCCTCTCATTTGTTACTTATCTTACAATATTAATCTGGCTTCGATGAGTCCTAGAACTTCTAATATCTTCAATGTAATAACTAAATATAATAAATGACTTAAAAAGTTTTGGAATATAGACATATCTTCTTTTTTTCTTTTCAAAGCCCTTTATTTATCAAGCCAGAAAGTGGCAGCAAAGGACACCTGACCTGGATAACTTCCCACGGAATAGAGTCCAAGTTATTATAACTGAGGTCCAACTCTTCCAGCGCCAGCAGGTCGTTGAATGCTCCCTGGTGGATCAGCACCAGCTGGTTGTTGTTCAGAATCAGGTGGTGAAGCTTTGACATCCCACTAAAAGTGTCATTGCCTATCCTCGTCAGGCGGTTACTGTAGGATAATAATGAAAAAATGAATTCTTGTGAAATGTTTCAAGAGGACAGCTTGCATGATCAATCTGCTGTCAGGTCATACCTGTTGAGGTGTAGTGCTCTGAGATTTTCAAGATCAGCAAAGGCATGAGGTGTGATGTAGGAGATAGTGTTTCGGGATAATGTTAGGTCCACCAGCCGTGTCATGTTAGCAAAATCTTTCCTTTTTACACTGTGGACACAAATAAATACATTTAAACTAGACAAGACATGTACTAAACACCAAAGGTAATATTTCTTTATTTATTAATGTATTAGGTACATTCTGAGTAAAATCACTTGGAGTTGTTTTGTACATAAAATGTGCTACACATATAAACTTGCTTTGCCTACTAAAATATATTTCTTTAAAAAATCTCTTGCATGTTACTTGTCCTATGATGGGTTTAAATGCCCAGACGATTTTAAAGGGGAACTTGTGGAATTCAATTTAATATTTAAAGAAAAAATTCATGCTAAAACAGATTCCACATATGGTACTCTTTTCAGCCTTCTCAGCTCATTCAATATTAGTGATCCTGCATAACTCCCTCCAAAGGCTCTAAAGTGTGTAGCCATCAGGAGACAGCCCTGAGCTGCTCCACTGACTACATACCCACAATAGCTTATTCTGGGGCCTTTAAAGATGAGCTAATCTTTATATATATGTTCTTAATTTACTTATTTTATAACCAATAAAATTTGTTTTAATTAATCTTAAGGCAGCACATAATATGCTTGTATACCCAAAAAAACAAAACAAAAAAAAACCTTGGTAATGACATTGTATCAAAAAATTCATCTTTGTCAAAGAAGCTCTGGATTTAGTCGCCTTGTGACATTACAAATCTGTCTCTGCCACACCAGGTTTGAGAAAAGCCTGTTAATTGTCATGCATTAAGGCTTTCTAGAATGCATAACAGCTTTTTACACAAATGTCAGAGTTTGTGGATCTCCTTTAGACAGAAGATTTTAAACAAAAGGAAAAAAAAAAAAGGATCATGTTTGTTGTGGATGTGATGCTGCTTTACTGACGTCACCTGTAGCATGGGTAATACAACATGCAACAGCACAGATAAAACATGTCTAAGTACCAGCAGCATGCATGTTAGGTTATTGGTCAATCTAAATTCTCTGTAGCGTGAGCGCGTGTGTGAATGGTTGTTTGTCTCTCTGTGTTGGCCCTGGGATGGACTGGTAACCTGTCCAGGGTGTACCCTGCCTCTTACCTAATATAAAGTTGGGATAGGCTACAGCTTACCCGCGGCCCATAATGGATTAAGTGGTTCAAAGAATGAATGTGAGAAAAAATATTTATTCTTTGTTATAGGCTAAAAATGTTCATGTCTCTACTTAGAAACCGTTGTTATAAAAAATGGCAATGTCTGTAGGAAACATCAAAACAATATTTTTGTAAAAATTGTTGCCGTCTAGTAGTAAGAAACAGTACCTGTACTATAGTAATGATGTAATGGTGTTTTAAGTATGTCGAGGTCTGTCATCACTAATGTGATCATCACCTTGTGACAAAGTTATCAGCCAGCCGTAGCTCCACTGTATGTCTGTCAATGTTCGGCGGGACGAACAGTAAACCTTTCTTTGCACAGAGGGTTGCCAGGTTGGGTGATAGGATCTGACAGACGCAGCGCTTCGGACAGATCTGTGCCCGCACTGCCATGGCAACTGCCAGCATCACACACAGTAACAGCCTCTCCATGGTTACCACCCTCACCTGGACACAACACCTGAAATAAAGACAAAGAGAGGGAAATGTGGAAATTAATTCCTTTCTTTCTTTTTATTACACAACAAAGAAGATTTAAACATTGTGTTTTAAAATGCCATTTTGAAAGTATAAGACAAAAAAAAAAAAAAAGTCACATGAACTCAACTGTCAAACATTTAATAAAATGACATTTTTATACCCTGCATGTGTGTCTGCTAGGACCTAAGTACACTATGCAAGAAAAACCTCTCACACAGCAGTGATCTATTTATTGAGTATAACTAACTAATGCCACTCTGGACTAAGTGACCACTTATTTCCCAGAGCAATTTAGCCTGTCAAATAAAGTGTGTGCCAGTTTAGTGTGGTAGATATGATGCAAGTGCAGTATGAGGAAGGATGACTTTCTCTCTTCAGTCTCGGAGAGTTTCATGCAGGTTTCCAGTTTATGAGATGACGGCTCTTTTATATCCAGTCTATAAAGGACGGAGAACATAGCACCAGCAAACATCATGATGACAAGCGAAGATAATTGACACACAGTAAGTTGCTACGCTTTGCAATGCTAGCGCTAATTTCACACGCTAATTTACGTTAGCATAAAATAGAGTGTAAACAAAATCTACATTAATCAACAAATGCCATGCAGCGGCTGTTTTCCTTAGTCTCACTCAATAAATTAATTTGATAGTAATTTCATAAGGTTATAAGGACAAACACACTATTCACTTTGCCAAAACATCATTACTGCAGGTTCTTTTGCTGACATAAATGCAAATAATCGCATATGATTGGTTAAGGAACCAGAAAGTAGGAAAGAGCTACACAGTGCACCGTAGTTATTCTGTCACATAACTGTTACTTTGAAAGGAGAAAAGCTTGACAAAGACATTGTTGATGTAGAGACAGATTGTTTATAGGGAAGCTTCCTTTTATCCCTCGTAACAATAAGAACATTTTAAATTATTTTTACTGAAAAATTCCTATTTATTTAGCCTTTAATTAGAGACAGAGCAAGATTAGTGTTAATCTTGATTGAGCTTTGAAGGACATGGGAAAACCAGGATTAAAGGAATCACAGTGTAAACCCACACATACACATGCATACGCCTATTAACAAATCCATATACGAACACAACACAGACATGGTAACGATGGAGCAGAGGTTCTCTAAGTGAACCTTAGCTAAACTTTTTTACATAAAAATGTAGAATGAGAGAAACAATGTGTGTGAAGTGTTAAGCAACATTGTTCATTAAGACAGTGAAATGTAGTCAACATTAAAATTTGAACCTTTAAAGGGACCACTAAATTCTACCCAAGCTAAATCTGATAGTAAATAATCGCAACTTTGTAGATTAGTTAACTGAAAAAAAGCCCCGTAGGAAGAAGTACGTAATGCTCACGTACTTAGTTAACTTTTTTAAATGCAGACTCAAAGTGTTAAAATACAGGAAAAACTTGAGATAATCTGAATTATTCAACCTAAATTATTACCAACCACTTAAACTAAAAACACTTTGGACAGGATATCCACAGTTAAATGAACCAATGGCTGGAAGAAACACACACACAATTATCTGACATGGTAGTAGAGGACTAAGGCAGAATATAAAATTGAACGAACTAAAGAATGGCAGATGTGTTAGACCAAAGGTTTGGTCTAATAGTCTAAAAGTCACCTTCTATTTACATTACATAATCTCTATTCCTTGACCTTGTTGGAAAACACCACAGGGTTGAGGAAAGATGGTAGATGCTACACAGTGATGAGAAATGGACCAAGCTTTGAAGCAGCTAAAATAACTAATTTTCTACAAATATTCTACATAAAAAGCTTCAGATACTTCATATATAAGCAGTGTCATTATAACGTTGACAAAAATTACTTTGTTATCAAGATTTGTCATTAAAAAAAGTAAGTTAAAGACACAAAAAGAAAATAGGCTGCTCACACGCCACCACTGCCCTCATATTTCTCCATGCAAATCACAGTTAGTAATACTGGATAAACATAAGTGAACATTGCCTTGAAAGTTGTGGTCGCAAGGCATTGTGAGAAGGGATTATCTCCTTTATTTCATAAAGGATGATCTGGTGTATCCTGTGCTAAGGAGATAATAAAGGAATTATTGGAACTCCTTTCATTAATCTTCAGAGAATTGAATGAGGTCATGGCTGTGGCTCAGATTCTTCCTGGTCATTTCACTCAGGTAAGAAGGCTCCTAAGCAAAATAGACTATTCAACCAAGCACAGGGCTGGTGTGAAGGCAGGAAGCAAAACTGGCAGATTCTACTAAATGACACAAAAAAATAAGTAAAATACAAAGCAAACACCAATTTGAACTAAGCACAAGGATGTGACTGCATCAGATCTGTGTGGAATTTCTTTGAGCCTTTTTGTGAATTAACTTTCCCCACTTAGAAATAATTAAGCAGGAAAGATCTCAGCCGGAAGGAATGACATCACTAACCTGTCAAACGCTAACGTCTTACACATTAATGTTCAACTCAACATGACGTAAGTTTTTCTCTGACTAACAACGACAATTAACCAACTTTTCTCTTTATCTGCTCAAAGCAGTGGCAGCTCAAGAAAGGTTTTGATATGGGTTCTAGATTTTAGGAAATAAGTAACTGAGGATTACAACCAAAGGTGTCTATAAATGCAAAGATCACTGTTGGTAATAGATTAAAATAAATTAACAATTAATTACATTAGTTTCAGCAATTAATTGCATTGTTGCATGCAAAATTAATACAAAATGTCAGCGTGGCTCACCCCAAATGCTGATGCCGGTCATCCCAAGCCACCCCCTCACCCTCCTCTTGTTACTTGAGGTTTGTCTTTATGTGTATTTAAATTGAGTGAGCAACGGACTTTCAAAAAACTGTGATGAATTTTTGTCTGTGTCTGTGTTTAACTCCAGTAAAATTAAAAGTTAAGCAAATGTTAGAGAAGCAAACAGTTTGTAATGTTGCTATTTAACCATTAAATGGAAAAACATAGAAAGATACACAAAGCTGCATTCACTTGCCCTTGGGCATCTGAAGTTTATCCAGGTAAAGGTCAGTATTAGAATTCGGTTCCCCAGCTTGGGGGTGGTACGTTTAGACAAACAAAATGCTGTCAGAATGGTGATGGTATCACGAAGCTCTGCTGCAAACAGATATAACTACCACATGCTCAAATATTAATATATTCCTCCCTTCATGTGATTAAGAGGCCATTCATCTTTTTCTAGTCTTGTGTCTTTGTAAATCTTGGTCATTTCTTTGTGTCATTACTGATGTGAAATCTGCTGCCATGTCAGAGGTGGAAATATTCCTGTGTTTTACTTTCCCATTCAGTGTGAGTGAAGCACAAAGACAGAGCAGCAGCTAAACAGAGCAGCAAATTACTCATGTGTACTGCTACTACACACACCCACAGAGAGCTTGTGACCCTTGTGACACGAAAGCAGATATCGACTCATTAATTACACTGAGAAATGACTGTAATGAGAGCGAATGAGTAAGAGAGAAAGAGAAATGGAAAAGTAATGATGCAGAGTTATCAGAGAGGGAGGGAAAAAGAGAGATCAGAGAGCAAGCTAATTAAAACGAGTGCTGAGGTGTGAAAGGAAAATCGGGGAGGGGGATGAATTTAATTTAGAAAAAGGAGATGGGGAGATGAAGTAGTCCTGTCACACAAATCATAAACAAAATCCAGGATACAGGAAGGATGATGTTTTATATCACACACAGAACCCAATCAGAGTTGAGCTCAGTTTCACTCAAACTCGTCTCCACACTCGAGTGATTGACTTGGTGTTGTCTGAGGTGACATGTAGCACCACTGGGATCAAATGGAATGGCGAATTAACCAAAGGGATTATGGTTAGGGAAGACAAATTAAGCTCTTTTTCTAGCCATGTGTAAAATGCGATTCTGTTTCACACATGTGTGCAGCCTGCTTTATCCGCTTCTTTGAAAGCTGTCCACCGAGACCACACACACACACACCCACACCCCCCGAAGGTCTCCCATAAAGCCAGTTCACTCCTGGCATGCTCACTGATGAACAACTTCCACAGACAACTTAAACGGATTCTCCACATGCTCCATGCACCGAAACTAAACTCTGCTGCATATAAATATCACGGGTATTACCATGCAAAGTCTTTTGAAGCTGCTAAAAGGCCATGTTCCAAAATATTTGACTATGTTATTTTTGTTTGTTTGTTTTCTGTTTTCCTGTTCCGGACCAATTGCCAGTGACACATTTGAGGTCATGTATATGCTTTTTATGGTGAGATGTGTAAATTCACTGGTCGCTTTATTATGTCCACCTCTTCAATTGCTTGTTAACACTAATATCTAATCAGCCAACCACATGGCAGCAACTCATTACATTTAGTCATGCAGACATGGTCAAGAAGACTTGCTGAAGATGAAACTGAGCATCAGAATGAGGGAGAACGGGGATTTAAGTGACCTTGAACGTGGCATGGTTGTTGGTCTGAGAATGACAGAAAATACTGATATACTGCGATTTAATAAACCATCTCTTCGGTTTACAGATAATGGTCTAAAAAAGGAAAAATATCTTGTGAGTGATGCTTTCTGGTAAAAAAAAAGCTTTGTTAATGTAAGAGATTAAGGGGAAATGGGCGGGCTGGTTAGAGATAATAGAAAGGCAAAAACCACTGGTTTAATCCTAGATATGCAGAACACAAACTCGGAACATACAATACGTCCAACCTTGAAGCCGTTGAGCAACAGATGGTCACATCGGGTGCAGTTTTCACTTCGTCCCAAACTGATGACAAATGATTAACAGCTGGACAGACCCCTAACAGTTCTTCACCCTGTGATCAGCTGTAATGAAAAGCCTTTTTTTTTTTTTTTTTTTACTAAAAATAGCCAGGCTGTGGAGCTCACATTTATCTGCTATTGACTGCTTAAATATTATAATATAAATCCAGAAGTTAGCTTTTTAAGAGGAAGCCAAGTGCCTGTTCTATTGTTTGGGACATTTAATGTTAAGTTAAATCTTTTACTAGGTAAAAAAATTATAGAAGGTGCAGTATTGTTTTTTTTGTCTCTCTTAGGGATACCTGTGAATAGTGACAGCTGAGATAAAAAAGAATTCAATGTTAATTTTCACAATTAAAGTTCTAAAATTTGCTTTTCTATGTGTATTTATATTTGACTGACTGTTGCAAGTTAACAGTCAACAGTTCATAGTCACCACCCTCACCATAGGAAGCAGTATTACTTTAAAGTATCACCCAGCGGTTTTGTAGGGT
This sequence comes from Rhadinocentrus ornatus, assembly GCA_037177495.1. Lineage (NCBI taxonomy): Eukaryota > Metazoa > Chordata > Actinopteri > Atheriniformes > Melanotaeniidae > Rhadinocentrus > Rhadinocentrus ornatus. The sequence continues at coordinate 6,313,403 of JBAMHW010000022.1, forward strand.
TCTTTGTTGAGGAGTGTCAGGTGGCGCACTATGGCACTTTTGTTTTGTTAAAGTAGATGAGTTGTGCCAGAATTCACAAAAACAATTTATACACTGAAGTGTTCTACTGTATTCTTAGTGAGCTGGGCTTTTAGTAAAGGTAACACCATAGTTTATAGCAATATATTACAGATTAAACAGCACAAAAATCCTCATGGGATTTTGCCATCATTACTCTCAAACCATGTTTTGTATATTCCAGGGCTGTAGTAATACAATGTTTGTATAGTGGAGTATGGAAGCCAATGACTCGTGCACTTTTCAGCAGCACTCAAAGTAAAGAAACAGAATGCATATCAAGTGTTCACCTGTCACATGTTTGCAGAATGTCAATAAAATAAAATAAAAAGTAAAATAAATAAATGAAAATGTAATGAATGCACCGGTAACACTTAACTCCTGCTGTTTGTCAAATCATGTCTCCAGACACATAAAATTCCTGTTAACAGTTAGAAACTGACCATGCTCTGTATGAAGACAGGTGCATATTTAATTATGTGTTATTGAAATTTTCAGTCCATGTCACTATGCTGTGATCAGTGTACTGCTGACTGTTCGGAGGAAAAGAACTGAAAGTTTTCAATGCCAGAAAAAAACAAGTTTTGTTGCAAATTTTCCTTTTTTTTCTCTTTTTTTTTAGATGACAGTACACAGATGGATGAGATCAGATTGAACTTAACCCAAGCTGCCAGTCATAGAGATAAATCTTTTATCTATTAAATAGTCAATCATGGTCACATCCGCATTGTTTTTTGTGTTGATTTCAATTCCTGATAAAATATGTGATTCATATTATTATAGGTGTATCAATGTATATGATTGCATTCTGTATTCATTTTATTTTTACAGCATCTCATAAGTGGTAACAGGATTGAATGAACCTGACATGAGACAGCAGTTTCTATTTTAATTTACAGCAACTGAGGTTATATTCACTAATAATATATGCAGCTTGCAATGTCACATCAAAATCAAAGCTGCTTTAAATTGGGATTTTGGCTGTGCAGAAGCACGTGGAATACTGTTAAACACAAAATAAAGGAATAACTACGTAACGTATTGAGGCATTGCCTTGTTATTTTCACTCATTAATACACCTCAGGGAGGCGATGCCCTTAATACAAAGGATACATAAAGCAATGATTTGAGACAACCAAGTAAAAAACAAAAGCAATGTGGGCGTGAATTTAGCTGCAGGGCTTGCACACAGATTTGAAATCAAAGCACAGAATAGATCAGAGTATACTGTTACTGTTAGAAAACCTTTCAGCTTCTTTGTCTTATTATTTTCTCAAGTGAATTAATAGTTTATATCATCTCCTGTGCCTTTGAGCCCTTTTGGTTGTTTGTTCCAGCATTTAATGCACAATAAAAAGGCACCAGTGCTCAGGCTACTTAAACTAACCTCCTGCCTTCTTCCACTCTGTTTCCTTCTGTGCTTGCTGCAGTAAACCTATGCTTCAGCTAATGGCTTTACCCACTTGAACAACAGGGGTCATCAGCTGCCTAAATACATCAGAATTACTCTTTATTCAATTAGTGCACTTTCAAACTACAACATGCACAAACACACACCCAAAGCTGATAACAACAGGCTCTCATCGGCATGCATTTAAAAATAGAGGCCTAACGTAGTCTTCCAAAAATAAAATAATTTGATAGAAAGCATAGAAAAATAAATAGATGAAGCAGCTTTACAACAACTCCATAATTTGTTTGTGCAAATTACATTCATTCACATATCTGCAAATCATAATTCCTTTTCATTCAAACACAGTAAACTACTACTTTAAAACTGTAACCAAACTTTGCTAATAGTGTGACATGCTCATGATTGCTACAGAAGATATTGCTAACTCTGTTTCCCTCCATCCTAATCACCACTAAATTGGATTTTATGGTTGAAATCAAACCAATCAAAGGCAGATATGGCCAGCCAATGATTTATAGGAGTTCGTATGCAGTCAGGAATGTGAGACGATTGCTCTCAAGGTCAGCCTGATAAGACTATGAGAAAACATGCATGTGCCTAAAGGCTACAGGAAATAAAAATGCATGTTTAACACAAACACACTAAATATACAGTGAAGACATATGTACACCACTTGAGTATTGATTTTAGATCGGGTTGTAAATGCACTCATAGGCATAATGTGCATGACTGGAAAGAGAAGCAAAGCAGTGGCAAAAAAAGAAGCGAAAGTGATGTGTAACAAGAGATGTTGGTAGTTTGGTACTTTAAGTGCCTGATTCATGATGATGCTGTGCAATGTATGCTCTATAAAACTATTTCTGCAACATTACATCACAGCACAATTTTTCAAAACACACTTGAGTGCATCCATCAATGGCTTTCAGATTATATCATGTTCACAAGACAATTTCTGTGTCATAGCAACATGAATGACTTGTAGTTGGCTGGATAGCTCCGTCTCCCATGTGGGAGACCAGGGTTTGATTCCCTAAGGGGACGAACATTAACACCCTCCAGTTGGCTCCTTAGGCAAGACCCTTAACGCTACTGCCAAACCATTGTAAGTTGCTTTGGATAAAAGCATCGGCTGAATGTCTGTAATGTTCTGCTTTGTAAGCTCATTGTTTTAACAAGAGATCAAGGAGAACTGGGATTTTAACTGGAAAGCTGTCTGTAACACCAGTGATTAAATCTTTAGCTTTTTAAGTTGCTTTTTATTTAGCAAGAAATTGCTTCTACTTTATTGACAGAAAATTATATTATAAGAAGAAAAAAACAAAAAACTTAATTCCTTCACAAGAGTTGGATTTGTTTGATTACCACCACTATCCAGAGCATAATAGCTCAGTTATGATTGTGAGTAGATTCTTTTGGCATCAACGAGCCTCTGAGTTTCCAAACTACTTTTGTTGTTAATTATTCAAAAAGTGTAGCAATGTTTGGTACACATTTTATTGTTTTCCAAGAGGATTAATTCTCTAAATTAAAATTTGAGCATGTTAACATTTCTTCCATTTATAGTAACAAATCATTTAAAGGCTAAATAATTTGGAATTTTTCGGTAATTTTTTTTTATAATGTTCTCATTTGTTTCGAGCGATAAAAGGAAGCTTCCCTAAAAAACAATCTGTCCTCTACATCAACAAAGTCTTTGTCAAGCTTTTCTCCTTTCAAAATAACAGTTACGTGACGGAATAACTACAGTGCACTGTGTAGCTCTTTCCTACTTCCTGGTTCCTTAACCAATCATATGGGACTCCCCAAGTTGCCCAACAACAGTGCAGCGTTAGCAGTTGACATGAAAAGGCTTGTGTGTCTTGTTGCTGCTGCTGAGTAAAACTGAGCAAGAAACACAACTTGTAATGTTAAGTGTTAAGAGGCAGGCTCGGTTGGATTATGCACCTTACAGAAAAATAAACCCTAGTGATAAAGACACAGGATTTCCACTTGATGCTGTCTTGATAGAAGGCACAGCATCTGGCTTTAATTTTGACTTGCTGGCGAAGCCCATTTTTTCTGATGCCAGTTAGAACACAGTGTTGACTTCAAACCAATGTGTGGTTTGTTATATTGTGATGACCTCATTCATTGCTCTCTCACAGCAAAGTTTTTCAGAAAATAATCAAAGCTAAAGCAATTAGCTTATATCTTAACCCGCAAACCGGCACTGCACACAATGTGTGGATCTGCCATCTCTTAGTCCTCATTTAGAACCAGAACGGGCAGAGAGAGGGGCAGGAGCTTGTAGCCCCGCCCTCTAGGGTTATGACGTTTAAATGAGTTCTGTCTGAGCTCGCCTTTTCCTGTCCGCCATTGCTTCACAATGATTTAAATGCAGAAATACTCAGAAAAGCCATTTGGATCAAATTTTTCACAAGGTATGTCCTCTAGCATCAGATAAATGCCACATGGACATGTAGACAACATGAAAAACATGATTTAAATCGGAGTGGGTCTTGTATGTTAAATCTGAATGGAAGTGTTCAAAGTCCACAAATTGTGGTAGCTTTGCTGTTTTGTTTTTTTGTTTGTTTTTTATTCTTTTTAAAATAATTACTTTATATA
>JBAMHW010000022.1:6332011-6342761 GCA_037177495.1 Rhadinocentrus ornatus
TGTTTGCAAAACCAACTGTCTTTAATGAGAAAAGTAATCTACGTATAATTTTGATTTATTTCAAGCTACAATATTCCTGTGCAGATTTACCTTCTCCTTTCTCACCCACTTCCCGCCGTTACTTTACTCCTTTCTCTTTCTAGCTGAGTTCAGCAGTCATTGACATCCCTTAGGGACATACTGAGGTTAGAAGAGTAGATTTAACAGCCAGCTGAAGAGAGGAAATGGTAACGTAAGCAAGGAAAAACAGAACTGGAGAGAAAGGGCAGCGAGGTAGGAATCAGCAGTAACTCAAGGGGTAGCAAAGTAAGTGGTGCATTTCTGACAGAAAATGGCTACATGATGATTATAAAATGCCATATTACAGAATTAAACCAATAGCTAGGAGGTGATGGATAATTACAATGGAAGAATATAAGCAGTTTGGAAAGGAACAGAAATTATCTAGAAAGGGGAAAAAGACTCACACTGCTTGACACCAACTGTTGCTGATTCTCAAAGCACAATTGAGTTAAACATGTTTTTGATTAGGATGCATTCACTTTTACTGCAGCGTTAAGTAATCTTCATTGCAAAATCAGAACTAAATTCCTTCATTTAAATTTCCAACACGCAATTTAACACAGCTAAATGTATCTAGAATCAATCCGAGTCCATTAGATTTTCTTTTCCACTTAAAAGAGCAACAAATTCACACCGACATCTTGTTGAGTCACTATTCAATGCTTTAATCCAGAGCTCGTTTGTTTTCCCTCAAATAAATAAAAGTCTCATTAAAGCTTCTAGAAAGTTTAGACCAGAGATATTTAATTATTTCCAACAAGGGCTGCAGGTTTTTAGTGTTTCCCTGCTCCAACACATCTGACTCAAATTAATGAGTCATTGTGTAGAACTTGATGTATCTATTAAATTTGAGTCAGGTTTGTTGGAGCAGGGACACAATGAAAACCTGTAGGACTGCAGTTCTCGTAAGACCAAATTGATGAGACCTGGTTCCGAGTAACCTGCCTTTGAATCTCTTTCTAAACAGTTTTCTTTGCATAAAATTGACTTTTCCTACGGAAAGTGAGATTAAATGATTCATAGTACTTATATATGCGTTAAATAGTGTTGATAGTTTTACGATAATTATTGTATTTATACAAAAGTTTTAGTCCCTTTATGGAATACAATAAATATTTCTAAAAGGCCACACACGTGGTAGTTTTGGCGTCTCTGTGCAAGGAAATTAAAAAGTAACAACAAACAAAAAGGCATAATTTTGATGTATGAACAACCACACATCACCAGGAACTGAGGCCTGCTCTTTTTGCTTACATCAGCCTATTTATATTGGTTTTTCATTGCCAATCACATCAGCTTATGTTTGTTCATGCTGCTGCACTGGCACCACAACAAATTAAACAAAATATGTAAATGTGAGTTTGGATACATGTAAAAATGCACTAAAAGAAAAGTGACTGTCAGAACAGACAAGAAACAAAGAAACTCCACCAGACACAGCAGCTTTATCACCATGCCTGAGTTTAACCCTACGATTAAAAGATGGCTTCAACCTATTGCCAGAAACTAGGCTAAAACCATCTGCCACTGCTGCAGCATTAGCTTGGTGTCAGACAATACAGATCTAAAATATCCTGCAAACATAAAAACACAAAAAGTCTCTGGTTCCAAATTAAACTTCCATTACCCAGTTTGTGCAATAATTGAATGAAAATGCAAAACATAGAAAATGCAGCCAAAGAGATAATCGTGCAAAGAGGTACGATTGACTGTTTTGACAATTAATTAAAAAGTTGTTTCATTCAAATGAGTAAACTTCTGTGTTTATTTCTTAGATTAGTGCACTTCTATACACATAGCTTAATGTTTTTATTTGTTTCCATCCTGAACACTAAGCTGAGATGGTAACTTTCATATGTTATGTTGCACAAAGCAAAGCATGTTTTCCCATTTTTTTTGCACTTACTAAAACACTTGGAAATTTAAAATTTCTAGAATGAGAGAAGAGTTTCATTCTGATATTGGAGGATATTGAAAGACTTAAAAAAACTTGGTTACTTGTTTTAAAAAAAAAAAAAAGGTATTAAAATTTTAAGTGGTCAGAAATAACTAACAGTTCCTTAATTAAATTTTTTAATTGGTGAGGAGACCTCCATGTGGTTCTATGATTTCATGGCCTAGCCTGCAGACCCATCTTATATGGCTAATAAAGTGGTTCTTTCCCCCCGCCCCCCGCCCCCCAAAAAGGGATTAAAAATGTCTATTTTTAAAGGAATAAGAGGATGATGTTCTTACCTTTAAAGATGAAAAAGCAGAACACAGACTGCTTTATGATTCACATGTTACTGTAGCTGTACAACATTGTTGATGATGGAACTGGTCAAAAATCTTCTGGTGATTTTCTTCACTGTAAAACAAAAGAAAATGGGGGGAAAAGAAGGAAAGGTTATTTATTATTTGACCAAGGTGAAACTATTAAACATAAGTTTTACAAACTAGTATAGTTATTGAGATCATTTTTAAATGTATTCGACCAACAGTGTAGAGGGCGTGCACAGAGTTCTGCAGCATTGACCAAATGCAGAAGCAGCCTAATTATCTATAAACTGCTTGGCTTGAACCAAGTGTGCTAACTTTAGAGCATGTGTCACATAGTCTGATCCTCACAGGAAATCTGCCCACATGTGCTGTTGCTACTAGATATCAATGACCTGAACAACCCTGATCATTGATCCAAAGATATCCTCCTTCCTTCCTTTCTGCCTTCCCAATCTCACCCCTACTCCCTTTTGTATTGTTCTAGCCCGCATTTCTACCTATCCCATATTTATCTTCACTCTTTCCTCATCCATCCCATCCTTCCCTCTGACTCACTTTTCAGTGCTCCTCCTTCAAAGGATAGAGGACACAGCTGAAACAAAGGCTGATTCTATACCAGCTGAGCCAGCAGGATGGAGGGAGAGGAGGGAGGAAGCAGAGAGATCAAAATGAGGCAAGGAGGAAAAGAATGAGGGCAAAGAGTAAGGTGGATAGGAGGGTGAGTAGGACAGGGATAAAGAGAAAATGAAGGCAACAGGGAGGGAATGGGGGCCTAAAGACATAGAGGGATGGGGGATAAATGAAGGTTAAAGAAAACAGGAAAAGGTAGATGCATCTAAAAAAAAAAAAAAGGATGAGAGATGTGAGGGAATGTTAAAAGTTTGTTTTTACAAAGAGTTATCACACAGTTCATTTTAAATTTGCCCAGAGCAGCACAAATACTTGCACTTTATTTCCATCAGATTCACCCTATCTTGCATAAATCTGCCTGCTGGGTTACGATCACTAGCAGGACTACGTTTTAACCCAATCTATTTCATTCGTGTGATATCAGCAGGTGACAATCTAATATATGACTTAACTTGAGGATAATGGTTTGAGGAGAAATAATAAAACCATTGTGTTATTAAGATCTAGAAAAAAAGAAACAAACAAAACAAGCTTAGTAAAACCACAAGTATGCAGAATCAAAGGTGTTTGTCAGCAAATCTACCAAAAGTGATAGACTGGAGTTAATATGCACAGCTGCACCCTGTCCTAAATACAAGGGCATGAGCTCGGAGAGGAAGAAAAAAACGTGCATGTTTGAGTAGACACAAGACTGCTAGTTTGTATGCATTGTTGCTATATAATGCAAATTATTGAATGACTGCTGTAGTGAATTAATCATCATCTGCTCCCTCCTCTAAATATTTATTATTGATGAAATTTTAAATGTCATTCCACCCTGAAAATGTCCCTGAAAGAAAAACAGCAGTGACTACAAAGTGGAAAGTGTTGCTTTAATTTGTGTGCAGAATCTAGACCAAGGCTTTTACGCAAACTTTGTGCAAACTTTTGTTGATGCAGGTGTTAACAGTGACAAAAAGAAAAACTTATTTAATCTTATCTGTTATATCTTATATGTTTTTTTACACAAGCTTGGGTAAAAGAAATGATAAAACAACTAGCTGCAAGGCAAAAGCAGAGGGTGGCGTGTTCAGTCACAAGGTTGGCTACTACTGTGACTAAAATGGATAACGCAAACTGTAGGTCAGTGGTTAGTTCATTGTGGACTCCCTGGGTGAAGAGACAACCAGTACAGCCTAATGAGCCAGCATCCCCAGGGTGAGCCTACATTTGCTCCAATCTAGTCTGGACTTTATGTCCTTAATGAGGACTGGATACTTTGTGTAAAATTCCACAACACCACTCCTCAGCATGGGCTCTACATGATGATAAAAACTTGACCTTGACTTGAAAGACGAAACTCGCCTTGTTCTCAGAAACACTCAGAACAGCTCTAAGTAAGCTAGAGAGCTACACAACCATGAAGCAAGTTGCAGCTTTCTTGATTATTTGTTTTAGAGTTCATAGAGAAAAACACGAGGTATAGGTTATTTTTTCTGCATGTCATCATTTATGAGGCAACAAAACACTGAGAAAACATAGTTTTGCCATGACCATTTATTGTCCTTGAATAGTCTAAAACAGCTCTGGAGTGTAATAAATGTTAACTTTGTAGTGTAATTAAGGTGAATTTCCAAACTATACTCGAACATAATGCTGTCCTTACACACTTTCTATACTTAACCAGCATTTTTAGAGGGTTTGTCATTTTCTATTTATATTTAACACTTTCAGGAGCTGAATCTCTGAAATCACCGACTATTCAGTCTTGGATTGCTGCTAAAGACAAATAAAACTTACTTACCAGAAAAAGTGTAATGTAAATCTTAAGTTTGGACAACGGAAGCAGGATTAATGGTAGCCAACTGCTTGACACTATGTTAACAGGGTCCTCTGCAAAACCTAGTTTAACAGCCCAAAAAACATTTTTTTTCTGTTAAAGTCTGTTTTTTGTTTTATTTTTTTTCCTTGCTAGAATTTGTCATAAAATCTTTTCTGATGGTAAACTGTAACTTATATATGGAGCTCTTCAAAGCCACCAGATCTCTAACCCCCGTGACTGCAGACAGAGGGTTAGAGTAGGAGACCATACATCTGCTGCCATCAGCATGAGCACCTGCTCCCCTCGGGGCTGCGTGCTGAGCTCGCAGCTCTATACCCTCTAAACATTTGACTGGGTGGTACAGAGAAAACAAACTGATTATTAACAGATCAAAGACCAAGGAGCCAAACAGACAATCCACCATTGTTCATCAGCGGGGACTGTGTGGAAAGGGTGGAGGACTTTTGCTTTTTGGGAGTCCATATCGAGGAAGACCTGACCTGGCCACCTCTGAGCTACTGAAGAAGGCCCAGCAGAGAATACACTTCCTGTTCACTGCCAAGGGTCATAAACACGGCCCAAAGACCACCCGGCTGTCCTCTCTTCATACTGAAAGAACTTCCCGCTGCCCCCGGAAGGCTAGCCAAATTTTCCAGGACTCCTCTCATCCTGGTCACCACATTTCTGATCTGTTACCGTCAGGCAGGCGGTCCAGATCAATCACTGCAAGGACAAACCGGTTCAGGGACAGTTTTTACCAGACAGCAGTAAGAGCCCTGAATAAATGGTACTTGAATTTATTATAATATTTTATATGTTATTTATTATATATTATATGGTATATGTTGTGTGTTTTATACTCATATTATACATTATATTCTTGAAGCTGTTACTTACTTAATCTTGTTTACTATGTTGTAGATATGCTGTATTTTGTCTTGTATATGTTGTTGCAAATATCTCTATTTATTATCCTATTTTTAATTGACAGGAGAACCTAGTGATTTCATTGCACTTTTTGTTGCAATGACAAATAAAGTTCTATTCTATTTTATTTGGTTGAGATTAGTACACGTTCTCCAAATTATAGCTGCAATTTACTTATATTCTTGTATTTCCATACAAAAGGGATTAGGAAAATCATCTAAACCAAAGTTGGGCAGAAAAAAGTCTATATTGGGCCCTTTGACAAAATGTGAAAAAAATAAAAATAAATTTAATAAATAGATTAGAAAAATAATAATTTTCATACATTTATTATCAGCATGTGATATACACTACAAAACTATTGTAGTGTAACAGATATCCACCAGGGGGCAGAAGACAAGTATTAGGTTGTATGCAACAGGGTTTTTAACAAAGTTCTGCTAATGCAAATTGATGGTAAAGGTCTCAGAAACTATATCAAATATAATAGATACAGCATGAAAGGGTTAAAGCTGCTTGGTTAGAATTAGAAAAAGATCCTGGTTAGACAATTAAATATTTTTATATTGCAAAAAATCATGGATTTCACACTTGACATGTCATGGCAACACCAGCAGAGTTGCAAATTGTTTGAACATAATTATAGTCCCACATGTACATCCCTTTTGAGGGGGACAGTCTGATATTAAAATATGAAAATACTTTAAAGTTCTAATAACAATCAAAATAATTGATCATGTGGAAATTGATCAGCAAGTCATTTGGGTTTGAAGAAAGCATAAATGGATACCAACATAATTTCCCAAATAGGATTATAAGAAAAAACAGTCAAAATGTAGCATACAATTACACTGATACGGACTTCTTAGGTAGATAAAAAGTATTATTTAGGTGATTCCATTTGTGGCATACTGTATTTATTAATCTGAATCTTCCGCTTCAAAGAAACCAAATGTTTTGCATGTCTATTTGCTTATGCAGCTGCCTTTGTTTCTGCAGAAAGGAGGAAGGTAACTTCAACTGTTTATATCAATGATTATGCAGCAAACCTCGCCATATTAATACAGCTGCAACACAGACACACATGCACACAGGTCTGGTTGACACTGCCTGTGGAAACATTGCCTAGTCTTTTACGCTAAACCCATCCATAACTTCTTTCTAATACTGACCCCTAAAACCAAGTCTTAACTATTAAACATTACTTTATGTGGGACTGGAAATGTAAGAAATTCTCATAAGTTGGTGTATTAAAAGTTTTTGTGATTCCACCGCGACAAAAACACACATGCAGACATACGTAAATAAACACACAAGCTGTCAGAGGCAAGAGTAGAATCGTAAATTAGACCTCAGGCATGGACACAGTACATACGTAGCCAACCGCAGCAATGTCTGTGTTAACTTTGCATTATGGCAATTTGATTTGGACATGCATCTGTCTGCACACAAGTGTCATGGAAAAGTGTTCCAATAAGAATATGGAAAAACCTTGCTAAACCTTGCTTGGCATTTGTATATCTATAAAGAAAGGAAAAAGAGAGAGGGAGGAGGAAAAAAAAGCTGTTTGTGATTGTGTGTAATGCTTGACCGAGTCCATGAACTGAGCTCATAGCCAGACAGCCGGCTGACTACTCTTCTGCATTATTGAAACATGTCACTATGCGGGAGGAAAGCAGTTACTAGAGGAGTGTGTTTTTATAATGGTCTGCTTACAGCATTGAACTGTTGAATCACTGTACTCTAGATTCAATGCTTAAACCTTCTGTTCTATTCCAGCATTTTAGAGAAGTAACAATTGTTCTGTTTATTTAAACAAGTTCAACTTTTCCATTTCTTCATGTTCTTAACACACAGATCTATCAACACATATCAAACTAAATATAAAGGACCACAAATTAACTCATTTTTCTAGATGGAGCTTTTTTCAGTTGCCACCCCAGTATCACATTTAAATAGACTGATAACAACTGATAAAGCAAGATTTTGCTCTACATATACAACAGAGTGATATCACCTGTCAGCACCTTCCAATGAATTCTGGAAAAGCCTGCAGGTCCTTTTAGATAACAAGACTCTTGACACTCATCTCAAAAGAGACAGGGCCATGCGAAAGTGATCTAAGTCATTTTCTATTATTCACAGCAACACATCAGACTCAGACTCTGTATCGCATAGATCAGTTTAAAAAGGTAAACAGCAGATGACAAAGTACAGTGTGTGTTTGTGCTGTGGGGGTTGAGGGAGGTTTCCCTCCAGATGGACTACTTTTCATCTCTGCATCTGCCATCTTTACCACCTCATACCTCCATCTCTGAGACTGCTACCAACTCTACAATCTCTCTGTCTGTCTGTTGCACTCTTCACCGATCTTTATAGTCATCTATCTCAGCCCACCCAACTCCCTCTGCCTACCCATCATCCCTCAGTTCATCTGTTTCTATCCACCCTCTCTGCTGTGTTGTCATGGTGGGCATGCAAAGATAGATCAGTACTGACTTTGTATTGTACGTGTTGAAAAAATATTTTCTCCTATCTGCTCTTAGCAAACTGAGTTTTGTCCTGTGCATCTTACAAGGATGTTAATGTTTCTTAATAGTAGTAACAAATCTCATTTGCACTAAGAGAGTTAAAACATTTGGACTGGCTGTGATTGATGCAAATGTCTCATTAAGCTAGTCAGCAAATGCATCAAACAGATCATTTAGTTCCTTAAATGAGGATTCAGTGAGGGACATGACTGTGCTCAAGTTCTAGTGATGCAAATGGAGTAAAGAGGGGAAAAAAGTGATGAACCTAACTAAAAGAACAAAACAATTACAAAGAAATACATTTAAAGATACATTGACTGATCTGATGTGCACATATTGTTGTCAGGAAATAGGGCAGTTATTGCAGGCGACGTAACCTCCCTGGAAATTTAATTTATTATGTGTTTTTGTTTTGTTTTTTCTTTTAAATCTTAAAACCATGGGTCAAAATAGCTAGATAAATTAAACAAATAAATTTTTAAAATTAAAAATTTCATGTTTATGATAACTAATCTTTCTCTTAAAGATTTGTTAATGTAAAAAAAAAAAAACTCGTCCCTTCTGGGGAACTGTAGTAACATACTGTAGCAGCACATCATCAGAAGTGAGGAAGGCATCTTTGAAATAATTTATTCTCACTCAGTTAATCATAAAGAAGCCTTTAAAATTCTTGTGATTCTAAATGAAAGAAAACACAGTTGTAAATTTACATTTGTAATTTACCGAGCGGTCTAATGGTGGGGGCATTGCCTGCGTTTCAGTGGCTAAAGCTCGACACAGTGATGCAGAGATGTGTCTCTGTCATTAAGTTTTTTGTTTTTTTGTCCTTCTTTTTTTTTAACATCGAGCTTCAATAACAATGGATTTGCTTTTAATTTTCGGGTTCATCTGAAATTCGATGAAATCGATTGGTTTTTTTTGGCAAGGCGATTATTATTATCATTATTTTTTTAATGAATTGGCTTAAATGAACACAGATTTTATGAATTGGACAAATGTGGATCATCTTATAGTTTTTTCTTTTCTTTTTTTTTTTTTTTTTTTTTTTTAATAGGACAACGATGAAATGAATTTATTTTGGTCTTTTAAAATGCTTTGATATGACTCTTGCAAATTGTTCCAATACAAATCAGGCTGAATTCAACTGAATTGGATAAAGCATTGTAAACAATCATTCAAAAATAAAACAGTCTAAAACAGTGTTTCTTAATCCTGGTCTTCAGGACCCTGCATCTTAGCTCATTAACAAGCTTGCAATCTTAATCTTAATCTGAATCAGGTGTGTTGGAGTTGGAAAACATCTAAAACAGGGGGGTCAAACTCCAGTCCTCAAGGGCTGCTATCCTGCAAGTTTTAGTTATTTCTTGCTCCAACACACCTGAATAAAATCAAACGGATCCAACTGCTTCTTGTCACCTCCTTCACTATAACACATTAATTTCAGTCAGGTGTGTTAGATCAGGGAAAAAATGAAAACCTGCAGGATACCGGCCTTCAAGAACCAGAGTTTGATCTAAAACATGCAGGGTAGTGGGTCATGAGGACCAGGACTGAGAAATACACACACATCAAGTTAACAATATAAATAATGTCACACACGCTTTAAATTAGGTCAGAGAGCAAACGGGGTTTCCTCAGAAATTCCATTGCAACAGACTCATCTCCACTTAAGCTCTTTTCACAATGACAGAGGCAGCAAAACACAACACCCTGTAAATGGTCACTACTAGCAAAATGCTGTTGTAGTCGTTACTAGCAAACCTGGAAAAGTAAAGTGCAGCTCTCAAAGTCAAAAGCATCTGAAACCTTTTCTGATGCTTTCACTCTTCTTGAAATTTTTGTCTTCATGCTGAAGACCTGTGACTCAGTGCTTTGCTGTGGATGACATCCACATCACAGTGAATGAGAATACTTTAAAATCTGTCAAGAGACATCTGATAACAAGACTCACTTACTGGCATTGCAAACAATCTGTATATCAGAGTTTCCTCAACGTGGGAGCCCCTTAAAGGTACAGTGTGTAGTTTTTTGGTATTTTCTTCAAGAATAGCTTTCATAAATACGTATTTTACCAAAGTCTAATCTCAGTCCCATCCAAATGAAATCGTTCTTGTAGCTTAGAATTAGATGTTTATAAGTACATAGGTGGTGGCGCACCCAACTGGAGGCTGCCATGTTGCATCGCCATCTTTGAATCCAGTAGCCGAAAGGGGACAAACTTTGTGCGTTTTACCTGCAAGTCCCCGCTGTTTCAGGGGGAGGAGGAGGGGGAGGGCGCAGGGGGTGGTGTAAACAAGCCAACACGAGCGTCGATCATTCAACTTGCCAGCTTAGATTGAAATGGAGGACCATCTATACTCTATACTACTAAAAAACTAGCCAAGAAAAGAAAAAGAAATAATAACCGGGAGAAAATAAGCCTGTACATCGGTGGACTTTTTACCAGATGGAGGCAGCTGATGAGGAGAGGGACTTCAAAGCTAACGCGGAGGTTGCAGCTTTCTGCAGGATAGGTGAGTTAATGCAATCTAACAGTGAA
>JBAMHW010000022.1:6342861-6353875 GCA_037177495.1 Rhadinocentrus ornatus
ACGGGATGGGGGTAGTTGTCCTCCTTCTAGTCAGACAAAATAGACCAAAGTAAAACCAGTTTCTCAGCGTGATTTAAATCACCAGAACCGCAGCATTCTAACGCAGAAATATCTCTCAGATTATAATTATTTTCTACCAATACGTCGCCCACCTCCCTGGATAAATCCACTGAAATACATGTTATTAAACACAGAGTAATGTTACAGCAGCGCCGACAGTCCACTGCTCCCTCTTCCTCTCCCTTCATCAGATGATCTCTGAGTCTGCAAGTCACAAAAAAAAATTTCATACGATAACATTAGCTATTAGCAGTAGCTTGGTACTAAATACATGGAGGGCACACTTGTAACTTATTGGCTTAAAAACATAATAATTATGTATCATTCTGTTCCTCATCACCTGACGGGAAACTCAAACTTCACATTTATGAATCTCCGCGGCTTCCGTAGTCGTGATAACGCTCTTAGACGGTGAGGCTGCAGTAGAGCACTACTCGGTTGCTTGTAATATATTAGCTACTCTTGGTATGTGATCCTTCTCCACATCATATGACCGTATATATGCCACCCAAACTTCCAAACTGGGAAGGTTTAGAAATGCAGTTATTTAGTTGATTCTGTGCATAAGAAGGTGAGTTCCTTTAATCATTGCTGAAGCTTTGATTTTATTGCCGTTTGACATCATAGAAAAAAACAAATCTGGTGATGCCAGAGGTTTCCATCACTGCTAGAATACATCATATGCCCTATTTTAATTTGAGGCTAATACAGCAGCTGTTAAGGCAGGCTGTAACATAAGATAAAACTATAGAGAGATAAAAAAAATCTTGAATATATTGTCATATCTTCAGTATTATGATCCTCTTGCTGCCAGAAAAGCATACAGCATTTCAAAGATGCTCTACAGCACACATTGATGAAAATAATTAGTGGAAGGTGCCTGGTGGATTGTTGATCATTAGTGACTCAACAATTTCTTGGCCAAATGCTGCAAAACCTAATTTTTGTTACCTGCTCTCCAATAAACAGACATTGTTTTGGAAGAGGTTCTCACAAAGCAGAATAACCAGACACTACACATGCATGGCACAACCATAAAATTCAGCTGTGAATACCACCTGCACCTTTCACTAGTCCAAAATATACAGTTGCATTGCTTGCAAAAATGCTGATTCCACTGGTCTTGGTCAGGATTTCAAGATTAAAGAACAAAAGAGGGATGAATAACAAAGTAGAGAAAGACACAGGTGTTAAAATTCACCTTTAAATCTAAAACAGCATGGTCCTGACACAAAACAAATAGAAAAAAATATGTGTTAATGTTTAATTTAGAAGTACAGATGCTCATTACTGGTGATAGCCTCTTATATCATCCATCTATTTTCTGTACCACCTATTTCATTTCAGGGTAATGGGGAAGCCTATCCCACTTATCCCAATTAGCAGGTGAGAGGCAGGGTGCACCCTGGACAGGTCGCCAGTCCATCGCAGGCCAACAGAGAGAAAAAACAACCACTCATGCACACACATGCAAGGTTATAGTGTAGTTTAGGGACATTCTGACATCAAACAAAAAGCCTAGTGTGTGTGTGTGTGTGGACATTATGTATTATAAAAGGGAAGCAGAATGCATTTTTTGCAGATTTGTCAGCTACAAAATTATACATAGTTGCATGACCATACTTATAGGAGATATATCACCAGTCCATATCTCAAAATTCAATAAATGAATAAATAAATAGGAAAAAGGAAAATCCATCAAATATATAAATCATTTCCAATTTATATAATTTTTATAAGTAGCAGCTTTGGTGATGACTGCTTTAAGTGGGCGTACATTTGCTCAGGAGAAAGGGGAAAAAATATTTAGTATCAATTCATTATAGTTCCTATTAGGGAGACTTTTAAATTCAACTAGCAATTGGTGGAATAATTACATGGAAAAGGACACTTAGCACACCCTGAACTGAGCACTCATTTGTTGAAAGTCATTTGTAAGCACTGTTGGCATGCAAATTGCAAACGGCAGGTTATTTTTTAATTTGTTGCTGTATTTGCAT
This sequence comes from Rhadinocentrus ornatus, assembly GCA_037177495.1. NCBI lineage: Eukaryota > Metazoa > Chordata > Actinopteri > Atheriniformes > Melanotaeniidae > Rhadinocentrus > Rhadinocentrus ornatus. Next base: position 6,344,922 of record JBAMHW010000022.1, read on the forward strand.
GCCTTAAAGGACTCCTGCATGAGTAGGAAAATCACTCGGGCAAAAAAAAACACAGATTACAATTTGGCAATTCTGGGAAGCAGGCATCAAAAAAGGACTTTGGTTAGATATTCTGTTGATTGAAGTTCAGTATGAATTATAGATCAAAACTATTTATTACAGCCTGAAAAAAAATTCTTAAAAAATTGATAAAAAAAAATGCAAAAGATAAATTATGTTAGATTTAACTTTGTAATTACCAAACACAGACATCTGTCACTCATTCATAAAATCTTTTTCATGCTTTTTATGCTTTTTGTTTTTTCTTAGAAAAGACGCTCTTTTTTTTGTCTCAGAGTGACTTTTCCCTCGCCGTCAAACTGTTGCAGACTCATTTGAAGTTTGGATAAATCAAAGCGGGACTTGCAGTTGGCAAATTGCACCCAGTCCTAGCCACAGCTCTTTTAACCAGATAGTCTAGGAACTCTCTACCACGTCTGAGTATGCTGGCAGAAACATTGCCTTCTTTGACACATGCCAGACAGCCCACCTGCCAATGATACACGCAGCTGTTTAGCAATTTCAACCCATTCTCTGGCCACCATGAGCTTAATCTGCTTCAGTGAAATTGTTTTATTTTCATTTATTTCATTTGCGGATTATATAATTTTGATTTCATGAAACAGGTGGTCCAGGCATGTGTGAGTGTAATCCACCAAGAATAATATTGTTATTTGTTCCAGACTGTTAAGCCCATTGAGCTGTATTTTAGTGATACATCATGCAGAATGCTTCCTAACTGGCTGATCAAACAGATGGTTTGTTTATGGAGAAAAAGGGATGTAAGGAGAAGAAGCAGGAGCTGAGCGACGCTTTAAAGCATACATGTGTGCAGATGTTTTTTTTTTTAGAAGATTAAAGGATCAGTTCAGGCCCAAATTACATATGCTTATTTTTCCTTCGGTGTGTGGTGCCATATGATCTGTGTAGTTTAAGTAGGTCTTGGCCTTAGAGACAACTGCTTTTTCCAGCACTGAAACAAATGGCATTCAAGGCATTTAAAGTAGTTAGAAATAAAAGAAGAAAGAATACAACCGAACAGATAGTCTCTCACTGATGTCATATACGGTCATATACTCCGGAAAAAATAATTGTTTTTGCAAGTATATAAAGGCTTTTTTTTGTGTGTGTATGTGTGATAAGTCAGTATTGGTAATGCTTCTGTGTCTTCTGCATAGTCCAACAAGGCTAGCTTATTTACAGAGGTTTATGAGAGGATTCAATTTTCTTTTTATTCCTCATTTTTATAAATGAAGAGTGGATAAGACATTAAAAGTCAAAATTTCATAGGGCACTAATGGTCTAGCAACAATGGACTGAGAATGCTTTCAATGAACCGTTTTAGATTTCTAAACAGTTTTTATTCTGGCACAAAACTACAACAAGAGAAAAATTCAATCCCATTATATCTCCCAGCTGATGACTGATGCACAATTTTCAGCAAGACACTCAGCAGGATTTAAAACAGCTCCACTGTGCTTAATCCTAATTGTTTTTCAGGCTTTTATTAGTTTCTTCTTTATTAGTAACTGAACAGTAAACCTACTACGACACGCATGAAACAGTAGTTTGGTTTTTTTATAAAATGAACCCAGGAAAAAAAACTCTAAATGAAAACGGCATGAGTGCTGGTATTAATGAGGTAAAACCTGAAAAGAATAAAAAGTTGAACATATTTTCTCGAATCAGAAATATTTCTGTTCGGTAATCGTTAAATTCTAACTCGCTATTATCTTGTTACTTGATTTTATTTGTGTTCTGGTTTTGGGGGAATGAGCACCAACGTTTAACTGTAAATACACCCCAAAACAAACTACTGACTGATTTCAGGTCAACACACAAGTCTCAGAGCAGCTTTAGATCTTAGAAATGTGTTGATCCCTGCACTCTCATTACTTTACATTACTCTCATTATGTTAGGTAACAATTAACCAGCACAAAATTAGCAGAAACAGCTGCTTGGATACAGCTGCATGATCAGAGAGATGATGCAGCTCAACTGTCCAGTGTTAAATGTAAATATTTGCCTGTTTTTGTTAGGTCACCAAAGAACTGTGATGACAACTTATGAACAATGTACAAAAAAGGCTCAGCAACAAATTTACATGTGCCATTGTTGTGGTTAATATTATGGTACCTGACATGCAGTGAGTGGAAAGAAAAATAATTTGCCATTTGTAATAAATGATTTATTGCTGCATGAGCAAACATGGTATGAGACTAAAAGGAAAGCTGGTATAGTTAACATGCCTGGAAGATCTGTGCGCCAGCTTTTGAGAGTACAGAGCATCTCTAAGGTTAAACAATTCTGAAAGCGCAGGGAGACTGACTATGTTTTGCCCTGAATGAGCAAATACGATTAACTTACAGGGTCAGTTGGAAGAGGATTGAGAAACGTTAATGTGTTTGCAGCTGGTTATTAAAAATGTATGGCTTAATGCACAAATGCAAACTGGGAACAACGTGCTTCGATTGTCTATATAATGCAATTTTATTGCAGTTTTTTAATAGCATAACAGTTTTCCACAATCATATTTGATAATCATTGTAATACTCCCTTTTTCTCCATCAGCCTCTCAATGTCTCTTAGTATGATGGACTAAAACTACATTATAAATGACCTAAAAGTGATTTTTTTTTATATGAGTAAACCCTCACATAACCAATTGTATTTTTGTACTGGAGTAAATTCTCAATGAATAGACTTCATCATAATCTATGTACAATGTAATGTAAGATTTTAAAATCCTACATAGTTAACAAATGGCAAATATACACCATTTAAAAAAAATCTCCTGCTTGTTCCCTTTATGAAGCTATAAGATATAAGTCTATGACACCTAAAGCAAAGTTGTAATGATATAGGCCAAGCAATTACCCATTTCGGGGATTTTAAACTAATACAAAACATAATGACAAAAAAAAAAAAGATATGAAAATGTGGGCTACCTAAATATTTTCAAAGCTGCAGATAAAATTCACAAACAATAACTACAACTTTTTTTTCCTGAAACTATATATTAATGTTATTCATGTTAATCTTGTTTCATTAGAAGGTGCAGCTTAATAAAAGTCTGGTCCCAGCTGAGATCCTGACATACTGTAGGTCTGAATCTCCACCAAAAATATTTCTGCAAACCTTGAAAAAGCCTTTAAATAGCTGGAGAAGAAATAGAAAAAAAAACAGTTCACCACAGAGACACAGATGCCTTTGATCTGCAGCCCCATGAAACTGGCCAGCCTAAACTTAAACACGCACACACACACACATTTATATATATAGTGTTTGCTTGTATGTGTGCTGTGCATAATCATGCATTTCTCTTCAAAACGTCAGTGGACTTCAAAGCACATCAGACAAGTACACAGATACACACTGCATATTCCATTATTTACATAAACAGGCCAGAATCTATTCTGCAGTGATGCACTTTGTGGTGTGTTTGAGTATATGCGTGTGTTTTTGTATCTGCAATGTAAGTCAATATTCCAGCCAAGTTTGTTTGTTAAAGCAAAGGGCAAAAGTAGACTTTTGTCTTTCTGTAAGCTGCCGTATTACCAGACACTCTACATGGCCCCTGGTTACAGATACTGGTAGTGCAAACCAAATGTTCACATAAGTTTTCTTCCAACTCAAACATGAAGACTCGACTGAACTAGACTTACACACATTTCTTTCAGCTTTCACATTTTATCAGAAAGCAGCACGCACTCTGCACCGAGATGGTTCGCATTTGGCAGTTGGTATGCAATGATGACAGTCCAGTCGCTAGGCAACTGCTTCAATCCCGTGAGGATGGTGTGAATTCCTGTCGTCCTGTACCAAAATAGAAAAGGGACATAAAGGGAAAAAGCGGATTAAAAAAAGGCTAAAACTGTTTGAATGTTCGTGCGTATGTAGGGAAATGTAGAACCATGCTCTTTAAATATGCAGACATACATGGAAACTGTGATCATTAACTCTGACAGGTGACCAATAAAAGTGTTGATGAAGGATGGAGGAATGTGTCAAAACAGTGAGTGAACCGTCATCTGACAGCTCATGTACTTAGAAACAAGCTTCTAACTTGTAAAATTATTGCATTCAGTTTATTATTGCCTTTAGAAGTACTTTGGACAATGTACATTTAATTTATATAAATATTTTTATGTTAAAGAAGGACTTGAGGAATTTGAATAAAGGATTGAAATATATGACTTTTAGTAAATAACAGTGTCATGATATATTATGCCTTCACTATGTGTTTGCACGAAAGAGCACTCATTCTTATTTGTTGCCTGTGTGATTATAAATAATATTTGATTGGAGAAGCCCATGATATTGACAACCGCACCACATTCTCCATGTACACAACATTCTCCATGTTTGTTGTCTTAAAACTTTTTACATGCCACCACATCATTTTGGTCCCATCTGATCACAGGACTCTGCTCAATGTTGCAGTACAGATCGCTGACCAGTTTTATATAATATTCTGATACTTTCTGAGCTGTACAAACATCTAAATCAATCTTTTAAATTACTTTGGTTATGATGTAGTAATTCTTAGTCTCCAAGAGTTTAAATTTGATGTGATATGATATAACCTGTGTTACAATACATGTCACCTGTGCATATCTTCTTTAAAATCTTCATGATCCATCCTGCAGGTGGGAAATGTCAGAAACATCTAAATATAGAAAGGGACTTTTTTTTCTCCAAGTTTCAGCACAGCTGTGTTTTGGTTTTCAAGCTCTTGTTCAGTTTCAGTGTTCTTGTTTTCTTGTTTTTAGGTTCATGCTCTGTTTTTTTGTTTCTGCTCATTAGTTCACCTGGGTTAATTTGTTCATTTGGAACTCCTTTTAAATCATTGAGAGATTGACAAGCCCGGTCCCTTCGAATTTCCCGCATGCTGCTCGATAGGCGTTGATGACGTAATGAGGCCACGGTTGGTCTATTACGTGACTTTTGGCACGCTGAATCAATGCTAACATGCTCGACACGTGATCGAGCATTACATCCCTACCTTTAACCTGCACCGGTCTGCCTCCTGCCTCTTCTGCCTCACGTCCACGGTTTTCCTGACAGAAGCTGCAGTCTCCCTTGCCCTCTTTTTAACAGAAAATCTTTAAATACGCACATGCAAATATACACTATGAGAACGATTTCATGCAGAGTTCGTCATTTGATAAACATCAAGTAAAGTTTCAAAGCCGCACTACTGAATTTTGGCAAATCCCCTGCTCCTTAACGAAGACTAATACAGCATCTGTTTTGCATCCCATCTCCTCTCTGAGCGCTCTCTCCAGAAGGTAAAAGCCAGTCTAAAGTTGACTTTTGCCTTTCCTATTTCTTTAACACATTTCCTGTCCTCTTGGGCTTTTTTTATGAATCACCCATAGTGCAGGTTTAACAGCAAGTATGTTGACATCTAGTCACTGCTGCATGATGTTGGAAAACATAGTGGTCACATGATGCTCCAGGCTAGAAAAAATTGCTGTTTTAGTGTGTTTTTTCACCCTCAGGATCCTGCAAGGCAGCAACAGCTCAGTGTGTATGATGAATTTCACCAGTCAGGAGCCGATTTTTATTCTTGCAAAATTATGCGGAGTTACTTTAACAACGGTTTGAAAAGACTTCATAACTCTTAAGTATGCATTCAAAAAGTGGTAACTCTAAGTTATTTTATTCATGCTTGAAGTTATTGTGTCAGTAAGTCAGTATGTTTCATTCTGTTAAATTTAATTAGTTTAGGTTAATTTATTTAAACTCAGTTTATACAAATCTTTTTTTTTTTTGAGAGGGAGAGCTTTCTTTGCTCACCACAATGCCACTTTTACCATTAAAACATTACTTTGACTCTTTCTCAACTTTGTAAAGTCCAGTTTCAACAGTTTATAGAGAACACACAATGTTTAATACGATGAAAGTATTGGCACATTTGTATATAGCTTATGGATGTGATCATCTCCTCCATTTTTATATACAGACCATGTCCTGTTATAAACATTGCTATTTATGTTTAAAAAATATGTCAATTTGCTTAATATTTACTTAATTTAGTCACAATAACAGTCAAAGCAAACTAGCAAATCTACCCTTTTTCATATAGTTTAATAATACATGCCTTTAAAGTAGGAAAAGCTCAAATGCCCAGCCTTTAGTAGTAGTAGTTTGAAACACTCTGGTAATTCAACTTTCCTTAAATGAAAGAGAAAAGATGGGTTTTTTATCCCACAGCGACAACATCTACACCCCAATGAAAACAATTTCTGTTCATAATGTGTTTTTAATTGCTGATGCGATGCAACAGCTGAGCAGTCTATTGCTCACTTATTGACTCATTTCTTCCATTTTAACTCGACTTCATAATTCAGAAGCAGCCAACCAGAACTCTGTTAGTGGGCATTTGTTGGAAAAATGAATTTCTACACCCAGACCATTTGAGAAAAGCTTAACTACATCACCAGACATCTATTTCAACACTCAGAAGTCTCATTAGCAGTTAAAGTGCTTCTGACTGCTTTTCCACACGTGTTCGCATCCTGCCTAACAAACCAGCCCATCCAGACTCTGCAGAGAAAGAAGAAACCACCACAAAATTTGCTCATTTAGTCATAACTCTCCTTAGCACAACTGGACTGAGGTTTGTGAACATTTGCATAATGACGGTATCACTTTGTTTATGTTTACAAACTAAAGAAGCAGCTTGTGAAAGCCTGTTTTGAGCTGAAATATACTCATTTGTTTTAATTCTTATATAATGTGAAACCAGTGGCCAGTTAAGCCTGAGTGGGCCGCTTTGGATCTAATTTACATCCATATGTAAGTCGCATGATTAGTTATGCTGTGTTTACAACAGTGAGAAAAAAACTGAATGTTAATTCTGAGTCAGTGCACCTCTATAAAAGAATAAGTGAAAAGAATGAAACATATTACAATAAATCTGAATGCCCACTTTAATTAATGTGTATATAATTCATTATAGTGTTAGTTTGTTTTCTAAAAAGAAAAAATGAAGACAGCAGATAAGTGAAGACCTTTTCTGCCCAGGGTCTTTAGGTTCACAGGGTAATGAACATACTTGCTGTACTGAACCCAGAGGACCTGAACGCACTGAATCAGCAGTGATAGTGTCATACCCTGCAGCGTGAGCTGCATGCAGCATCATACATAATGTACAAATGTATAAAATACATGCAATTTATTTAGTATATAAATTGAATGTATGGATTCTATTAGATATAGATTAGATGCAAGCCTTAGGCAATTATTTTGTTATGTATCGACTTGTATGAACACAGTTATTGTAAATTACACTAATGTGAATTTATTTCTACTGGATCACAATGACTTGGCTTAAATTGATTTTGTCTGTAATTTGACTTGAGATGACTTTAGAAAAATAAACTTTGAATAAATAAATAAATAAAATTTTAAATTAAATAAATTAAATGAATTTAACAGAATAAATGGTTCTTTCTTCTCATGCGTATGTACAGTACCTGTACAGTAGTAATGGGAAAGTGTGTCCAAATGCTTTACTGGTACTGTTTAATGAATGCCAGATGGATGCAGCTGCAGTATTAGAAACAGATTTATTGCAATTTTTTGTTAAATGTCCTCTAAACCTAATGAATACAAGGTTAACACTATTACATGTTTTCTATCTTCATTAATATGTCGCAGCCTAAAATGTGTTGATGTTCTCTTATGTCAACTGATCCTTGCTTATCTTGTCAACTGATTACCTTAAAATTCCAATCCTGCTTTTCACAAGCACATTCTTTAAGAGATTATTTATTTATCTGTGACTACTTGCCATTAACAGTAAAGCTTGAGCAATTATAATGATGATAATAAAGAAAAAAGATAATTTAATTTGATTACCTGACACACCAGCCTAATGTACTCCATATCACTGTCAGAAGGGTCTTCCATGATTCTCCCTGGATATCTAGCATGCTAAAATAAATCTAATTATATGTTATTTAGTTAAACACAAATATATTTGTGATCTTGATCCATATAGGGACATATTAAAACAAATGAAAAAACAAGTGCTCATTAACAGTTTTTCTTTTTCACACTTTGTGTTGAGCGTATATGAAAAATGGATGAATAGTAAATGACCCAACTTTTCATTTTGGTTTAGTAAAAAAAAAGGAAAAATCTAATGTTTCTTCCATTTTTGTTTTTCATTTTCATTTCAAATGAAATAAGATAATAAAAAAAGAGCTGCTTAATTGTCCTGTGTACTCAAATTATCTACCTACCTACTAAGATATTAGTTAAGTTTCATGAAATCATCAAGACCTGTTGAGATATATGAATTATGTCCGCTTCCTTTGAGTGTGATCGAGCAGGGTGTCTCACATGGTTTGGTGGTTGCTGATGTCTGCAATCTAATGATACCAATGATAAAGTAGGGGTCTTAACATAACCTTTGATTTAGAACCCTTGTTTTCCAACTGTAATAATGGCATTGGCCTATACATTAAACACGTATCAAATGCATTTGTATTTATAGTATTATAGAGAAAAAACTAATTAACACCACAGAGCCCCCTCTTTGCTTTTTCTGACATACATTCTTGTTATTTCAGTGAAAGGTATTTGCCATTTGTAATATAAAAATTTAGTTATTGTGTAAAACAAGTTATGTGTTCTGGGTGGAGGAAAGTGTCAGGTGTGATGTGCAATAAAAAAGTATCAGCTAGAATGAAAGGAAAGATGTATAAGACAGTAGTGAGGCCAGAGATGTTGCATGGTTTAGAGACAGTAGCACTAAAGAAAAGACAGGAGGCAGAGCTGGAGGTTGCAGAGACTCAAATGTTGAGGTTCTCTTTAGGAGTGATGAGGATGGATAGGATCAGGAATGAGTGCATCAGAGGGACAGCACATGTTAGATGTTTTGGAGAAAAAGCCAGAGAGA
>JBAMHW010000022.1:6370383-6387546 GCA_037177495.1 Rhadinocentrus ornatus
ATTACACCTCTCTCTGTAAAGTCCTCTGAGACAACTTTGTTGTGATATAGGGCTATACAAATAAACTTGACTTGACAACATGAAAATGGTACTTCAGGCTTATTTATTTTGTAACATGTAAAACCTTGCACTGTTCATACTCAGTGCTAATAAACAGAAGGACTGTTGCCTCTGAATGCTGCCTGTGACATATTTATTTATTATTTGTAAAAATCTCACCTAACGCAGGTTTTCTGATGCACTTCCCCTCCCTATTGTTTTTTTCTTGTCTTTTTTTTTTTTTTCTTTTTGGAAGGGCTTCAAAGACAGTTGTAGATTTGACCTATTCTGACAGTTGCACATATAGCACAGGACTTGCCTGTGGTGCTGCCAGCCTCTTTGACACCCTGGTTCCTTGTCATGACAACAGTTTTGTATTTTGCCCTTCTGGAGACTTTGTTACAGTATATAGCTTGTGGTGGATTGGAACAAGTAGAAAAAGCAGACACATGCTTGAGGTTTAATCTTCTGTAGCCGCTTATACATGACTGTAAAGAATAACTTTCTTGGAAAGGTCAGACTAGGTTACCTCCCAACTTTAGTGACACTTACAAACACTATACCTTTAGGATTACACAAGATATACAAGTATAAAGACTAAGTAAAACCTCTGTGATCTGATAAACAGTACATTAAAATGTGTTGGGAAAAAACAAAACAACATAAAACTAGAGGTAGTCTCATGGCCTTCCTTAAAAGAGCATAAATAAGAACAGAAGGCATTAACATGAAAGGGAAAGGACTACTTGCTGCAAATGACTCAATAAGAGCTCTCAGCTATCAAAACATCCATCATAGGCTGTTTTCACAGATGGCACTGCTGAGTTTCTTCATCAGAAAGGATTCAGTCTGTTTGAAGGTCACAAATAAGACAACAGGCATGTCAAGACTTCAAAATGAAGCTTTCACTTCAAAGTCAGCTTTGAATGCTTCCTGTTTCCTCCATCTATAAGCTACTCATGTCTTTGCAGGGGAAGGAGATGAAACCGAGCAGACTAATTGAGAGAATGTCCACCCCCCGCCTGAGCTAGAAGCTATTCTCTTTGGTGAGGACACTCGCTGCAGGTAATTACAGTACTAGAGAGCACCAAGCTATCCAGCTAATATGCAGTCACAGGCTGGAACCTGGCATTAAAGAAACCTTTACCATATTTGGTTCTCATAAAGCATCCTGGTGTATATAACTGCTGAGATCACTGCATTCCTGCTGCTGCCCTACTATCACTCATTTGTGCTCCTGCTGTTTTGTGTTTGTGCAGTGCAGAAAATGTCAAACAGCTCTCACATCAAACAAATATTACAAATGACACAGCAACCAAATCTGCAAAGCAATTTGTGTTTTTAAAGACAGAAACGTCAACTTTGGACATCATATTCTTAATTATGTTGTCAGAGTGTTTGAATCTTGCAGCAGAAGCTATTCAAGTCCACATCAGCAGGGTTATAAATTATTCAGAGAACTGAATAGTTGCATGGCTGAATCAGGCTGAGATAATAACTGTCCCTGACATGCAAAGTCATTTTTGCACCACTGATTTTTTTATTTTTATTTATTCATTTTTTCCTCTGTGGATGCCTGTAACCACAATTGTTTTATATTCATGATGCAACAGAGGAGTGACTTAAAGCATCCACACCACCACTCAACATAGTACCATTATATGACCAATAGTGCAAAACAGTTGAGTTTTTTTTTTTTTTTTTATACAGCAAACTACATCTTAGTAGGTCAAACACCTTAAACATCACTGGTTCTCTGTGAAACACAATATGCAGAGAAACTACCATAGCAGTCTATTAAAAAAAAAATAAAAAATCGTTACATTCCCTGCACTCTTTGCATTTATCACAGCTTCATTTGCAAATAAACTTGAAAGCTGGAGAACCCCTTTAGAATGTGTATAGAATGATATAATAAATGATATTTGAAACTCTAAATGGACATTTTGTTTTCAATGCTTTAACTACTGAAGTGAGCTTGGCTACTATCCATATCATGAGTGTCTTCACTAAATAGAGAAACAGGGTTTGTGTCTACAAAGTGTTTATTTCCGGAAGTTACATTACGGAGCTAATGTTAGTGATGGGATGTTCAGCTCTTCTCAGAGAGCCGGCTCTTTAGCCTCAGCTCCCAAAGAAGAGCCGGCTCTTTTGGCTTCCGAACGGCCCCATAATTTACCTTAACTTCTCAAAATTTAATGGTTTGTATTTTAAAAACCCTTTTATGTTCAGTATTTTTTCGAGAAGCCTTATAAAGGTCTCCTATTTATTACAAATGAACAAAAAACAACAAACAAATCCACAAAACAGAATAAGAACCAAACTCAAGAAAGCAGCAATAATGTCCTCAGTGCAGGTTGGCAAAAATCAGATGCCTCATCTTGGATGGGCTGATCCGGTTTCTCCTTTCTGTGAGTAGGGTTTGATGACACAAAGCACTCACTCACGTACTCTCCTCACGGCTGTCTTGCTGTCGCAATGTAGCCCTGTCTAGCCCACCCCCTCTGTTTTCACATAATGGTATGATAATTATATCCTCACATGTGATAGGCCGCCAGTCCATGCAGGCCAATCTAAACAAAGCAGGCTATTGACAGAGCTGGTGCTGAGCACTGAGCTAAGCACACAGCAAAAGGAAAACATTTTCTCACTCGATTTGAGCCGGTTCTTCTGATTCACTACAAAGCATCGGCTCTCAGAGCCAGCTCTTTCGTGCATGGCACATCATTAGCTAATGGTCCTTGACTGTTCTACTCCGGTAAACGCGGGCTTTACCACCGTTAGCTCGAACTTCTTTGTACACAAATAACGCTTCTGGAACACTTTCAGGCTATACATTAGCATGAGCTAACCTTGTTGATATCCCCATGTTACATTTCAGAAAGCAAAGCACTTAGTTAACACGGTGTCAAAGCGTCCTTACTGGCGTTAGCTTGCTTGTCCTCGTACAACATACTGCTGCAGACCTTACCGTCTCTTTCACAGTACATTTGGGTCACAGTGAAGGCCAACACATCCCACACTGTAAAGCTTTAGAAGTTTGTGGCTGCTTACCTGCTGAAACACAATAATTAAACATTTAGTAGCTTCTTTTCGTGTGCTTCTGTGTTACATGCTTGTGCTTGACAATTCACTCTACAGGTGACATTTTCAGGTCATGGTACCACCTGCACACAGTACCCTCTGTTGACCAAATGTTTAACCACTTTTCCAACATTAGTTAAATTATACAGAGAATAAAGTAAAGTTAATTTCTAATGTGGTCTTCAGTACAAGTTTAAATGAGGGGGTGAGATATTTAAACAGACCACTCTGTTCAATCTCTATAAAAACACAGTGCCACACTGTTGTCAAAACAAAAAAGGGCAATGCTAGCACCTTATCCTATCTGAAATGAAATCAGTTATTGTTGGCTGGAGTCAGGCCTTTCCTGCTCTAGTTAACATAGGCATAATTTGGTCAACCCGTATTATCAGCTCTGAGCGCTCTGCCATGTTATGTATTTTGGAGGACTTTTAAGAAACATTTAGCGTTAGAGCTGTGATTTTCCAAACTGAGTGTGTTTGTTGTCTACAACAGTTAAGATACTCAAATGTATCAAAAGTTCTTCTCACAGACCTAGTTAATATTCTTTTGAGAAGTAAAAAAATATTTATTGTTCTATTTTGAAGATGCTGTTATGACTTCATCGTGTCCAACATGACTCATTCTGTGCCTCACATTTCTATTTCCTTCTGAAAGTCTGTACACTCTCTGTTAGTGTGCTTGAGTTTTTGTGGATGTGATCAATGTTCTAGATTTTGTACAATCCAATAACAGTTCTTCAGTTAAAAATACACCAACAAAGAGGGAGATGAGACCAGGGTTCATAAGACTTTGCTTATTCCAAAATAGGGGATCTAAATTATTTGTACCATAAGTGTTATCCAGTGGTTTCTTTAGGTGCATTAAACAACCTCCCAATTGGAATTGTCCAACAGATAAAAAAAATAAAATTCATATATATTTTTCCCTACTGAAAGGTAACATTTTATAGAAGTAACAGCCTAAGAATAAAAATGATACTTAATAATACTTAAATTTTACAAAAGAGAAATTCAGAACAACGATTTGGGGCATAAGCAACACACGCCCTCATTTTCAGTTACTGATACTGATTATCATGGCTCACAATGATGGATCCTGGCAAGTTTACAAAGGGCTAAAGTCAGTAGTTTGCAACAAAAAACCTTTTGGAACAAAATACTGTCAAGATTAACCATCCCCCTGTAGCAGTGTGGACCGTTGGCACAGACAGTTGCACATCCAGTTGCCAGGCCATATGGCAAAAACAAAATTCTGCCACTCAGTCAATGTTAAAGAAAGAACACTGTAGGCTTATGAGATGACACCAATTTTCATGACTTTTTCTCATGGCAATGACAAAAAATTGCAGTATAAAAAGGTACACAGACATGCACAATGTTTTAGATATGAGCTTAATTAAGACATTACTCTGAATAACACACTGCTTTTGAAACGATACATTCCGATCACCCTTATCCAAATAAGATCATATTTGGGTATGCAATAATTGAAATTAAGATATTTAGGATATCCTGTAACCCAACTAAGGTTTTGTGCCTTAAAACATAAATATAATAAAGACATAGGCGTAAATGTTGCAGAGGCATTACGGAACATGTATCACCATTTTCAGCATCACCATTTATAAACGACCAAGTCTCTTTCCCACTTTTATTCAAGGATTTTTTGGTATTTCATGTTAAATGCAACACAATTTGAATACAAATGAGTTTTTAAACCTTTTTAACTGTTTAGATTTTAAGCAACATGTCCCACAGCCGGGATCTGGGCCTAACATATGGCCCATCCACTGGTGTGTCCATGAGTGTTGAGTTGGCTGTGTCAGACCAAAACTGAGTATTTTTACATTAACAGTTTTATCCAAAATGAGGCCTTAATGAGAACTGTGAGGATAACTTCTGAGGTGGCTACAAATTGTATTACTGTTTCATTCCAAACTCTCAGTTTTTACCTGCATCATGTGACTTTATTATTAATCATTTTAACAGCAGGCTTACAGTCGGTCAGCCATTGATGTTGCAGCTTCAGTTAAAACAAAAACAGTAAGAGCCAAACCCAAACCACAGTGGAGACATGAGGAAATGAAATGAAATTGCAGGAAAGCAGAAAGGAAACAATCCTTTTTGGCAATTTTTAATAATAAATTAAAAATCTACAATGATAAAGTTAAACAGGTAAGAACTCTTCACTTTAAAAAAAACATTACAGAAAATAAGAATGATCACAAATGTCTTTTTAAAACAATTGATTTATTAATAAACAGTCTTGAACAAGTCCTTCATGCCACTATCAGAGACTGCATGTGAGGAGTTTGCAGACCACTTCTGTAAGATCAATGCTATTAGATCCAGCCTTTTCCATCCATCTATTATCTATACCACTTCGTTCAAAAAGTGTCGCGGGGAAGCTGGAGGGACAACACAAAAAGAGACAAACATGTTCACACTTACTCCTAGAGAGAGAGTGACCAATTAACCTAACATGCATGTCTTTGGACGCTGGGACGAAGCCAGAGCACCCGGTGAGAACCCACACACAAGGAAACTTCACACAGAATGGTCACTGTTTGAACCTCCCTCCAGCCGAGGTTTGAACAGTGCAGCCTGTGCAGCAGCCCAGATCCAGCCTTTTATCTTAACATGTTGATTTTAACATATCTGAAGCATTGTTTTGACTCAAGGAAACATTGGAGGGTTTTGTCCTTGTCATGCGTGCTCCTCCTCCGTTGGTGCGCTCAGCATCACCAGCCTTCTGATCATCAGTTGCAACACTACATCTCCCAGGATTCCTCATCACTGCACCTGTGTTCCTATCATTACCCTCCCCTATGTATCCCTCTTATTTATACTCTGTTCACACAGCTTCCTTTTGTCTTGTTATCACATCAAGTCTTTACCAGTTCACTTTTTGTTTTTTGAGTGCATCTTTACATACTGTGTACTTTGGTGATCTTTTTTCAACTCTTTTGACATTTACCTGCGTTTGTGTCCGCCTTCCGATAGTTCAGTCTGGCAGTCCTGGACCAAGTTCTCTCCCAATAAACGCTAACAACCTACCTTTTATTGACAACTCCTGCAATGCTTTTAGAAACATGTTGTGGTTTCTTTGAGTGTGAGCTTTGAAACATAGGTTGTGTCCAAATGTCCACCCTACTCCCTAACCCCTCGTTCACGACGTAGGGCTGCACTATATAGCACACTACATAGTGCACTTATTCTCTTGGCGATTCGGACACGAAGCTGCCTATTTTTTCCTCGCTGCTGACCACTTGACTACCAGCCGTCACCACGGCAACCAGAACGTGCGTCAAGATGTCATACTAAATCCAATTCAAAGTTGTTTTTAAATCTTTATTTTTTTTTATTCCTTATGTTGCATTTTATTCTTTGTTCCATATCTATTCAATAAAAAAAAAATTTCGCCTCCTTGCGCCATATTGAGCTTCTGCCCGCAATGCATTGTGGTCTATAATGACCCATCTAGTGACCATTTATGCTCACTACTTTTCAAGATGCATTGTGGGTAATTTTGAGTGCCCTACTTTTTTCTCCCTGGAAATTCGGACACCCCTACAAAATGGCGTGACACCTATATAGGGCATTATGTAGGGAGAAGGGTGCACATTCGAACACAGCCTTTGTTTTTCTTCATCTTTCTCCATCACAGCAACGTCTGTAAATGTGTTATTTACTTTTACTTTGGTTAATACACATGTTTGCAGTAGACATGAATGACTAATTTGTTCGGTTTATTCAGTCTTAAATGTGTACTAACAGGAAATGCTAGGCTAAACGTAGCTTCCTGTTAGCAGCTTTTCCAAGTGGTATTTACCGATCTTACAATAAGTTCTCTTCTGTTTGTTCTTACAGTTTTACTCACTTTTTTACATGTGAACCCTGTAAAAAGAAGGAAATAAAGGAGCAGGATGCTCACATCCTGGCTAATGAGACACGAGTTTGGCTTGCTGTTTAATCTGTGTTCACGCACGTCATATTGCCTCTTTTTTGGATCCTCAATCAACTCGAATTAAAATTGTATCACGGCAGAATTTGTAATTACTCTTCGAGCTTCCAATATTATCAGCTCAGAAGCAAAGAAGATTCAAGGTGCGCACTAAAGTTTAGCATCACCAGATCAGTTACCTGGTTATTTATCATGCTCTGAATAACAATATAAAAATGTGAAATTCCCATTTTTCATTATAATGGTAACCATTTTATCCTGGATTTTACCTACTATTTTTCTTTATCAAACTTTCGTAAATAAAGGCCAAAAATCATCTTGTTTAAAGTCACAATACCATCGACCTCCATATTCTAATCAGTTGCTGGTTTAATGGTGTTCCTGAGACAACGTGTTCACCAGAATGGCACAAACAACCTGCTATCATGCTTTCTCTGCTTCTAACTGTCACCAGCACGCAGGGATAAAGATTAATCCTACATGCTCCTAATCATGTAGGAGAGCCTTAGTGGCTCTGCTTTCCTCTGTTGTTTGCATGTAAATAAGGGTGCAAATTGGAAGCATGAACACACAAAAAGCTGTGTAATATGTATTTTGTACAGCATGTGTAGAGATTGTGGTTTATTGTAGTAAATGTATGTTTCTCTGTGTGTTGGACAGACTTTCTCACATTAGCATTTTCATCCATATTCACCTTAATGGTAAAAAACAATACCATGTATGGAAGAAGTATTGCTGGCATGAGGGATTATAGGTTGGCACTTCATAAACCCTCCATATTGCACACTGAGGCTTAAATCAGAACACACACAATTTTATATTATATTTTTGAGTATATAAAAAATATATATTATGCCATAAAATCTGTTAAGTAGCCACAGCTCTTAATATTTCCACAGGTGTATATTCCTGTAATTGATGTTGATCTGTACCAGTGAAGATTCATATATGTTTACATAACAAAAACTACAAAAACTCTGCTGTGAAAATGTGATTTATTTTGTAGAAATAGCAAAAAATTATTTTAGTGAATGTACATGCTGGTTCTTATCTTTCTCTGCAACATACATGTTGTTTCTGAAACTAAAATAGGAATTGGGTATGGGATGTTGGGCATCTGAGATTCTATCTTGAGTATGGAGACCCTTACAGACAAGAATTCTTCTATATTCATAAGACAGCAACTGAATCTGTTGGAATCATGTCTTTAAGAGCTCCCTGGTGCTTTTTAAAATAAATAAAATGTGTAAAATTCACACATCAATCTCAACACATCAAAACAGCATGAAGTCACATCATTATAAAGGCATGCACAGGAGGGGTTAATTTGGCATACAACCAGCTTGTTGCAAAAGCACAACAGATTGCATCATGACATGAGTAAATAACAAAGCTGTCAAAACCTCACTACTCCATGGTTTTCCTTGACATCATGGGGAGCAGCACCTGGATCAAATTAAAAGGAAAAAAAAAATAAATAAATAAATGAATGTTCACTACAGGGTCTCTCTTCATTGTCTGACAGACAACATTAGACACACAGTGCTTCAATGGTGAAGCCAGTGAAGTGAAACAATGTTTTCCTACAGCTTAAACAACACTTGTTACTGTAAGTGTGATAGAAACAGATAAAAACTCTGTCACACCAGCTGTTTATTATGATAAAACACGTATAGTATTTGAAACTTTTCCCATTCAAAGTTGGTATGTTTTCCAAAATGACAGTGCAGCTGACACAGCAATATGTATGAATATCACTTTTAATATATCTAATTTAATATGTTGCATAATCTGGATAAAACTTTTAAAAAGTCTTTACTGTGACTTTTTACTTCAACAGAGTAATGAAGCATGTTGTCTGCCATGTCTCAAACTTAAATGTGCCGATTGTTTTTGTCATTATTCTGTTTAAATCCCACCTAGCATGTGTTTTCTTTTAATCAAATCTGGCTTTTGTTGTAAAATTTAATTGAACTTAATATATTTAATGAACTCATGCAGAATCTGAGGCTGAAATGAGTTATTTGGCATCACTTGAGGCATTGTCCCTCAGGGCTGTGGAGCTTCTTGGGGCCTTCAGAGCTACTATACTTGAGACCTTTTTTATAAGACAGCTGCAAAGTGGTTTTGACTAAAAAACAGCAAATATTTCATTTTTATTACTGATGAATCTCAAGCACGTCAGAATTATTTCTAACATGGCAGCATTTCTCGTTGCTATTTTCATATGCATTCATTGTCGTCTAAATGTCAGGGTTTCCTTCAATACAAAGGCAGCTATGAAAAGGATTCAAAGTCGTGACATCACTGCACATTAAAAATAAATTCCAATAAGCCACATAAAATAAAAATTAAATTAAATTAAATAAAAAAACACGAATTTTCCTTTGATATCACAACAGCCTGATAAGCTTGCTGAAAGCCAAAGAAATAGCAAGAACAATGGCAATTCAGTTCAAAATTCAAAAGCAATTTAAGCTATTTGAAGAATGTATACATAAGGTAGCAGCATGAGTGACAGCAGCTCGAATTGACGAATAGTAAACTGTCGTAAAAGTGTTTCGTAAATTCAGCTGAATATGTTTGACAGTTTTAGCAAATAGTATCACTGTTTTTTAATATTACAATTTCTACATTGGAGTGTTTTGCCCTGCAGCTTCTTGCTCAGTACAACAAAGAGTTAATTTAGTGTTTTTAAATGTTTTCATCTCAAGACAAACTGTGTTTATTTCTATTTCCATCTGCCCCTCTGTCTCTGAGGCACAGTTTTCAAAATACCACCACCATGTCACCTAAGTAAATGCAATCATCCACATACGTGGTACTCACCAGGCATACCAAGAGGCCCAAGGCAATCATCAAGTGTCCTCGTCCATCACAAAAAGGTTGAGTTAATTCTGTTCTGCTGATTGGAATCACAGCCACTCCACGCTGTCTACAGCCTACAGGCAAAATGAATATTCATACCAGTTTAGACCCTGGTCATGAATATTTAAAGTGGTTAACACCAGATATGCAAATAAGCCAGCCAAGCGAGATGGCTCCAGATCACAACATAATGATCACATACACACACACACTTGTTTGTATTGTGGCCTTTCTTCCTAAAGGCAAGATGGGAGAAAGACTGAGAATGGATGCAAAACTTCAAGCTGACACCACCAGGATGTGTCTTTACAAAGTTTGATCAGCTGAATATGTTGACGCAGAAGCAAAATACATAAATAATAAATCAGAGTAAATAAGTCCCACACTGCACATAAGATAAATGTGTTTATCTTAGGTGGTGTCAATGCTCAAGAGTGGCTTACGATAAGATTAAAGCCGCCCCTCCTCAATGGCAGCATTTTGTGTTTCCTGAATGTTCCCCTGGCCCAGGTTCATGATGAACGAGGTAGGTTAATAGAAACAAGATAAATTAAATTACATAAAAAGTATTCTGTTTTACCTGAGAGCAACTGTAATGTTGTAGAATTAATTTATAATTCTCAGTCATGTCTTGTTCCAGATGTTTATGGCTATTTTCAATAATTATTTCTTGTAACTTTCTATGAAGAAGCCTCTGACTGAACACACTGTGTTGTTTCCTCACTGTGCTGTGTATTGATGTGGAGTATTGTCTATTATGTTCAGAAGCTTGTGCAGCTTTCTTCTCTAGACAATCAGCTCCAGGGGCTCCAGCACAAAATCAGCCTTCTTGATTTCTTTAAGTTTCTGGCTCTGGTTACACTTCCCACAACACACTCGTAGAAGATATGCAACATCTTAGTGTAGGATCCCAGCTTCCTCAAGAAGTCTGCTCCGAGCTTTCTTCTAGATGGCTTCTGTGTTGCAATTTCAGATTAGTGTACATAAACATTATCATTGATTATCATAATTATCACATAAATAGTATAGTTTAATGAGAACTCTGAATCATTAGCTTTAATTGTAATTATAGACGTTTGAATATCAAAAGCACAAAAATGCTAAAAGGTTCCTTGTGCCGGAAATCTGGATGGTTTCTCCACAGTTATAAAGACAAGAGTGTGAAATGGCAAACGTGTTACAGCCATGGAAGCAGCTCTGCAAAGCTGCTAAGGTTTTACAGTGCTTTTTGTTGTAGATAAGCTAACAAAAGCAATATTGATGGTTCGCAGGTGGAGTGCTTATCATGTTCACCCACTTCAGCATGCTAAAAATCTCACCTCTAATGAGATAAACTCTACCAAAATATGACAAATTCAAGGCATATTGTATGATTAATGCAATCATACAAGCTCCTTGTTATCATCACAGTCCCACGATGGAAAAAAAAAAATAAAATAAAACCTTGCTGGTATACTGCACATTAAATGTCCTTTGGGGTAAAGCCTCTAACAAGCTTATCTCATCATGTACAGTTTGCGTCTATGGTCTTGTGAGCACCAGGTGTTACATATGACACAACCTAATGAGACCACACACAGAGACATTCATATAGGACAGGATTAAGGCCAATTTACTTGCTGTCCATAAGCTCACCATTACCTGAGATCACACGCACACAGCCACACACATCCTTGTTTTCATGCCTTTGTGGATGCTGTCCACTTAAAATATACATTTAATTTTTTATAATTTTTTTTAAATATTCTTCTATTTCTAGCAGCTATTTACAATACTTGGATAATTAATGCACAGTTGTTACATTCTTGTCCTTCCCCGGCACCACGTTTACTCCCTGTCGGACCTAGACGTTCAAACCCGCATAGATCACGCTTCTCCTGCACCTAGGATCTCCAGTCAGCCCTCTCGCTGCCTGTCCTAAGCAAAATGATTACATTGTTCTCCACTCTTTAAATAAAGTTTGTTAATCTGCCTTCTGTCTCTGAGGGGTCCATTTATAACAACATTAAAGGACAGTGAAATCAAGCACCATCAATTAAGTTATTAGCTTTTGCTAAGTTGTGCTTTGGCAAATGAAAACAGTTGCAGCAGCATCTGATTTGTTTTATAGTGCAGTCAGAATGAGGTCATGCTGTGCGACAAAGCTCAACTAGGTCACAGGCTGTGACTCACTGTGTGTCGCTGTATACCTGGACTTAGCAAAACCCACACCAATCAAAGAGGCATACGCACCAAGCTGCACCAAGTTTGTGCTGATTTGCTTAGCTGTGCATTTGTTACAGTCCAGTAAGTTCATTTATTTATTATAAATTTTTTTAAATATTGTAACCATAGATTATTATCCAACTCATAAAAGCAATGAACACCCACTGATGAAATTTAAAATGGTCTTTGTGTGTTTGTGAGGGTCTAGCTTTTAGTAGACTTAACCGATTTTTGCTAAATAACATCTAACGCAAATCTGTAAAAGAAGATGGCATCAGTTTAATGATATATAAAATGTGAAAAAAACAATATGAATACAAGCTAAAAATAATTTAAACGTGTATTGTTGTAATATTAGTAATAGAAGAGTTGAAGCTAATGCCCTTAAATAAATAAACATTTCTTATTTACCATACATACAGTATATATATATATATATATATATATTATAGTAACTTATTTCAAATGTAAAAAAAAACTTATGAAAACATTCCCATTAAAGAGTATGGTGCAAAATATGATTTAAAATTTATTAGTGATAAAGTTTATTTTGTTTTACCTTAGGGGGATTGATAAAGTTTTTTTTTTCTTGTTTTGTTTTTGTTTTATCTCCGCTTAATTTTGAAAGCAGCAAAGCACTGATCAGATAGTTAAGTTACAACCAGTGACGAGTACAGGCTACAGCCGCACAGTTTCTGTAGCCAAGCTGCAAGTGCTTCAATAATATAAGTCAGTTAAATGCTCTATTCAATAAAGCAGTTTTTAATCTGTTATTTAAAATGACTTAGATCCATCACGCCTGTCAAATAAGTCAAATACACACTGTAGTAGAATGAAAGCAATTTAAATATTAAAACTTTGGTGCAGGCTTTAGCAAACTCTCCTGAGGCAGAGGTCAATAAATTATATTTATGTGAGCATTAAAACATAAAAAACATTTATCAAATCAAAAAAGTATTAGATGGGAACTGCAGTAGTTTTGTTAATATAATGAAAAGGCAATATTGTAATAGATAAACATACGGTTTATGCAACAGATTAACTAGAATGTTTTTTACTTGTGGTTAAAACCCTAATCCCTGGCTACGTTTTAACCTTAAATCCAACTAATTGCTCCACTTCTGCCTATGAAGCCAAAATAAACAACTTCTGGCTCTATGGATGAGAGATTGTTAAACAAAGATTAAAAAATTTAAAAAGATTATTTTTTGGTTGCAATGAAAATGGGCTCCAGAGTAAAAAGGGTTAAAGATTTACTTAAAGAAACAGGGTTGTAACACCTCATTTAGATGAAAATATCACATTGCATCACTTACCACACTCTGCATCACTGATGTGTAAAGGTGAGCCACTGCTGGTCAGTGAAAAGTGTTTTTAAAGGCTTTCAAGTCCACTCATGCAAACAATCTTTACCGCACTGCCAACAAACTAGACACTCTCTCACCACCCTGTGTGTAGAAGTCCCACACAACACGAGTCTATGTCCAACACTTTATCACCCCCAGCTCTGATCAAGGCTAATGTCATGCTGAAGTCAAAATTCATCATTATTATGACATGTTAAGCAAGGATTATTCTTTCTGTGTATGTTGTACATCGAAACGTGTGAACAGATGCTGCAAACGGAATTTGCAAATCACGACTATATCTTACAAATATGCTGACTCAATGTGAAATGCTGGTAAATGAGTAAATGGATGAGTCATCCCTTCACAGGGCAGCTGCAGGAATGCTGTACTGGCCCACTTGCTTTTTTACTGTGTGCAGATACTTGTGTATTAGCACTTTATAACTGTAAACACTTCTGCTCTCTCCATCTTTTCAATCAGTCATGCTGTGTTCCTGTTCTCATCATTAACAGACCCTTTTGACAAGTCATATATGCAGATTACAAGTCCTATCAAATTTAAAAGAGTTTTCCACCATCGTATCTTTAACAATTATACTCTGTGCTTTGTTCAGGTTAAGAATATTAATAAAAAACAAAAACAAATGCACTAAAAAAACAACTTTGGCTTGTGAGGTCTTTTTAATTTAAAGGCAAATGAGGCTACAACAATAAAATCTATTTGAACTGAGCAGGAATAATTATTTGTTTCCTGTTTTTTTGTTTGTTTGTTGCAATATTAAATGCGCGTTTAGTAGTTGACTCAGCAGGATGTCATAGACATAATGCTACCCTTACTTACAAAATGACAGCTTATTATGAGAGAGAAACAAGCCCTAAGGGTATTAACACATACACACACGCAGATATTAGCTTATCCTAATAAATTACAGAAGAGGATTGAGCAGAGGTAATCTGGTGTTTTGTATTAATTCAACCTAACCTCCTGAAACAGCCGCTGTTATATCTTGTTATATGTACAGTCATATTAAGGGCAGGGCATAGCTGGATTTTTTAGCATATTAAAGCAACAAAACACTTTTTCTTATCAAATTCAAACAGGCTGCTCAATCCTTCAAAACAATCTTCTAAAGTACCGCCCCACTGTACCACAGACAGAACATGGTTGTTTTAGTTGAAATAATAATCTGTGTTGCTCTGTGTACTTAAGGTTTCTGGCAACTGCCTTAAACCTCATCAATATTTATATGCCAATCAGATTTCGGGGAGGTTTCTTGTCGGCAAGCAGTTTGCTGGGCTTATGTTAAAGCTGAGTAGAAACAGTAATGTAAACAAATAAATAAAACTACAACCAGCAGCAAGATTAGCTGGCTGCTATTAATAGTGTTTTGGTGTGGAAGTTAAGCTAAGTGGGATGCAGTGATTTGGAAGTCATTACTGCCTCCAGAAAACAATCTTTAACCAAGAGTAAAATAGATCTGAAACAGCATGTAAATAGATGTGTATATAACAAATAGATGGCAAAAGTCAAATAACTGGAAGATTTTCACATATATAAAATTTGCCAGATGTCATATTTTTAAGTCCCAACATAATAGTTACAACTTACTGTTAAAATCCTTAATTAACTTGTTTACCTTGTTATTAGATTATCCATCTATCATTCATTTTTATCTTTTCATGGTGAAATGGACAGAAAAAAAAAAACTTTTGAAGATTTGCTTCAAGAATTTTTGCTTTAAACTTTAACCCCAAATATGACCTTAGTAATCATTGTATAATCATTTCTGACCAACCAATGAAGCCCACTAAACAGAAGCCTATAAAGTGCTGAACAAATAAGTGTACCCATATCTAGGCATTCTCTGTGTAGTGTTAATCTGTACGTGAACAGATGGCACGCACTAACAAGCTAAGCTAATGCAGCTATTGCTGGCATAGATCTAACATGATCTCCAACTTCCTGATCTCAAGCCTCTTAATTAAATGAAACATTTAATCTAGTCAGTCCCTCTGCTGCTCCAAAAACATTTATCACTGGTAAACTCAGGACTTAATGCACTATTGAAGCAATTACAACTGATCAAGGCTGTCACAAAATTAGTATGTCCAACTACTACAGTATGTGTTGATGATAAAAAGGATTAAAAAAATGTGATACTTTATCTATTTCTGTATTTCTATATAGATCAGCTGTCAGTACTACTGTATCTCAAATATTGGAGGTAGCTGTAAAATAATTTCTGCAGTTGCCTCAGTGAGACCATGTCACCTAAAGCTACACCATACTTGAATTTGGACCAGTTTATAGAACTTAAATAGCCACAGAATTTGCTGTTAAATGATCTGTTAATGGCCCTGAAAACAACTCCAGATTTATGCACCATGTGGATCAGTACTGAGACGTTGCCTTATAGCTAAAGCTGAAAGCTGCATACTGAGCTGCATGCGGTGCTTAACCATCTAAAAGCTGCAGCTACATCATCAGCTGTTCGTCTGAAATATGAACTCAAGATTAAGACACACATATAGCTAACCATGGTTCTAAAATGAGGACTTAAAACTGTTTACTGCATAAGGAAATAGCGCAATTCTGACTCCAAAGTAAAGTGGCATGCAGTAGCTGTCCAAGGTCCTGAAAATGTCTACTGGAGCTTCATAGTGAGCTGTCTATGGTGCTGAACCCCCGTTCCTTCATATTCAGCTGTCTGGGGTCCTGAAATGTCTAATTTAACTTTGACATTGAGCTGACCAAGGTTCTGAAATGTTTACTTTCACTTTCTAGTTAGCTATCCAACAGTCTGAAATAGGTTCTGCAGACTATTGCCACATAGTAGGCTTCCATGGTCCACTTCAAAATGTAGTCAAATGCTGTAGCTGTCAAATGATCTACCTGTTGCTGCATAATGTATTTACCCACATCAGACAATATATCACAAAATTTTACCCATTTCATATGTGAACACAATGACTTGTGGCCAGTTTAGACTTTCCGTGTTTGCTGGTGTAAATTAATAATAATAATAATAATAATAATAATGGATTGGATTTGTATAGCACTTTTTTTCAGTGAACTCAAGGCGCTTACATTGTATCCATTATTCATTCACTACTCACTCATACCTGGTGATGGTAAACTACATGCGTAGCCACAGCTGCACTGGGGAAGACTGACGGAAACG
Source organism: Rhadinocentrus ornatus (assembly GCA_037177495.1). Taxonomy (NCBI): domain Eukaryota; kingdom Metazoa; phylum Chordata; class Actinopteri; order Atheriniformes; family Melanotaeniidae; genus Rhadinocentrus; species Rhadinocentrus ornatus. The sequence continues at coordinate 6,387,076 of JBAMHW010000022.1, forward strand.
TGGCAGCTAATTCGCGCCTACGTGCTCTCTTACCATCACCGAACATTCATCCACATTCATGCACCAGTGGTGCTGAAACTGGAGGCAAGGAGGGTGAAGTGTCTTGCCCAAGGACACACCGACAGATGACTGGGTGATTGGGAGTCGAACCGCCCTATGCCTGAGCCACTAACGCCCCATAAAATGTCTATGTTGCATTAATTTCGGCATCACAAAATCCCGTTAAAAAAAAAAAAAAAAAATACAAAAAACTCATTTCTTAACAGTATATGTAGTTTTTATCAAAATTAAGTACATCTGTGTTTTTTACTGCTAAGAAAAAAAACACATTTTTGGGGTCATTATTAAAACATATCCAGGTTCACTTCAACTAAAGTGTTGGTATATCAGGTATATCCACCTGCTGCATCACCCATTCACCTGGACGCACCCCCTCACCATCTGTGTCCCCCCCACTAACCTGCTGCATCA
>JBAMHW010000022.1:6398173-6411176 GCA_037177495.1 Rhadinocentrus ornatus
TATACACATAATTCATTAATTCATCACCACCAGTCCATCGCCTAACATGCATGCTTTAGGATGGTGTGAGGAAGCCGGAGAACCAGCAACCTTCTTGCTGTGAGGCTGTGGTGCTAACCACCACACCACAATGCAGCCCTAGTTATGTAATGAAATTCTTTAATAATATTATTATTTTATCTATTTATGTTTTTAGACATTGTCATTTTATTACGTTTTTATTGTCGGTGATCTGTATTTGCGCCACATGTATCACCAAGGCTTGTATTCTGGAGTAAAAATCCGAGCATTTCCGGTCTGCGCTTGAATATTTCTTACTTCACGCACGCCACTCACGCCGGGTTCTGCATCGGAGTTGCCTTTTTTCGCTCTGCATGGTGCATGTGGAAGTGGAAGACTACCTATACCCACGGTAGAATTTTTGTTAGAAAACAAATCTCCTATCCTTCTTGTAAGCAGAAATTATTTCCCAAACTGTTTAATCAAGCAAAAAACTCTCCTCCTTCTGGATCTCCTGCTCTCCAGGCATTTTCTCATGGAGAGGAACTGAGAAGCGGTTACGGCTGCCATCACCTGATTCATCAGTACTCCGTGGCGCACAGTACATTTTCGGAATAATCGCTCTTTCACTCTTTTCTTGCTGTTTCTCTGCAGTAAAGAGGGCAACGTCCTGAAGAATGATAGAGAAGCTCACCACCTAATGTCCCTGTCTAAAAAGAACAATGTCAACGATGAAAGGGAGGCTGGGAGATAAATAGGTCCCATCATTGAATACGTAGACAACAAAAAACAAGAAAACATTTTAATACGATTTTTTAATGATGAGAATCGTAGACTATTTGCTGTTTAAGAACTATACTGCAAATAGTCTATATGCATGATTTAAATCATAATCTATAAAAATCCCCAATAGGTTCACAATATCTAAAGTTTGTATCTTTCATTTTCCAGAGGGCTGTATCACATAAAATACAAAACTGGATATTCTTCAGGTCACTGCATGAAGGGGAGTACTATTTAAAACAAATGTAATTTTCCTTTTAATCCATATTTATTTATACAACAGCTTTACCTTTTTTATATTTCTGCCAACCACATCCTTCAGCCAAATGCTTTAATACATTTAAATCAAATGTAAGGAATTGGTCAGATGAAGGTTATATATAGCAAAATAAACATCTTTTAAAGTAATAATCTTTCTGTTTTTGGCTTTGGTCTCAGAATGCCTAAACATAGTTAAATGTAAGCCATGAAACTAAAGTATGACCAAAATTCACCAAGTTATGTCTCTTATAGAAAAATTACATATTTGCTAATTAACATGAGTTGGTGGTGTGTTTGGTCTTAGATTTTTATCATTTGAACGTTCGCTGGGCCGGTGCTTCCACATTCATTGGTGATGACAATAAGATGACCAAATCTAACCTCCAGGTTATTGCTGCAACCTATTGGTTTATTGATTCACTCTTAACAGTTGTTAAAGTGAGACATCATTAGGTGGCTGATGGGATAGCTCCTTGGTGAAATTGCTATTCATTTGGGGGCTGACAGCTCATAAAGTTTGGAAATTAACAGTGAGTTAACCATTTAAAGCCTAATCAGAGCCACCCACTGTTATTTTTCTAATAAATGTGTCTCCATTCAGTGATATAATCAATTTAAAATTACTGCTTTGTTATAATTAAAGGGCATTTTATTAGTGCAATAGATGCTGATTTGATTATTTTTCTGACCCAAATGATTAAGTGATGACATCTTAAATTCAGTTATTGATCTCCAGAAACTCAATGAGCATTTTATCTTATACAGACATTCAATGAAGACAAGTTTATTAATTGTGGATGCTGCAGATTTAACAAGCACAGACCTCCCCCTTCTGTATAGCGATTATGGTTGATGATAGTCTTTGTAAGGTCAATCGGGGAATTTATCTTTGATTGTTCGAGTGGTGGTAGCTATAGTGGGCCTCATTGAACACTTTAAGGGTTATTGGAATGACTGGCTTATTGGATGTAACCAATGACATAGACAGAGCTTTGTGTCTCTAAATCCTAATGCCAACATTTTTTTGTTAATAGAATTTTTCCAAATGACTCTTAAACTACTGAACCTGAATACTTTTTACATTTACATTTTAATTTACAAATGAATACAGAGGTATTCAACTTTCTGTGAAGATTCACGATCACCTGAAGATCACTCACTTTGATGATTCTCTCACCAGTGGTACCAGATGGAGAAATTATTTATTTAATTAGACTCTTAACCTCATTACTGACTTACATGATGGCATTTTTAATCAAGTTATGTCAACAGAGAAGGAGGTAGGACCCAAATGCAGGACTATAAGGAAGGAGATCAGTGGAACAGGGGTTCATTCTATAATTCCAAAGGTGCTACAAAGATAAGATTGATAAGAAGTAGAACCAAACCTAACTACACACACACTTTATACACACTTGCACAGATGGAGCTGACAATCAAATAAGGAGCAGGTGTGGTAATGAAGAAACAGAAACCAGGTGTAAAACAAGAGGAAGTAGGAAATAAGCTTAATTGAAAACTCAAGAAAAAGGATGAGAAAAAAACCCCCAAAAAACACAGAAATCAATCAAGAGCTCAACCGAAAACAAACTAAAAGCCATTAATGATCACACATAGCATCTTATCCTTACGTTCTTAATTTATTTGGTGGAAATCCATTTTCCCAGAGACAGAACGGGAATATAGTCACCAGAGGTTTCATCAACCCGAACTGCAAGCTTCCACATTGCACAACTTTGTTTGGTCCGTCTGCCTTTTCTTACAAAGTGCAAAGCTGTGGAATTCCTAACCGACTGAACTTAAGACCATATCTGAGTTTAATACCTTCACCTCTAGGCTGAAAACAAACCAAACTGTGCCCATTTCTAAATAGCACTGTCTCTGTGAATGAATGAATGATTTAGAGGTTTTGTATTGTGCGCATGGGTAAATTTTATATAGGTTTTGTAATGTAACATTGCATTTTGATGTAGTGTAGAAGAGCCAAACCAGGAACAGGAGTTGTAAATTAGCTCTGTTTGCATGACATCAGGTACTTGTGACAATGTACCACTGCAATGTCCCTGTCAAAAAAACTAAAGAAAAATAAAATGTGTAATTTCTTGACAGGATACTTCAATATATTTTTTGTCTCCCTCTCTTTTTGAGAATATTTGTTGTCGGGGTTTATCCCTAATTTTCTGTCAGAGTCAATGAAATATGTTCCCAGACTCAAACAAACCAGTCTGTCTCTGTTTGCCATGACACATGTTTGTCTGACCTCACAAACTGAACAGCTATATTCCATATTTACTGTCTGGACAAAAAACAAATTCCTGTGCCCTCAGGATGAATAACCTGGTCATTCAACATATTCAGGTAATCAGCTGACCTCATCCTTTGTGCTCAATATGTTGCTGAACCTAAACCTGACCGACTGCAGCACTCAGATCATAGCATTGCCCCCACAGGCTTGTACAGTAGATGTGATGGATGCAACACTCCATCTGCCTCTCTTTTTACCCTGATGCCGCATTACTCTGGTAAAGGGGAAATCTGGACTCATCAGACCGTATGACCTTCTTCCATTGCTCCATAGTCCAATCTTTATGCTTTCTAGCAAATTGAAGCCTTTTTTTCTGGAGGTTTTCTTTTGGCTGCACAGCTGTTCAGTCCAAATCCCTTGAGTTCCTTCACATTGTGCATGTGTAAAAATGCACTTGCTTTCACTATTAATCATAGCTCCGAGTTCTACTTTTGTTTTTCTTCAATTTGATTTTACCAAACAGTTAAGTGATTGCTGATCGCCATCATCCAGGATTTTTTTCTGACCACATTTCTTCCTCGAAGATGATATCCTTCAAGGTTTTAATAATGAGTTGAACAGTTCTTCATCCAATTTAAGTAGTTTCTGCATCTCCTGAGATGTTGTATCTGCTTCTTCCCAAGATTTTACCGTTCTTAAATAAACAAACATTATTTCACGACCACGAGATTTGTCTTTCCACATGGTTGTTTAAGATATGAGAAGCTACTTGATGGGGTTAAATACCTTTTTGCCTGGTGAAAAATAATCACCATGTAGTAATTTTCCAATAGGAGGATCAAACTTATTTGATTTAAATCTCAGTTTTGTCTGTTGTCTCAGTGTATTTGTTCTGAATAAATCAGGAAGTCCGGAAATAACATGGTGGTCAGACGGTAAACCATAGTTATAAAAACCATAGTATAAAAAAAAAACATAGTAATCTCTAAAACCAAATTACATTTCATTAAAGTCAGTGATTCAACACTTTTCATACTGATCATATGTAGCTAAAAGTGCTTTAGTAAAAAAAGAGGACACACAAAGATATTGAGACAAATGTAATGAATAGCCATTGTAGTTTTTACATATTTTTACATGGTTTTATATTAACTGATAATAAAAATCTATGATCTAAACTAAATAACTGATAATGTGAACTCTGAAAGAGTAGTACCACAGTAAAAATTAGAAACCACCAGGTCTTGCGTCATGTTTGTTTAAGCCAAAATCATCCTTACCTGTACTTTTTTAGAATTTATAACTCAGAGGCTGGTTTTAACACGCACAGTGTCACTGACCGATGCTCTTGACGCCTTAAGCCACTAAAAGTGAACTTCCAGTGGTGCTGATCAGTGCATTGATTGTCTGATCATCTGGGGACCATGTTGTAAACAGTGGTAAGTCTGAAAAAATTGGATAGCAGGATAAAAATCCGCTCAGTGAGACCCGTATCAGTGATCACAGCAAAAGACATCCAGTAACCTATTACAGATAAGGACTGCTTCACTGTAAGGTTGTGTAGGGTAACTACAGTGTGCTGACATTTGTATTATCGCTTCATAACAGACACTTTTAAGACATTGTATACAACAAACTATCTGAACCTTTTAATAACATCAGGAAATCCTTGCTTTGCTGCAGCTAGCAGTCAGACTGGACTCTGTAGATGTAATCTCTTTCATTCTCTACACTTGCCAGAATTTTACTGTTAGACAACATTTTCATGGATATGTTTGCCATTGAAGCCCCAAAAAATCCCCAAACCACGGTAGTGTTAGTGTCACCCACAATCCACTGAGTCAAAAGCTAGATGGGAGCACAAAGGGACTGTCAGTGACAACATGATTCAGTGACAACTTCTGTCACTATGGATCAAGTTATTTATTAGCTGTTGCAGCTACTGCAGCCAACAGCAGGTCATATTGGCTGAAATCCATTCACATATGAATGGGTGGTCAGAAATGTACATACTTAGCAGTGACTGATTTTTTGTACATTTTCTTTCTGTACTCATTGCCTTTATTGCAGATTTATTTTTCCATAGTGAGAGATAATGACCTCAGAAATAATATCCAGAGCTTTTAATTATTTAGAAATGTTGACAGAAACTGTTTCAGCCTCTCTAAATGGAGAACAGATTAAGATCAGCTTTTGTGCGATGGTTTTATGTCCATTCGAAAAGGTAAGACAGTAATATATATGCAAAGCAAAGGACACATATACTTTCACTCGATACAGTTGTTAGAAGTTATGCAAAAATTACAATAACTGTGAATGATTTACTTTTAAAAATATAAATATCCCTTTCATTACACAAGTTATATTAAAGCATAGATCAGGCTATATTAAACTATATGTGCATAGATGATGGAAAACTGGGCATATGGGTCTTTTTCTTGGTTTAAGTGTCCATTTAAATTTCCCAGCAAAGCATTAAATCAGGCAAACTGTCAGTTCACTGGAGGGGAATGTGTCAATGTCACGTAATGCACCGACAGGGCATGAAATGTACATGCCAACATGAAAAGACTTAATGAGTTTTTACTGAAATGCCAAGAAAAGCACATATTGGAAAACAGGAGGAGACAGCAAGCAAATGTGGGATTCCTACTCAGAAGACTTTCTTCCAGACCTTTGTGAGACCACTAGCGTTAGGTATATTTTCATTGTGAACTTTATTCTATATCATGTTATATGTTATGTTTTGCTGTTTTTTCTTTTGAGTAAGTTAGGTTAATTTTACATAGTTAAGGCCATTACACACCGGGACCATTGCGAATAAACTACACGATATTGCGAAAAATTCGTAGGAAAAAGGTCAAAGTTTTTGTCTATGCACACCAAGTGCCACACAAAATTGCGAATAAATAATGAAGATATTCGGAAAGTAGGAAACACAAATATGGACTCCACATCAGCCAACGACGATATTGTGCTGATGCTGCCAATAAATAAATAAAAGAGCGTACCGGGTACATCCTATCCTTGAAAAGAGTGGGGAGCTTGGAGAATTTAATTGTTTAGCCTAAAAGCTGAAGCTGTACCACGACCGCTTCAGGACCGACTTTTGGATCTTCATAATTCAGCTCGTTGGCAATTGTTTGCCACACATTGTCTTTGTGATCATTGTCGCGGTAATTCTTGTCTCGCTTGTCGAACAAACACGAGTGTTGTGAGACAAATGTAAAAAGACGCTCGGCCACGGTGATACAAAGTTTGGAAGAAGTAGCAGCGATAAGTGACACTTGCATAGCTCACAACATGGCTCTGGTGATAATACCATCTGATTGGTCGATTGTGTCTGTCGGATGCGAATATTAAAATAAATCTACCTCAGTCTGAAAAAATAAATCACGCAAAATTGCTAAATGGAAATTCTTCACTGATGTGAATGTTTCCATTGACTTCCATTGAGTAGGTGTGTAAAGGCCTTAAGGAGGAGGTGCTGCTGTGAGTGTGTGTGTGTGCGGGCGCGCTTATATGCGTTTGTGTCATAGTAGATGAAAACTTTCCCATTAGTGTTGGATGTTTAGTTTCTAGATGCTGTTTTAGTTCAGAACAACTTTATTGTTATTTACTGATGTTTTTATTTACCTCCAGGTTACTGGCTGATCAATAGTTAAAGTCCAGCTGTTAAAGTATATTTGTTATACAAAACCAGTCTTTTATGATCTCACCTTTGTGTGGGTGTATACTTTATGTATTAATGAGGCTGGTGGTTGTTGTATGTGTGTGTTGCTCCAGGACAGGCGTGTTCGAGACTGGGAAGGAAAAATCGGAGTATACCACTAGACTAAACTAGGCTGTACTACTGGTTAAATCTACAGATTTACTTTAGTTCTAACTGAGTGCAAAGACCGCTGTGTTTCATGTTTGCAGTTATTCATGTAGATTTAGCCAACGTGATTATTACGACTACTACTGTTATCTAGCGGACAATTTTTTCCAAAGCAACTTACTTCTGAGAGAACAGGAGGATACATCATGGATAAGTGCTGCTCAGACTGCTGTGAGTCCAGTTGGACACAGGTGCTGCCTTGCAGTGCTAGAGGATTTATTTTTTGTTTATTTATTAAGATGAGGCTACCTGATATAAATTTAGCCATATTTAATTTAATAATTTGATTTACTTTGAATGCTTAGCTAACATATAATTTAATGACCTGTCCTGTCTCTGCATTTCCATGGATTTACTCAGAAAAAATAGCATGTTTTTATTATGTTTGCTTTCTAAATTTTATCATATACATTAATATTTGCATGCAGGCATTATTTCCAACTATCCAGATAGGAGAAATGTAATACATTTAAACCTTGAGTAGCATATTTCATAACTAAAACTATGTAATTGAGCCAATTTTCCCCCAATAAATAACATTTCCATAGGAAATGAATAGAGAAGGAAGGACATCGCCTCTTGTGTGTCTTGCCCATAAGTTTGAAAAAAAACAACAACAAAAAAAAAACATATTGAAGCACATAATGCAGTATTTGGCTTTAAACAAGGTACCACAATGCTCAAGAAAGCTTTAATAAAAAGCCTTTTTTACTTCCTTGGTTCACCAAGATTCCTCTACGAGGGTGTGGGCTCAGGCCCCAATGTTCCCAGGTCCAGGAAACGCCCCTGTATATTCCATATTCTCTCACTGGACAGGCTGTCATTTGTGAAAAAGATATTCATGTGTCAGGACCTGTGTACATAATTATGTTGGATCTGCCTGCATGACTACCTTCTGCACAATGAAAATGCATTAATTTATACAATGAGGTTTATCGGCAAAACTAACATTTTGAGATTGAGTCACCAGAGCATGTACTTTTGTTTTCTATCACAAAGGACCCCCCCCCCCCCCCACACACACACACACACACGCACACACACACACACACATGCACACACACACACACACACACACCACCACCACAACTATTGACAATTGAATACTTCAAGAATTACATTTTTTATTTAACTTTATATCTGATACCTTCAGACTTGTGCATTACAACAGCCTCTGTTTCCAGTTTTAAATTGATTAATGATAATTTACTCCTGTGTAAGAAAATTACGGCAGATAGTGCGGCTCAGAACAATTTAATTATCATTAACAGGTGGGCAAGGAATTAGATGTGCTAAACCGTATCATCCATTCAGCTTGTTGGAGACCTGCCTGACCAGGCAATGCTTCCACTTTACAATGCAACTTAATAAGTCCCATAGTATTTGCCTGTTTTACATTCCTAAAGTAGGACATGACTATATGAAAAGCAATTTTCTTGTGGCATTTTATAAAAATAGAAAAAGCATTGTTTACACCAACATGCAATAAGTGTATTAATATGACGTCAGACATAAAAGCAAGCCCTGCATGTATTATTACTAGGGCTGTTAACTTATTAAAATTATTAATCAGATTACATTCAGGTTTTATCACCATTAATCGACAATGCCTGAAATTTGCCTGTTTTTACCGCATCAAATGCCACAAATATCATTCAGCATCATCTCACAAACCATCTACACATTATCACATGGTGATAATATCTGTCCTAAAACCACCAGATGTTGTCAAATTAAGTTAAACAGCTGATTTTAATGAAGGAACTGATAAAAAGTGATGATCTGGCTAAAAAAACAGGTTTTATTTCTGCCTCTCATTTTCTGTCCAGTTCTTCTGCTTGGCCCCCATTTAAAACTTTTCTAGACCAGCCCCTGCATAGCTGAAGTATAAATCCTTACTACACCGGTTGTCTACTGTGTTTTAGAGGGGACCTGCCAAAGTCAATATTTTGGGGTAAATATATATTGGTGTGAACAATGAACTGCTAGATTCCTCCTTCTCACCTTAACAAAAAACAAATGCTACAACAGAGACGGTACTAGCGACAGAAAAGCCGTCATGTTCCAAGAAACAAGAGGAGACAGAGAGGTGGGGTGTGGAACCCTCTCAACGTTAAAAGTGTCAGTGTTAAAACACCATCATCCCACGTGTGTTGTTCCGTCACTGTTCTTTTTATTCTCAAATCCATCCATAGAGTCAGCAGCCTCTTTTCCATCTCGCCTCAAGATGCCTCCATGTACCGACGTCATAACAGAGAAATGAAGGATGAATTTTACTTATGCCGTGCATGCAGTAACTAAAAAAGTAAAAAAACATTCATTACATAATTTAGTTACCAACGTTAGCGCTTTATTTTTGACAGCCCTGATTTTTTACGCATAAAACATAAGAATTGCTGCCTCAGCAAATAATTAGAGAGCTTGCTTAATCTCAGGCAGTTAGACAATAGTTGAGGACATTTTAATGAGTAAGGGCTCTTCTTTTTAAGTGGATGCTCTTGGAACAAAGGAAGAGTTTCTTTAAAATAAGAAAAATTAAAATAATTAACAAAACAAGTTACTTGTTGCATGTGTCATGATACTAACATGGATACTGGAAAGATAAAAATGGTTGAAGAAGCAGCTTGTGCCTTGTTCAGGGAGCATTAATGCAATTAGGATTGTGTCCTCCCCCCATTCCAGACGACCCACCCCATTTAAGCTTATCAATTTTACATGTTTAAAGATCTCTTTTTGTTATGCACTCACAAAACACAATCAACTTTTATTGTTTAGGACACCAGGACGACATTTGTTTCAGGAAAGGTCTTTTCATTAAAAGCTGCCTTCCATAGAACTGTTTTCTAGACCTTAAACGTGTCACATTGTTTCACACACCAGAATTTCAACCCTGGCAACGGTGGGCTGATTTTTGCTTTAATTTAATTTACCCCTCTGCATGTTAATGTTTAAAGGCACCTAATCATGAGCTATTGCATAAGTCTGTAGCAAACCTGATGTGTCTGGGTATGCACAATGCCACCATTGTGAATTCAAAGAAGAGTGGAGATTTTTCATAATAGGTTTTTATGTAAAAACCCCTAAGAACAGTTCTCAGTCAGAGATCCATTACCAAAAATAATGGCTTTGCCCTTAGGATGTTCCAGGTGAACCAGCCCTTCTACATAAATGTGCTGTGCAGTCCTTTTCAGAGACAATGAGTGACTTTTAACAGCTACCTATCTAAAAAATTGAAGGTAGAAACTGCTTTCCCCTGAAATCTGCAAGAGGTGAGAAACCGTGTAATGGGAATGTGTTTCTCGAAATAAAATTGGCTGCAGTTACAGAACTTTCTGCTTCCTCTGTTAATTTGGATCCAATTTTATAGCCATTAGAAAATGTGGCTCATAAAATTACATTTTGCAGCAGATTTTCTCTAACTGGTCTAAATGACCATAAAATACATGTTACCAATATGATTCTTCTTGGTTTGGTTTCTATTATCCCTTTTTTCTCTTGTGCACTTAACCAAAGAGGAAAGAGGGAATATGTATAAAGGGAATATTTATTTAAGTGATCACATTCATAGCATTAAATATGTGCATGCACATAATTTTAATTATATGACATTTTCTTTGGACAAAAGTCTAATTTTTATTTTATTTATTTATTTATTTTATTTTATTTATTTATTTATTTTTGTCAGCAAAGACATTGTTTTATTTTAAGGCTATTATAAATTAAAATTCATTGTTGCTTGCCTACAAAATTGCAGATATTCCATTTTTTTCTGGCAGAACCTTTTGTTTATAGAAAAAAAACTGTGTTTAATACATGAAAATGTAAAGTTCTAAAAATGTTTTTTCTCTGGCATTGAAAATATCTTTAAAAGTATACCTGTTAAGTTGTGATTGCATATCTATATGTTTTTCCACATAAATGTTTCTGACTTCTCCGTGTCTTAAAATGGATTAATGTAACACCAAATTGCTGCCTCATTTAGTGTTACAGGGTCTGATAATATGCAAATTAACCTTCTCTCTAACCCAAAACAGCACGACACAGCTGTATTGCATGGAAAACAGAAATTACGCTCGGTCTAGAAACAAGGCACTGCGTGAGGTGTAGAAAAACCGTGCACCAGGCAGATTTGTGCTACTCAGGGAGGGAGGTGCTGGATGACAAAATGTGAAAATTTTGTGAATGATTTTAATTTGATTTGTAACAACTTTATTAATCATTCGTCTTTAACTACTGACAAAACTGGCATTAATCATTTACACTGAGCCATTTTTATGTCCACACTAAGATAAAAAAGAGGGAGGAGGACAACTTAAAATCAGCCTTGAAGAAAATAAAATCCCCTAGTCATGCAGGCCTTTGTGCAAGTTAGATGATGTTAACTAGCTTGTTAAACACGGATGTGTCCATATTCACCTTGATGGGTTTGATATGATATTATTACTAACTTATACTGTATTTCTGCACGCATTTTAAACATAAACCTTCTAGAAATTCATTGATTATCATTTCTTAATTTTTCAACATTTTAAATTTGTAGTTGTAACCAGGGTTCGAATTACGGGGGAGCTAAGGGGAGCTTAACTTGCCTGAAAGGCAGAGGAGCTCCCCTAAAGACATTCAGCTGATACTTTATGGGGGAACCCTAAAAATCTTCCAAACGATGTGGATGATCCGTTCTGTTTCCTTCAGCACCGTGGACAGCAGCATTGTTTGTCTGTTGTGTGCTGTGAGCGTCCACACAACCACCTGATTTGCTTCTTTTTGTGGTTACAGAACTCTCCTTCGCTGTTTCTGATTAAACAAGCTGCATGCAGTAGTTTTTTAAAAAGTAACCATATTTTTGACAGGGCTACATGCACTCGTATATATGCACGTGCACATTACACGCAAAATCACAGCGCACATGCGAAAATAAGGCTCCCCCGAAAGCCCCAGTGTAATTTAAGCCCTGGTTGTAACAGACCACAACTCAGAAACTAAAAATGTTGTTAATGAAAGTAATGCAATTAGGATGACGTTAATGACTGAACTAAACTAAAAATGCACAGAATCAAGCTTTCAGTTTTTCATTTTTTAAGAAAGTGATCTGAATCTCCATCAACAATTTATGTATTCTTCCCATAAACCATTTTCTCTTGTAGGACCGACTGTTGCTTTGAAGGCAAACACATAAAACTGTAAAAATTGTGCAGCAAACAGTAAGGTAACCTAATTGGAAAGTTATTCATCTTGACTTATTAAATGAACATACTGCTGTAAAAAGAACAGGTTTTTTTCAGTCCTGGTCCTCAAGACTCATTGCCCTGCATGTTTTACGCACCTGAATGAAATGAATGGCTTGTTAACAGGTTTGCAAAGAAGTTGATGTGAAAGTTCATTAATCACAATCAGATGGGTTGAAGTGTGAACATGTCTGAGACATGCAGTGGGTCCTAAGAACCTGGATTGAGAAACACAGATTTAAAAGAACAAGCTGTTTAAAATGGTAATCCATAAGGGTATGTTTCCTTAGACCAGTGATTCCTAAACTTTTTGAACCATGACCCCCAAGATAGCATACATTGGTGTTTATGACCGATAGGGATCTTGGAATCCTGATGGGGGTTGGGACCCAAGTTTGGTAAAGCTTGAGAAAGATGATTTATCAAGTATGATAAATCTTCAATGCAGAATTACTCTTTTCCACAAAAGTAAGTCCTCTTGCTGGCATTTAGATTCTCTCCTCCTCCATCTCCCTGTCAGGTTCAGCACTGTCATATCAAGACTGAAGAAAATAAGATTATAATAAAAATATTTTAAACATCAAGAGCAGCCATTCATATAACATGTCT
>JBAMHW010000022.1:6411276-6425607 GCA_037177495.1 Rhadinocentrus ornatus
ATTCTTGTCTCGCTTGTCGAACAAACACGAGTGTTGTGAGACAAATGTAATAAGACGCTCGGCCACGGTGATACAAATTTTGAAAGAAGCAGCAGCGAGAAGTGACACTTGCATAGCTCGCAACACCGGCTCTGGTGATGCTATCAATACGCCGTCTCTGATTGGTCGATTGTGTTTCTGTCGGATGCAAATATGAAGAAAAATCGAGTCCGAAAAAATTAATCTAGAGAGTAAGTGCTAAAAGAGAAAGTGCTTTTTCTTTGTCACACATCATCGTCTTCTTAGGCATAATGCAGCTTATTCAGTACTAAGTTGAGCCAAAGAGCTGGATAATCTTTCTAACTCATTCTGACGACTAGAAGAGTTAAGCTAAGTGCAAAAATGCTCCTTAAACAAGTGAGTCTCTAGTTTGCGCTTAAAAGTGGACCTTTAATGTAGATCTTTTCTAAATGTGTTTTTTGGATTGGTCAACATGTATGATATTTTAATTTGGATAAATCTCATGATTCTCTGCGATAAATCAGGATTTTGTTATGCATAAAATTTAGTATTGAGTAATAAAGTGGTCTATGGCACATTTTTCTCTGAAAAGTACAAAAATCAAGGAAAATGCGACAACCTTTGTTTTTCAAAAGTGTTTTTTAATTCTTTTGTAGATCTCAATTAAAAAACTTCCTAACCAGCTAAGCATTGTTTGATGGTACAGTGACATCTGCTGTGTACATTTCTAGAGGAGTAGTTGCAGCATTCTGAGGCTGAAAAACCACATTGTACAACTTTTTCTTCCAGGAAGCCGCGAGACGTTGCAGCTGAGTTTTAATTTATGCACGTCACATGCTAGCAAACTTGAGCAAGAGATCTCACGGGCTATTTTGAATGCACAGCATGGCTGATTTAGCAAAGAAACACAAGAACACATTATACTAGGAGAAAAAGAAAAGAAAGAGAGAAAGGGACTAAGCAAGATATAAGACAAGAGTCAAGATAAGACTTGTCTTTTACTGGCTGGAGAGAGCAAGTTGGATGCTGAATTAGCCGTCAATAGGGGGTGTGGCACAGAGAAAATCTGTAGTGTGTCTTTAAAGTAATAAAATAAAATATATGACAAAGGATAAAAATTATCAAAATGTATTCATTAAAATATTATTAATCAGCAGAAATTAATTTCAGTGATGTTTGACTAACTTCACACCACAGAGGTGTAAAGTTGTCTGAAAGTGAATTTCTCTGCTGGAACAGACAGAAAGTAGGATTAGAATCCTGGCATTTTTAGATTGTGTTGAAAAGTCTGTTTTTATTCAGAATTTGCTATAAAAAGAAAGAATTTCGGGGCTTTACACTTTCCATTGAAACTTTAAAATGAGTGCAGTATGTAGGGACGTAAATGACAGCGAGCGTGCCTTTCTTTCCATTGACAAATCGTAGAGCTAGAAACATAAATTATAACACAACATGTCAGCAAGGCTCAACCCAAATACCCCCCAGGGCCCCCCTCCCACACACACACACACAAAAATACACTTCTCCTGTAATCTGTGGTTTGGACGTGTATTCAGGAACAGTGAGCCTTTAGAAAAAAAAATTATGTAAAGTGTCTTAATACAATTAATTAATACAATACAATTGATTATGCGCTTATTCTTTACAGTTTTAGTTAATTTTTGCAGCCTTTATTCAGTACAGTATCAAATCAGTTCTTAAAACACACTCAATATTTAAGATATCCCAGAATACCATGTGTCAATAACAATAAACTCACTGGTTGTTCATCCCCATCTGAAACATTTATCTATGACTGTGAACATAACATTTACCATAAACCTATGACTGAAATATAATGCTTGAATTAAATACGTTTAAAAGATGCAGTGAATGCCAATTATCTTTAAGGTCCTACTCACCACAGTTTCAGTCAACAAGCCAGCAACAAGCTGTTCTGCTAGAGGTGTAGATTAAAAGGCATTAATAGAGTTGTTGGTGGCAGTGTATATTTTCACATACTTAAACAAACTGCAAGAACAACAACAGAAACAAACCTCTGAATATTTACACAAGCTTGCATTTAATTAACATAAGAACCAGACTGATAAAACTCCTTAATGCCGATCTCCTTTGGAAGGCAAGCTAATGAGGCTTCAGCCTCATTAAATTTGGCATAGCTGATAAAACTAGATATTATGTAAGCAACTTGGACAATATGCCCACACAGGCATACAAACCTGCTCCACAGAGGTGCTGGCAGTCCTTTTGGGTAGCACATTAATTACAGAATAAGAGATGAGTGCTTTTAAAGTCAATGGTTGCTGGGTCACAAGGATGTCGTATTGATTCAATGAACTTGACCAGTGCTACTGCAAATCATATTACTTATATTGAGATGTAAAATAAAACGTTCATTTTACTTTCAAGTCAGTGTAAGCCACATTATTAAATAAACTGTATTTTCTGCATAGTATAGAGAGTACATTAGCTGGATATGAGGTCTCGTTAACTTTAGCATTTGATGTGCTAGAAAATGAATACATACAGCCGTCAAGGAAACTACTGTTCTGTAGTGTTGACATCAATGTGTACTTAGTTGTCATCATAGAACGTCTGCAGAAGAAGAAGATCTGCTGAAGTCTGAGGTGTACATTGTGAACAGGAATGGTGAGAGTACCCTACCCTGGGAGGCTCCCGCATTGCAGACTACCACATCTGATTCACAGCCATGCATTCTCACGTACCTTGACCTGTCAGTGAGCTAGTTGATGGTCCATGCAACCAGTTGTTTGTCCATGCCAGCCTTCTCCATTTATCCCTGCGGCAGTAATGGCTTGCTGGTGAAAGCACTGGACTACAAAGACCATGACTCTCACAGTGATCCGACCCCAAGTGAGAAAGTGCCCGATGTAGCAGGTAGATGATGGCATCATCCACCCCAATGCCAGGTCGGTGCAAAGGGTCCAGCATAGATATCAAATGGGCGAAGATGGCCAAGGAGGATCCTCTCCATGGTCTTCATTAGATACGAGGTCAGGCTGATAGGTCTATAGTGGTTTGGTTCTTTAGAGTGAGCTATTATGGGAACCAGACCAACGCAGGAGGTCTTCCAGCTTTAACAGATGCAGTATGAGATTCTCTTGTAGCTAATGTTTCGACAGCTCTGACACAGTCGGCTTTGTTCCAGAATAAGTCTAAGAAGCACTTCCTATCCATTCTAAAGCCAACACACAAAGGCAGAAGCTTACTCTTTCCATCAACACATTGAAGCTAAAGGCCAACAAATTTCCACGCAACCAACAAAGGAAAGGATTGGCTTCATAACTACAGTGTAATAAGCTCAATGTTTTCATTAGTTTTCAGTGGTTTCCACTTGGTGCGGTGAAACTTCTATTATTCAAAAACCTGGTGGTAGTCACAAATAAGATACATAAGATTATTCATAGCTATTTTACTTGATTTAAATCCTGCTTTATTATAGCTCTTTATGCTGGTCAAAAACAAAAACATCTAGCTCAGGGGTGGGGTCCCCTGGTCCTTGAGGGCCGCATTCCTGTACATTTTCCATATGCCCCTGCTCTAACACATCATATTTAAATCAAATGGATCCAACAGCCAATGAAGTTCTGCACGGTGACTCATTAATCTGAATCAGCTGTGTTGGAACAGGGACACATGAAAAACTCTCAGGATAAGGGTCAAGGTTCAAGGTTACAAATTGCTATATTTCACATTTAAAACTTCACATCACACTGTACTGTACAATGTAATGACATTCTGTCATTTGTGTTAATTTAGAAGCATTTTTTCTATTGCAGGCAGGGTTAGTTAGTTAGTTAGTTAGTTAGTTAGTTAGTTAGTTAGTTAGTTAGTTAGTTAGTTAGTTAGTTAGTTAGTTAGTTATGCGTTCATTGTAGCATTAAGTCCACTGAGAGCAAACACCCTTTGATGAGCAAAGTGGAAATGACTTCTTTTTTCTGTATATTTATCCTAATAAAAAAATATATATATCATGACAGCAAAAGTTGAATATCGTACTTCTAATGTAAAAATGGTATATGAAATTCAGTAGCTGCACATTTCTTCTAGCCTCCTCCTGTAAGAGTGACAGAATGTTAACACGGTTGCTACTTTGACCAGCTAGTACATAACATTCTCCATTTGTTCTCTCTCTTTCTACATGAGACCTCTGAGAAAAGGGCTAAATCAGCTGTTTCTTCAGCACCTTTAATGAGAGCTAAACTCCCTTCCCACCTGAGCCTTGGGGAAAAGGCAGCTTCTGCTCTTTTGTAATGTGTTTTGCCACAACAGACACACCAATCTCCTCTTACAGCAGCAGCTAAGTATAACCTTCTTGAGACTCTTCAGTGCAGCATACACTACTAACCAACCATAAACAAGCTTAGTGCTTGCAGCAACACAGACTGTCAGCTAACTTCTTAAAGCAACACAACAACTAATTACTCACTGATAACTGCAGAAATCAAGTGAGTTTGATTTTTACATAAGTGCATTTCAACATGTCAACTGCTCCCACTTTTTCAAGCAATCAGAGATTTCCCAGTACATCTGCTTTGATATGTTTTGACTGAGTAAAGGGGATTGGTGTCAGCCATATAATATTGTCCAGTGCTGTAACTTGTATATAAACCAGGGGTGTAAACTATTTCAGTGCCTACCCGCAAACCATATCTCAGCTTGACTTTGTTGTATATTTAAAAAGTACAATAGCAAACCATATTATATTTTATTCATACTAAGAAACAAACAACAAACTAAGCTCTCAGGTCCACTTTGTCTCCAGATTGCAATCACATGAGCATGATGGATTTCTTTTACTGATCTATGCCATATTAATTTTCTGTGCATACATATCAAACATTGTAAGTCATGTTTTTTTCTTTCCTAGTGAAAGTTCTTGAAGTTGTAGAACGTGCTCTGTGACCCAAGAAACTGTGAATGTTTGTCCATTTATGTGTATGAGACTATTTGTGTAGTTCCCTAAGCCAAGTGCGTGTTCTTTTCACGGTGAGATCGGCTTCTCACTCTCTGCTTCGCAATGTTATCTACCCTGACTCAGATAAGGCTTCTAAAAGTGTGCACATGTGTGTGTGTGCACATGTGTGTTAGTTAGACTGCATGTGCAGTGCCAAACAGATAAGCCCTCCCTGCAAGCCTCTTACTCATGCAGCACCTAACAAGTCTACAATCACTCTGAAACCATCCTTTACTGGTGTTTACTCTTCAGCTTCACCAAAGACTACCTGGGTTCATGAGCTTACATTCATTAGCCTATGTTAGAAGCATGTCATCAAATGTTCTACTATCTCTGTTTGCATGCATCCTCCTTTGACTTTTTGTGAGTCTGCCTTCACATATTTGCCTATTTGTATTGACTGTGTGTTTTCTGTATTGTGCTGTGTTGCTGTGTGTGTGCACCCTGACAGATAAGCCTCCCCTGCAAGCCTCTCATTCGTTCAGCAGTGAACAACAGGGCTGGCATTACTAATAAAGTAAGTGTCTATGCTCTGATGTGAGCAGCGACTGAAGAGTTTCTCAAAGAGGCTCATGTGAGCATGGCAGAGAAATGGTTAGCTCCAAGGTATTCACATTTTTACAGAGACATAAGGGTATGAGAGATGAAGTAAATGGAGGGTAGAGAGGGAAACTGCACATGTCCATGCAGAGGCGAAACAGACATAAAAAATCATTATGCATGGCCTGCAGAAAATGAAGTGAAAACACACATGAGTCATTTGTGTCAGTTGTTGCACATGAAGTGGAAAGTGGGCCCTATCATAAGCCTGAGTTATGCCATTGCTTTAATTGAAAATGTGAGATAACACATTTCTTTTTAAGATTTTCTCTTACTTCACCGATGAGTCTAATTTTACCACAATGAATAATGTAAACATGTGTCACTCCAATATTTGCCAAAACGAAGCTGGCAATTAGGGGTGCTGATCAAGGCATGCTTCTTTTCTAAAAATCACTGCAATCTGATTTGTCAAAGTCACTAAGCTCTAATATTAGGTGAGTCATTGCATCAAAGTGGGGAGAAAACATCTTAATCTTAAAAAAAAGATCTTAATTGTAAGAAATGATTTTATGTTGTGTTTTTGTACTTTCTTAATCTGCCGTTAGCTAACAAATTTGCATATTCAGGAAACAAATGTATATTAATTTCCCCCAAAATCCACCGCCCAGGTCCCTGGGGTGCTTGGCAGGGGCATTGAGGAGGGTGCTGACCCACAGTAGGTGATTGTCTGGGGTTCTCCTGTGTTGGGCAGGGCCTCTGCTTGTGGGGTCCTGGATCATGAGCCCTGCCTCTAAACCTTATAGGTGATGTGGTTGCATTCTGAGTGTTCAGGCCAGAACACTTTACTTTTCCAATCTTATTTCAGACAAAATAAAAATAAACATTCCAAATTCCTTTTTAAAACAATATATATTTTGATAAACAGAAATTTTAACAAGTCCTCCATGACAGCATCACATGCTTCATGTGAAGACTTTGCAGACCACTTCAGAAGTAAAATCAATTCTATTAAATTCAGCCTTTTTCTTAACGAAATGTTGATTTTAACAAACCTGAAGCTTTGTTTTTACTGGAAGAAACACTGCAGAGTTTTGACCTGGTTGATGCAAAGATGTTTGATCGAGTTTTCTCCCAACTAATCTGCCTTATAAATCCAATTCCCACAACACTTTTAAAAACATTTTATGGTTTCTTTGAGCGTGAGCTTTTAGACATGGTAAATTGCTCCCTTTAGATGGGTGTCTTCCCATTTGCCTCTAAAACAGTAGTGGTGAGACCCCTTCTGAAGGAGAGTAATTTAGACCCAAACATTCTTGATACCTACTGACCTGTATCTAACTTACCATTTTTAAGTAAAATCATAGAAAAAGTTGTTTTCATTCAGTTACACAAGCTTTTGAACACAATATTTCAGAAAAAATATCAATTTGGTTTTAGGACAAACCAAAGTACCAAGATCGCCCTTTTAAAGATTGTCAGCAACCTTAGGTGTAACTTGGACTCACAGAAACTTTCAGTACTGGTTCTACTGGATCTTAGTGCCACCTTTAATACAGTAGTTCACCAGTTTTTATAGACAAATTCAGAAGTCTGGTGGGCCTATCAGGTACTGTTTTAAAATGGTTTTACTCCTATCTCACAAATCAATGTTTTTTTGTAAGTATGGATACATGTTCCTCAGTAATTCATAAAATGAAATGTGGGATCCCACAAGGTTTAATTTTAGGCCCAATTCTTTTTTATCTGTATATGTTGCCTCTTAGGGATATCATCAGAAGACACGGTATTGATATTCACATCTATGCTGATGACACACAGCTTTACATTGCCTTGTCTCCTGATGACCTGGAGCCCATTAATGTCCTTTTAAGTTGTATTTTAGATATAAAAACATGGAGGGCAGAGAATTTCCTGCAGCTTAACCAAGACAAAACAGAAGTTTTATTATCAGTCGTAAAGACAGAGATCATTTTAGCAAAATTTTAATATTTTAATCTTTTTCAGTGTATGATAAATCTGGGTGTCCTTTTTGACTTTGAGCTGGATTTTATTCCACACATTTGAAATATAACAAAGATAGGATGTTACCATCTTAAAAACATTGCTAGAGTCCACCCATTTCTCTCTTTTGCCAGCACTAAAGCTTTTATATCTAGTAGAATAGAACACTGTAATGCCCTGTTCTCTGGTCTTCCAAAAAGTGTGTTTCAAAACTACAACTACTTCAGAACTCAGCGGCATGTGTTCTGATGAGGTTTGACGTGTTTGCTTTGGGTATGAGTGTGTGTTTGTGTGTGTAAAAGAGTCGGTGTGGACTTTTAATGGCTATTTTTTTTACTGTTTTCTACTTGCAAACACTTTTTTGTGTACATTTTATTATGTTAAGCACATTGTGCTACTTATCTATGAAAAATGCTTTATAAAAGAATTAGTTCCCATTTGATTTGATGAGCCCACCAATCACTGAACATGTCTTACTATCTTTATCATTCACTTTTAAATAATGCTTCTATAGTCACTTTGTTGTTGGGTAGGTTTATTATCAATCGTCCTACTGTTGGCACTGTTTTTATTTATGTTGTTATTAATAGTTTTCTATGTGTCTTCTTAAAGGTGCTCTTGTTGATTGCTTTGTTTTCTTACAAAGCCCCAAAAGTTCTGTACAGGTGTAGCATCTGTTTTTTCTGTTTTGGTTGTGCAGGTGGTGCGTTTGCCTTTTGTATTTCTGTCTGCTTTTTCTTCTCACTCTCTCCTTCTTTCTTTCCACACACAATAGCTTTCTCTTGTTGCCTCTTGTCAGGTAAAACAGTATAATGTTACTTAACAGTATGCAAAAAAAGAACAATAATCAAGTATCAAGGGGGAAAAGATCCTACAGAAAACTTAAACCTTGGCATGGCTGTCTGTATCTACTCGATATCCAAGAAGAAAATCTGAGCTATAGAATGTAGTGAGTGGGAGAAGGAAAAAATAAGTGTATGCAGTGAGTCAGTTAACTGAGCATCTACAGAGCTGAGACACACTAAACCCAATCATAAAGCCTCCTCTCCTCTATATGAGTAAATTCAAATGCCATTTTTCATTCTATTTCACGCATGAATCCTCTTTTTATACTTTTTTGTTGGCCTCCATCGAAGTTTGGCATGATACTGTACTCCAAGTTCAATAAAGCGTTTACAATTTCAAAGTCTGAGCCAAAGCATAATTCTGTCTAGAATAAGGATATAAATTCAGAAAAATTACACAAAATCACAGTATCATTGAAAATCTTTATCACAGTAGTACATTGGGTCTCATGTCTATATTACAGCAGTGATGTCTTTGTGCCAAAGCTGCAGCGAAAATCAGTTTGACAGGCTGAAGTAACCCTATTAAACCCAGACGGAGTCTTCTTGTTACAGTAATTGACTTAGAAGTCATGTTCCTCTGCTTTTTAGGCACTGCTGCTAAAAGAGAGCACATAAATTACTTCAGTCTCAGTAATGCAGAGAAAAGTAGATTCTAGATAATCTAGTATGTATCGAAACATTTATTCAAAGCCGCGAATCATGTCCACTCTAAATTTATAAATATACAGTT
The DNA here is from genome assembly GCA_037177495.1 of Rhadinocentrus ornatus. Classification (NCBI taxonomy): domain Eukaryota; kingdom Metazoa; phylum Chordata; class Actinopteri; order Atheriniformes; family Melanotaeniidae; genus Rhadinocentrus; species Rhadinocentrus ornatus. The sequence continues at coordinate 6,420,377 of JBAMHW010000022.1, forward strand.
TTAGAGCACATACAGTAAATAACTTCAGACTAAATTTGAAGATTGCAATTGATATGGAAAAATATGTACAATAGCAAATTAGTAAAAACTGTTTTTAGACATTATCATAGACATATCACCACATAAATAAAGACATATGGATGAAGTGTCTTATTCTCAACATTTCATAATTAGAATTAATTAAAATTACATAGATGAGGATTATATGTGGCTGCAGCTTAAGCAGACTGCAATTTGCTAAGAGTAGTTAGTTTTATACTTCATGTATTGACCGGCTGATGTATGGCACTCATAGGCTTTCATCATGTTCCTAGGGTCTTAGGTGCCTTAGAGACTGGACTCAGCATATATGTAAACATATGTGTTTCCACATGATTGGTCAACTCATGAACTTGAGGAATGTTCTTTGTCTGAAGAAGCTATATCAAGATCAAGATCGGCAAGAGACCTCCCAGATTCTGCAGATCTGCTTAAGATGTCACTTTTTGTAATAAACCATCATTATTTACATATCAAGATGGAATCCCAAGCTCTTCTTTTTACCTGAAACTATTTTTGTCACATCCCCTGCTTCAAGTAGTCCACTGCATGGACATACCAATAACGTCTGTAAAATGGAACGCATGTACGTTGCACTTTTCTTCTTCATGTTCATCCATTCAGAAAAACAATCTTAAGCTGGATTTACATTTGTGCAGTGTCTGCGTATGGCCGGTTACAATGTCAACACCATATGCTCCGCTTAGGTCATGCATGACACACACCTCTTCCAGACCTGACATGCACTCATGCTTGAAGCACGATGATGCAAAAGTGCTCCCTTGTGATTGGTCAGTTTCTGATTACGTGTTTCAAGATTTCTTGAGCTTCTTGCTGAATTTGTTTCACCAGCATTAGCTGCACCAGCACTACCATATACAGATGTCACAAAAGTATAAATCCAGCAATACAACACCGCCTAGTCTACAAAAACAGAAATTTTTTGCTACTTGTCATCAGTTTCTTTTGCTTCTTGTTTGCTTTGATTTTATTGTTTCATCATGTGTGGAAAAGCTTCTAAACAATTAACTCTAAAATAACATGACTATGGTCAAATCGAAGGCTCAGCTTCTAAAATCATGTTTCAATTAATCTCTAATCTTCAACACCTAATTTTAAATCTAACTGCCCCGTTTATTAGATATTTTTTAGTTTTACATATTTTACTGTCAATACAATTATTTGTAAAACCAACTATTCCTGTGTATATGATGGTATTATGACTCATTTGTTGTAATAAATTTGTAAAAACAGTCTGATTTTGCATGGATTAGATTTCAGCACAATACCAGATTGTTAATTTGCACATCTAGCACTCAATGGTGCAGTTCATTGCTTCCAATGATGGATGCCAAAAAATTATGACTATTTAGTGACAGCAGAGGAGAGTTTGAGGGTCAGCAGTCTTAGCAGGCTTCATCCTCCAAAGACTACCCGTGTCTGCAACATGTTACATGGTTGGGCCAAGGGCTCTGAGATATTTCAGTGTATTAAATCAAAGTGGAAAACAGGCTGACAGACCATCAGTACTGTTTTTGAAGTCAGACGACTACAGTGGGTAATAATCACCCAGCAGCAGAGTACTCAAAATGGAACAGGTTTCTTTTGTCCTTCTTTAATTACAGTTCCTGCAAGTAAAAAAGAAAATCTAATCTTTACATTTGTCATTTCCATTTGTTTGCACACTGCCCACATTTCAAACTGTTTTATTTCAGGTAAAGCAGCATCAGCAGGGATGTATGGTATATGTGCCAATAAAAATCCTTTGAAGAGTGAATTCTGCCTCCCACGTTCTCTTTTTACTTGTCATCTTGTCCAACTCTGCTTCTGCCTGAACTACCACTCATAAAGGTAATGTATTCCTCTTATGGTGGTCGCCTGTAAAGACTCATATTAAGGGGATATTTTGACAGCGAGTGCTTGAGTCAGTTTATTTTTCAACACATGCTTTTCACAGAGGCAGCTGAGATTTGAGTGTTTTTTTACACCCTGTAAAAAACTACATTCTTTATTAGATCAAAGGGAGACAGGCCAGTTACGAAAAGGCAGTCTGCAATTTGTTGTTTTGATGAAAAATGTTTTCGAGCTGTTCCTGGTATACAAAAAGAAAAAAAAAAGAAAAAGTTTCTGGAGATTGAGATAACCTGCCAGACATCTTTATGCCCTTGATTTTATTACAGAAAGGGCAACAAGGTAATGCACTATAAACTTGACATTTCACCTTTTTATTGAGGTTATCTGGTCACAGACATACACTGGGGAGAAAACAATTCAGAGCACTGTAAAAAAAAAAATAAAAAAAAAAATCCTGTCTGTGTTAAGTTATTTCTCCAGCTAAAAAAAAAAAGATTATAATTAACAAACTTTATATAGCAAATCTTAAGATATTTTAAATAGATGTCTTACTTTAATCACATTCCCTGTACCATACTGCATAGTTCACCTGAGGAAAAGAAGAAATATTCATATTTTCTCTCTTGGTGTTTTCTTCGATATGTTTCACAGCATCTTATATTGTTGTTAACGCTGAAATAAATCTGCTACTTGAACAATTAGATGCCTAGATGTGGGCTCTCATCTGAGGCTTTATTTATTCAAGTAATTTCTAAGGCATGTCATGACCTTTTTTATTTATTAATTTCATCATATTTTTATTTTATCTCCATTCAGTTCAGTCTCACAATATCAGGTGTATCAGGTACATTGTAACCTATAAAACATGGTAGTGTTTTAATGAAGGTGCAGAAACTGGTGGGTGGTAACTTTATTTTTAAAAATTTTATTGTTTTGTACAAGTAATCATTTAGCAATATGCCCATTGATTTTTCAGCCAAATCATATCTTTTACTTCTTCTTTTTAAAGATGTTACACAATAGTAACATTTTGAGACCTACCTATATTTGAGGCCTATGTTAAAAACTGTATATCCATAATGAAACAAGTATATCTCTGCAACCCCAAGGTCTTTTTAGATAATTTTTGATTAATACCATCCCACTTGTGGGATTTCTTAAGATTTGTAAATATCATATACATTGCTGGTGAAGAATAAATGAGGATGGCACATAGCACAAATTAAAACGTTTACAGGCTCATCTAAAAGAAAAACTTTCAGGTTGAATGTGAATATCCATTTAAGTAAGACACAGCTGTAGTTCTAAACCTCTGGAATCATGGCACATTATTTTTACATTGTCTCTGTTAAGGACAAGTTTGATCAAGTGAAGTAGAACCAAATTCAGTTTTGACAAGGTCTCCAAAAATTGCCATTATGGTACAGTTTGGTACAAAAAAACTGTAGTTCCCAAGTTCCCACTAAAGGGGCCACTGTTTTAAAAAAGTCAACCTTATAGTTATAGTTAACAACACATCCATTGATGTTCATTAACATATTTCAAAAAACTTTTCTTTTTTAAATCCCTAACTAGCTGTGATTGACAATGATGTAGTAAAGTGAACCTTTCATCCAATATACATAATGTGTGGGACTCAAACATGATACTCTGCAATGAAGTGATATTGAACACAACATAGTTTTGCTATATTACATATATGACCATTACAAGGCATGCATAAACATTAACATCTTACAAATTAAAAAGTAATTGTGACATTTATAAAAAGGCAGGTGTAGACAGAATAATTTCGTAGCCCATAACTATTTCTTAACATTTGAAACAAGCTGCAAGGGTTTCCACTGTTGCTCTGTGGATTGCACTTTCCTTGTGTGAAACTGCTCCGCTGATGCACAGGAAGCTCTTTATACAGGAGAATTATTCTAGAAAGAACCCCTTTAGCCACAGTGTTTTACATGTGTTGGAGCTTTATTTTAAAATACTCAAACTTTTTAACAACCAATCAACCATCAGTCAGAGCTTAAACAGGGACATTTGTTTTCATATTGATTACTATAAAAGTAACACAGGCTCTCTATAAAGTGCTAACATTACAACCCAAAAGCACAGCTGATGTTTTAAATGTATTCAAAAAAGAGAGACCTCTGGTGAATATTTAAAAACAATAATAATTGAAATCGTTCATGGTAAAGCTGTGGTATATTATTTCAACATAGTGTGGTGCTTTTGAGGTATCTAAAATGTTACAGATTTTCTCATGTGAGCTCCTGCTCTGCTGCTGTTATCACAACCCTGGATGGATGAATATTATCTGCAGTTGAATACATGAGGGAACTTTAAAGGTCTCTCTATATTCATGACTAAACTGACAGCACAGTGAAAGGAAGCAAGGTTTCCACAGTATGAGGAAGATAGTAAATCAATTCCTTACAAATCCATTTTCTGTTCACTCCTTCTTTTCTCAATTGTTTCTTTATTAGTTATTATAGGTGATGTTGAGTCTGTTCACCTCTAAAATCCGACGTCGATTTCAGACAATAGCAAACATGGTGACAGTGGACGAGTTCACGATAATGTACATTTTCCGAAAGAGACATAAAAAGTGGCACCACAGTAGATATTGGTCTGTGCAGCCATTAAATATATCACGGCTTCTTCTTCTTTGTTCCTTTCTCTAGTTGCAACGTCAGCTGTACTGCACGACACTGCCTACACATTTTTTGGTGGTACTGCTTTGTTTGCTGCATCAGGGTACGCTTTCATAAGGGTGCTTAAATTGGACCAAATCACACATGTAAAGGATGCGGGAAGTGGACCTACGGGGCCGGATTAAAAGTGCAGGTGACCCTGGGCACAGACTGTCCAAGGGGCCCCCTACCCATGGCAATACTGTGAAAATTGTGAAAACTACATTTCTAACATTTCTCAATCAGTGGTGCCCATAGCAACACACTACACATTGTGGTGTAACTCACTGGCTTGTATCGATGTGCTTTTTATTGGTTATAGGCTCCCATATCTAAAACTTAAAGCCTTTTTTTTTTTTTTTTTTAAACTGCTTATGTAGGCTCCACGTGGGCCCCAAGTGGGTGTGGGCCCCTGGACCTATGCCCATAATGCCCATTGGATGATCGGGCCTTGCTCTACAACTGAAAACTTAAGTTAAAAGAAAATGGGCTAGGTTGACGGATAAAATATATTCATGATGCACTGCAGCACAGGAACATGAATAATTAATTAAATAGTGAAATAATTATATATGTGGGCTGCACGGTGGTGTGGTGGTTAGCACTGCAGCCTCACAGCAAGAAGGTCGCTGGTTCGAGCCTCGGCTG
>JBAMHW010000022.1:6427461-6443489 GCA_037177495.1 Rhadinocentrus ornatus
TAATTATTTAATGACACATTTAAGTAATTATTGAATGATATATTTAATTAATTCATTGTGTCACTTTTAATTAATTATTGATAAATTTAATAAAACAATGTATTTAATTATAATTTTAATTATTTAATGACACATTTAAGTAATTATTGAATAATATATTTAATTAATTAATTGTGTCACTTTTACTCCTCCATACTAATGCGGGGTTAATATGCTCTTGTTTGCTTGTGTTTATGCACAGTCAGGTCACTATGCCAAAAGGCTGGCTGTAGTGCAGCTAGTAAAGCAAGCTAACCAGTGACTGTAGGGTTGGCAGTTGGATCTCCAGCTCGTCATGTCAAGGAACCCTATTTTGTTTTTGATAGCAGCAGTAGCAACACACATGTTGTGTGAAGCATAAATGTGAAATTCTTTGAAAGGTGGTCTGTATAACATAGCTATGTTAAGGTTAAAAGGTGTCACGGAAGTGCAGATAGTATATCATGAACTGTTTTAATGAGCCTTTTTATTATTTCATATGTTTTCACCAAAAGAAAAAATGGAATAGTCATTAAATATTCAAAGCACAGTATCTCTGTATAGAGTGTCCTTCAGCAATGATTTCTGATGTATTTGATTCAACAATGTAATTTTAATTAAATGACATGTAGTATTTACCTGGCTAATTGAAATCTGATACTTTACACTACCTTCTGCATTTATTTATTACTCTAGTCAATGAAACAATAGTGAATGTCGTAGATGGACTGAGCAAGAAATCAGCTGCAAGAAATATTTCACCTGTCATTGCTTAAATATTATAAAAATTACCATAAGGTTCAATATTAATTCATCTGCTATTTGTTGACATTTACCTGAATCAAGATCTCTGGACCAAAGGTGTTTAGCTGACAAAATTACCTATAAATGGGAAGTTCCAAAGATGAGTAAATCAAGACTGAGCAAGTAATGCATTCCCTAAATACATATTCATAAATTATTGATGCAAGTTCATGGATTCTTCTTTTAAAACATGTGCAAATGTGAAAAGGGGAACTCATAAGCTTACCAAGAAAAACTTCTGGCCTCTCAAAAGGTGCTTTCTGGCTAAAGGAGATCAATACAAGCACTTTACTGAGATTAATGGCACAACCTGACTATGCAATCTGGACTGGGTGAACTTATTGGAAAGCAGCCACATCCATCATTGTGTATGAGGGTATTTATGCAGGGACAGTAGCAGTGGCAATGAAGGACTCGAAAATACTTATTCACTGCTTCTAATACTGGACATGGAAAATGCCTCTTTGGTGAAGATGCCAACATTCAGCATCAGCAGGGGAAGATAAACCTGCAATAATCACTACACAGTTGTAAACATCTCAGTGTTCATAGAAACCCTCATTACATACCTCCTTGGCTGAATATGGGGACTATACTCATGAACACTTACAGTTTAAAGCCACTTAGGGCCTTTAAACTGTAAGTTGAATCAGTGCAGGAGAGGTATGGACTTTCAGCTCACAGATCTGACTTTAGGGATGGCTCTTCAACTGAGAAATGCAACTGAGAAAGGTAATAAGAACCATTTATCCTCATTGCCATCACATTATAGAATCTCTAGCCCTAAGCACTTGGATGAGTTGATGGATCTGCACACTGGCTAACACATCTATGTCCTCTTCCAGTGAAAGCTGAAGGAGGTCTGGTTTAAAATACTCACACTTATTTATATGAAAACGTACAGGTGTATATGAAAATGCAGAAACAAATCCAGGGCCACAAAATATAAATATATACAAGTAAGTGAATACATATTATAGGTAAATAACATTGGAGTAATTATATAACTACACTACCTCATATATTCTTAATGATGGATGGATGGATGGTAGGTAGGTAGGTAGGTAGGTAGGTAGGGAACACCCCGAACAGGCAGCCAGTCTATCAAAAGACCAACACCAAGATACAAACAGCTCACTCTTACACTATATTGATCATTTACAGAGAGGAAAATGAGCTTTGCCTCGTAAGATGGCTGTATTTCTGAATGATTACATAATCATAATACATCTCTTTTTTGCATGTTAGAAATTCAACCTGCATTTCTGTATGACAGGATAAACTGTGGTCACAGACGAGTTCTGGAAGTTCTCTGGAGTCCATGCAAGGATGCAAGGATGATAGAATCATGATTGTTATTAAAACAATGCAAAAAAAAGACCACAGTCTCCAGAAGTGACTTTGGGTCATGTCCCTGAAAAACTGTCCTTGACATTCTCAGAATCTTATGATGGTTTTTCCTACTGTAGATGGTGGTATATTTAAAGTATTCAGTTTTACATTGAGGAACATTTTTCAGAGGTTGCTTTCCAATTTGTAGTCACAGTTTTTGCAGATTGCTGAATTTTTGCCTACCTTAACATCTGAAAGCCTCTGCCTCTAAATTTATGCTCGTCTGTCCGACAGTCTGCGGATCCGTCTTCTGCGTCAAGCATAAATGGGCCTTTATGTGCTCTTTTTATACCTAATTTTGTTACCTTCCTATTGCCAGTTAATCTAGGTATTTGCAACATATTTATCAAGCTGCTAATATTAGCACTATTTACTAGTCAGCTATTTGTTGGCTTTACTCCAACTTTTTGTTTATTTATGTTGTGTCAGAAAACTAAACCAGTCCAAATATTTTTCAAGAACTAGCTAAAACTCCCACTTTCAACATCTGATGTTTTCAGTGTTCTATTGTAAAAACAATATTTGTGTTTGTTTTGAGACTGACGTAAGGTGATCGGCTAAAATACGATTATGCTTGGTGTCATCTGAAAGTGCAGCTTTTTTTGTTTCATAAGATACCCAATATGTTGAGGTGGAGTGAACAGATCACGCATTGTGTTGTGTTGTTTCAGGTGTTGGTCATGTTTAGGGCATCGTTACTTGTTGCATACGTAATTTGAAGTTGTTATAGAACATAGGCTTTGTTGACAAAATGCACTTGACGTGTTGATTTAGTGGCGTCAAGACCTTCTTGTTTGAGTGACATTAGAAGTAAAATACCCCTAACATCACTAAAGTTACTTTTTACAGACATGAACTTGCGCTTCCAGCTGCAGGACCCTGTACGGGGTCTGCCGGGCTTAAGGGGTTAAGAAAAAACCGAGGGGATTCTTGTCAATGTTCTTCAAACTGATGAGCTCTAATTTGAAACGATTCAACTCTGCTGATGATACTAACTCCTGTACTGTTGCCCACTTATTTCTTTCCTTTGACACTTCATCCAGCTGTACTTTCCGGCATGCTCTCAGATTCATTTCGAGCACCATCACATAATACTCAGCTAATATGTTACTCTTTTACTCTAAATGAAATAGATTCAACAGCGTATCAAGTTCTACTCAGTGACACTAGCTGGTCGTTAGCCATCATCAACCTGTGCAGCACCAAGTGAGTAAACAACTGCCATCCGCCGGGAAGTGGCTTGAAGGTCACTACGTGACTGCTCAGCTGGGATAGCAGCCACCACCAGCTACAACCAGCCTTTTCCAGCAGCTGAGACTGGCCTCTTACTTCATGCTGATGGAAACTATCCATACTTTTTGATGATGCATTTGTTAATTGGGATACAAAAGTATCCATTTAATACTTCTACTACCATTCAATAATGGCATTACTTGACTAATCAACTATTGTTTGCATTTACCAAATCTACAGTACCATTTTAAAGATTGGACACAATTCTCCTTGAATCTAATGGGGAAATGTTTTGACTGGTAGTGTACATGCAATTCACATATGGTGTACAAAGAAAAGGAATTTGTAACTTGGCCTTTGAAAGCAATGGTCTGTGTACATCATTCCCTTTCTAAATATTTGCAGAAAGATGTCTTTAGCCTAATGTATTTTATGACATAACATCTAGCATAGAGAGAGAGAAAAAAAATACACATAACCCTTTCACAGACACTCTCTCTCATACTACTTCTGACAGCCTTACCTTCATTAAAAAATATATATAATCTGGAGTAAAATGCCAGCAATGGTTTAGCCCCATTTCCAACCTTTTCAGTTTATCCAGATCAGCTGTTGAAGGGTTTCTGCTTGAAGAATTATCAGGACGTCTTACCTGAAAGCTAACAAAAGAGATGGCTCTTTGAATCAGCTGTGAGGCAGAACAGGTGGTATATGGGACACTATGCACTATGGTGGTAACTCAGTTCACATCAACTATAGTTTACATATACCACCTCATTATCAGACATATACCTCTGAATATGAGGTGATGCCCTGCTTGAAAATAGCATGTTTGTCAAAAGTATTGTGTACAAAAAGTGATAACTTTTCAAAAAATGAGGGGCTGACAAGTCAATATCACTTTCCACTTACCCAAAAGTTTACACTTTCACTATAAGAAAGCTCTTTCTTTTTCTGAAAATTAATACCATCTTTTTTAAATCATGGTGAGTGTGAAACTAATCGAGTGGTGGCCAAGAGTAACAATTAATAGAGACAAAATATTCATGCCAAGTCCACTTCATGGAGTTTTCTTAAAACCTTCGAACCTCAACATGAAGCTTTAGAATCTATTTATTTTGTCCTTTTTTTCCTCTCCTGTAAAAAGGACGTGGAAAGTGCTGCCATTTTGCTTGGTGTCCCACAACCCACCACCCACATGCCCCCACCCCCTGGTAAAAGTTTTCTTTGTCAAAGGTCAATATAAAAAGTTTTCAATTACATAGCTTGGAAAATTGGTTCCCATCTAATATTAACAGGGAACTATGCAATTTCTTAAAGGTGCGTACAAAGTTGTGGAGAAGTTTAACAAACTGCTGAGTTACAGAAAGCATCTGATTTATGTATTTATTCTGCCAAAGAGAAAACTTAAGATACTTTGGCATGAATTCTGGGCTTCTTACTTTCCTCTCTTTTCTTTTTGAGACAGTTAATGGATTCAGAGCTTCAATTAACATCAATCTGCTGTGCAGCTGAAATAAATGACTCCTAATAGACTCCACAGCAAGATGCTGCAACAGACTGCAAAATGAAATCCACTGATAGCCAGCAATTCCTCACACAATGACCATTTGCTTTTTGAACTTTAATTACACGTTGCTCAGGTGGCTCCTTAATAGTATTATATAGCATTGTTATATTACATGTGAAATTCCAGAAAACATGTTTATTGTGAAACAATGATTTAAAATAAGCTTTACAACACAAATGCTTATTTTCTTCAAACAGGTCAGCACTCAAATGTTCGCAAGAGTACTCCTGACCATTTATGGATTTGTCCTAAGCTGAAAACAATTCCAAGATACAAGCATTTTTATAAAAGCCACAATCTTTGTTTGTAAGAACAGTTGGTGAATGAGGTCCAATGATTTGGTATTGAACAAGAGATGGGCAAATCTCTATTTCGATGGATATCAGATAGTTGGATATCAGCCAGTCAAAATATCGGATTCTATCCTTCTTTTTTTTTTAAAGGTACAGTGTGTAGTTTTTTTGGTATTTTGTTAGCAAAAATCACGAAATTCTTTTAAAAATACGTATTTTACCAAAGTCTAATCACAATCCCTTCCAAATTTAAGCATTCTTGCAGCTTAGAATTAGATGTTTATGAATACATGGGTGGCAGCGCACCCAACTGGAAGCCGCCATGTTGCATTGCCACCTTTGAATACAGTAGTCGAAAGGGGACAAACTTGTTAGACTTTTTTTTGCCCGCAAGATGGAGTAAAAAAATAGCCAAGAAAAGAAAAAGAAATAATAACCGGTGGAGCATTTATCTGATGAAGGCAGCTGATGAGGAGAGGGACTTCAAAGCTAACACGGAGGTTGCAGCTTTCTGCTTGATAGGTGAGTTAATGCAGTCTAACAGTGAAGTTTATTTTGGCGTTATGTTAGAAACAGGGCATGGTGGTCCAGCAACTACTTTATCTTCTCGTTTAGGTCGAATCATTTACTGTTACTTGCTATATAAAACGGCAGAAACGACTAATTTGTTAGTTAGCCTGCAGTAGAAAAGCTACGTTGCAACAGTTTGCAGTTGTTACTCTTCACAGAAGTCATACCAGCAGGCGACCGTGTGCTTCTTTCAGACGTATTTTCCCAGAGCTTTCCCTCCTGTTTCATGTTTTATTTCAGCTGATTTGTCAACGGGATGGGGGTAGTTGTCCCCCTTCTAGTCTGACTAAATAGATCAAAGTAAAACCAGTTTCTCGGCGTGATTTAATCACCAGAACCGTAGCAATCTAACGCAGAAATATCTCTCAGATTATAATTATTTTTTAGCAATACGCCGCCCACCTCCCTGGATAAATCAACTGAAATACATGTTATTAAACACAGAGTAATGTTACAGCAGTGCTGACAGTCCACTGTCCTGCTTTTACTCCCTCTTTCTCTCCCTTCATCAGAGGATCTCTGAGTCTGCAAGTCACAAAAACCCATTTCATACGATAACATTAGCTATTAGCAGTAGCTTGGTACTAAATACATGGAGGACACGCTTGTAACTTATTGGCATAAATAAATAAGAATTATGCACCGTCCTGTTCCTCATCACCTGACGGGACAATCAAACTTCACATTTATGAATCTCTGTGGCTTCCGTAGTCGTAATAACGCCCTTAGACGGTGAGGTTCCAGTAGGGCGCTACTCGGTTGCTTGTAATATATTAGCACACCATTAGATGGGAGTAATTCTTACACACTACGGCTTTAAGTATCGATATACCACTGTGCTGATACAAGACATGCCATTTGTTTTTACTTCTGAGAGTTTTAGACAATAGAACGGCGTGTCAAGCCCAGCAACAGTGTATTTCTTCTATGTCATGTGACTTTGGTAGCCTGTCAGATGTCATAATGTCACGATGAAGCAGTTACTGTCAGTGATAATAACGTTTTGTATGGATATTTTATTGCTTTAATGCAGATTATTGCACTTTTTTTTATTTATCATATTACTTTTACATTTTTTTTTTCATTTTCACTTCATTTAATAAATGTGAATGATCTTAAATGAATGTGTAGTTTAACTGTTATCATTGAAAAAAAATTGTTTTATCTTATTTTTGTTAAATTTACTCATCAGCACAATTTTTTAAATTTTTTTAAGCATTTCTTTCAAGTGTTGATGTTCAAGAGTTTTATGTTTGTTTCAAATTGCCCTCACTAATTATAATAATGCACAATATACAATCGTGATTTTCCTTGAAGGGGCAAGATCTATAATTTTTGGGATCTATGATAAGACTAATGGTAAACTAAAGGTATTGTTGAAGGAAACCTCAAAATACACAACTAATAAAGAACAGGTACTTCTTCCCACAGTACTTCTTTCACATTCTCCAAATTAACCAGGTACTGTTCCACACAAATTTATTTTACCTAAGGTTTTCTTCTGCATGTTCTTTGATGGATCAAAGTATTACAAACTACTTCTCTAAAGTTGACTAAATTTATTAATTACAATTGATATGACAATGTGCAATTACAGAGCTCTGGGTTCTGTGTTACCTCTCCCTAATACAGGATCGAGGTCTGCTGCTTGCTACAGACAGAACTCCCAACTACTGGCCCTTAAACCCTCATATAGTCCCTAGCTACACAGTGTTTCTGCTGACTAATGTGCAGGTGCTGAAGGAAGGTCCCAAGTGTCATCTGATAGCATTCTCCTCGTGGTCTTTACCTGGCAGTGGCTTCCAATTTTCTGTAAGGGAGAGATAAAAACACACCCACACAAGCCCAGGTGCCATTTTACTTTGCAGGATGCACTCTGATTAAGTTCAGATAGACCACTCAGTACAAAATAATGAACAATTGCAACCCTAAGATAAACCACTCAGCACATTCAAGTAATCAATCTCTCATTTGCACTTTTTCACCTCCTTTCCATATGAGCCTCACTGTTACATAAAGATTCATAAGACACTAATTTTCAAATATATGAACACAGAACAAGAATAAATAAAAACAAGTAGCACACCTGAAAAATTCTTTGCTTCATATCCCAATAAATATGTCTACAGTATGTATAAGTTACTTTCCATAGTCAAACAGAAAGAATTAAATGTCAATAACAGGACGTTCTGAGAAAAAAATAGGTATTTTAAAAAAATAAATAAATGAAAAAAAGAGAATCTAACAATGAGGAGCAGGTGTGGCCATTAGCGACAGAGGCCCAGGTGTGACAAGGATTCAGGAAGTAAAGCAGCAAAAAACACCAGGGGAGAGCCTTTACAAAATAAAATATGGAGTAAAACTAACTACAATAAAAACTGAACCAAAGAATACAGAACACAAAATGTTAATATAACAGGTAAAAGCAAAACTCACAGTTTATAAAAGCAAATTAAATCAGTGGTGAAAAAGTCAACTATATGCAGTGGGCTTATGAGGTAAAACAGAAAGTGAAACATAAACAAAAAGCTAAACTTAGCAGAACACCAGACGGGAGTACAACAGAAGCAATAATACTAATACTAAGACACAAACCAGGATAGAGGTACTCATTTTGTGTAAATAAAGTTCTCTAATCTAAATCTATCCCTGCAAATTTCCATCAAGAAGAACAAAGTATGTGTATAAAAATATTGTGGTCACAGTTATTCAAAATCCCATGTGAAGCATGAATAGGCACTGCCAGAGGACAGCATGGATGGAAATATGAAGAAGAAATGAGTCTTCAGGCACCATGACAATTAGCTGTTGAGAAAGCCCTTTGATGTATCTGTCAGATTAACTTGTTTGCTCTTTCTCACTGTCTGTTTTTAGCCATAATTCACGTTCACAAGCAACCAATCAGCAATTATTACGCATTAACATTCATGAAAGGTTTGGTGCTGACCATTTATGGTTAAATTTGAGCATGTGGAGGGTAGGATATAAGCCCCATGTGAGTAAATTTCAAGACAAACTGATATATGTGAACGGGTGCATGTGCATGGTTTTATAAATCTGATTATTCATTGTCAGCTCTTGTAGCTGAAGCTTCAGATGTCTCTTGCATTCAGGGTTGCATCCACTGCATTATAGCATACCAAAAATGTATCTAGCAAAATGCCAAGAAAGCTCTTAACCTGCTGTGTTTATATTTTGGTTGAAAACAGAATGAAGTCTAATGTAGACATGACAGAGAAGAAGCAAGTAAGAATTAAACCATTAATTGTTTTTACACTTTTCTTATTAAGTTTAAAAAAAGAAGAAACAAGTGTGTCATGTTTGGTTTAAGCTCAATAATGGAAAGGGAGCCCAAATGTATTTCAAGATCCTCAACATATAAGCTATAACTGTCAGTTTAAGGTTTTTCAATTAATCTACAGCTTTTTTGCGTGGGTTTGTGTTTGCAACTGTATGTGGACGACAGTGAATAAAATGCTTTTTTGCTGCTCAGATTAAGCATAAGAAGGAAAATTGCACACATTTGCACTGCCCATTAGAGAAGGAGGAGATTGCAAGCAGAGATTCAGCTCAGGCTTTGTAGCATTTTACACTTTATAACAAAGTAATTTGCATATGAAACAGATTGTTTTTCTACATTTGCTTCTTGATGTCATTCTTTAATTTGCCAGATATTGTGGAATCGACACTTTCCAATTTGCATGCAAAATATTTGATAATTTTTTTGTTATGCATCTTTCTAAAAGAAACAAAATTTTTATTGAGCTTATGTTGGGAATCTAACTGGTATAGATGTCAAATTCTTCTTCAATTTCATAGCACAGAATATAATTACACATTTGATATATTTTAAGGTTAGATTTATAGATATTCCTGTGTGGAGATGTTTGCCAGCTTGTTGTATTGTGTTGCAGTGGAAGATGAAATGTTGGAAGGAATTTACCACATCAGAAAAATGTTGCCCGTCATTATGAACTCAGGCATATCACACAAACAGATGTGCTTTTTGTATTCTCTGAGTTTCTTTGTTTGGGTGTTATCCTAACTCATACTTTTTCAAAACATTGTTATATTTTAGAATTTTTTCACATTCAACAAATTCAGATTGAAAGAATAAATGTTGTTTTTACTAATGTGAAGTTTCCAGTTAGGAGATATTGGATCAAAACAAAATAGAACACTACAAAGTTCCCCTACAAAAAAAAGGGGAAAGTCTTTTTCAGCCTCTTCAGTTGGCTATTAAAGTTTTCCATATTGGATGATAATAAAAATACAAATTATAATAATAATGGTCTGGTCAGAATCAGTGTGTTTATTAATAAATTATGTGTATTCATAGAAAACTGTGATAAAAAAGGTAAATTGGTAGCTTTGCTTTGTAGATGTAATTGTGTCTACCTGATACATAAGATTGTTCCTTGTAAACTCTGCGTGAGGCAAATTTCAATCCACTTGCTGTTTTCCCACAACTTCTTCTTTTTCATATCCTCTTTTCTTCACTCCTTCTTCACTAATTAATTTTTGTTACATACATATTTTTTGGTTTATCAGATTTAGGTTTCTCCCCCTCAAAGGTTTTTAAAAGTTATGATTTATGACATTACTCCCTGCTTCTCTTGTAGCAGAAACAATGAAGCATTTGTTGCAGCACACAGGCCGAAGTGCACGCATAAAGCTGAATGCTTTCCCACAAGCATGCATGGCTATGAAATGGCCTCACATGGTAAATTAATATGTTCCAGCTACTCAGTGTCTTGTGTCTCACAGGGGGCACACTTAGTTTATTTACTTTTGCTCACAGAGACTTGGATGATAGCTGCTCCCTGGACTCTTTGCTTTGAGAGATCTCTAAACATTATGAAAAATAGGCTTTGCTGCAGGTCATTACCATATCTTTTTCTCTGAGGAGCATGTGGCTTCAGAAGACCCAGAGATCACAATGTTCAGTCAGATATTAAGCAGCTGAAAAGAAATATTAACATTCTGATTTATTCAAAGAGCTTTGGAAGTATCTTAACAATCTTTGTCAAGGATAATACATGGACTAATGTTTTTCTTCAAACCTATTCAATCTTTCAGCTTTTTTGTTTGCTTTTTTAACAACATTTTTACATTTTGTCAGGTTTAGAAATAAACTATTTGGTTAAAATAGGAAAATATCCTGATTTTGTGAGAGGAGCACTTACAAAATAATTTTTAGGGACAGATGCATCCTTTGATGAAGAAGAAAAAACCCTTGTCACTGATCCCTCTGAAGTATGTTTTTGTACTTGTTTTTGACTTGTTCCCAAGTCTGTTTAGGCCACTAGAGTTCCATCTGAAATAATGAGGTTAATAATAATGGCCACACATGGCATAACTGCAGAACCACGAATTTATGGAACAACTCATGCTGTCACTTTGAGGAATTAATATTTAACACAAAACGTGCACAGGTGGGGGTGCTGAGCCTCACTAAACTAAATGGAAAATATAAATGAAAGGAAGCACACTAAGGAAGGTCTCTGCCTGAAACATCTGTAAAATAAACTTGAGTGATCAGAGGGATCCGTTTATATTGTCCCATGAATTAATATTGTAAAATCCTGCAAATTTACACATTAACAGATTCTGTCATTCTTTGCCAGCATTTCCTCCTGGCTTTTGCTGCGGCAACAGTGTTGCTTTTGGCCTGGATAATGTGTTTAAATTCTTAATATTTCTAAAAAATGATTTACTGCTTCTTCATGGTGTAGTTTATGTTGATTTGCAGGGTTTCTTCATGTCTGCAGTTGGTCAGATGTTGCAAACTCCACCCTTTTTATGTGAGCGCACCCTGATCAATATGGAAAAACCCTGAGTTGATTTACCGAGTTGATAACAAGCTTCGTACTGCTTACTGGATCCTGTTTGGCTAAGTCAACCCAGGTGACACTTATGAGGACCTTATATTTTGTCACTGATGCGTCTTTGCAAGTTTTTAGATAATCAACTTGCTTTCAAATTTAAACCACCCAGACCAAAAAAATATTTTTTTTTAATGTTTTGAATGTCAACTGCCAGTTGAAGCGTTTGCAGAAAATACTGTATGTCTAAAATAGCAATTCAGTCTCTGTGAATGGATGTCCTACTTTGGCAGGGCTTAATGACCTTTGAAATAATCTTCACTCAAACTATTCAGGACATTGAAGAAGTGACTGATACAAGGATTTAGCCAAACTTTGCAAAGTTATGTGTGCTAAACTTTTTTACAGGAAATATACTATTACTTCTTTTAATTGGTTACAGACTATTGAGGAATAGAATATTATACCTTATGAAGCTGTAAGTTCCCATTTGTGCTGATACACAAAATTCAACAAGGAGGAACTGAACGTGATGGAACAGCTTGACGAGGTGGTGAGAAAGTATCACAATGTATACAACATATGGCATCTATGGACACAAACTCTACCCTGCCAAATAAACATTTGTGCAAACAACACATGTATGCTACATAAACAACTTATATTATCAACATGTTACACCAGACTTTTTTTTAATCCTGTTTCCTTTCTGTCTTTCCTAGTGATTTTTTAAAGTTTACCTGTTCTACTTTTAACCATCCATAATGTAAAATGGTGCAGGTGTTCAGTTTTGCAATTAATTGAGGCCTTTCAGTAAGGTATTTCCGATCAAAATAAACAGTTGAAAGGGTTTAAATATATAAAGATTTAAAAAAGAGGTATTGCAAGTCATGTAATTTTTTTAACACAGATTTTTGTGTGATTTCAGGCTATCATCTTATTTACAAAAATAAGTAAATTAATAGATAAATGAATGGACAAATATGAAAGTAGACAGAACAACGTTAAGTTTTGTAAGTCACTGTTAGATCTGCCTTAAGATAAATTGTTAGTCGATCATTATGCAAGCAACCAACAAAAAAAGCCCAACAGACATCCAAGCTGTACAGTAAATCTTTCTGTGCTGTAAATTCTGACAAGTTAAATATGAGGCTCAAAATACTTGTATGTGCACATGCACTTAATGTCACTCTGGTAACATAACTTCGCTGAGCAACAGTAGAGATCTGCCAATTTTTTAAATAAATTGCTCATTCCGTGGTAATGAAATACCAACCCACAGTAATATGGCCATATCTGTTACACAGTGGTACTTTCGGGTTTCATCATCTTATAACTAGGAAACTTGACTAATAACCATGTACAGGCAGATTTTTACAATTATTTGCCTGTTACATCAAGTTGAGACCACCAGTAACACTGAGTTGAAAGAAGGAGGTGAATGAATGCATTCATACACATTGGAGAAGTGAGAGACTCTCCTTGGCCCTACATAGATTATTGATGTGATCTGACTTGATGAGGCAAAAAAGAAGCAGAAATATGTGCTCACGACAAATAAATTAATCCATTAGTTGCAATGAGCATCAGTGTGGTAATTAGCTAAAAGTAATGAATCGTAATATAATCAACTCTGTGATGTTGCAACAGGCTGATGATTGCTGTCAAGTTGGCTCAATTCTTGATTTGTCCCCTACTGGTCTTCCTAACTTAACTTTCATTGCTCTCTTTTGTTTCCTGTCTTTCATTCTCTGTCGAGCCAGCTATCTGTCTTTGGGAAGAGATCCATGGCAGGTGACACTGGAAGAAAGGAGAAGAAAAGAGTCCAAATCAAGTACAATATGTCCCTGAGACATAGAGCTGTTTATAAATCTCCTCAAGATTTTATTTTTTTGTGTTTTTGGATAATTGTGCGAATTTGTTTTAGGCTGCCTCTTCATGCTGTGTTTGTTTGTGTGTGCTTGTGTGTGTGTGTGTGTGATGATTAGAACCTGCAGGTGTCTGTACACATAACAAACACCACTGCGGTAGATTATTCATGCTTGCATAACTCTGCAGGCTTCATTTGTCTGCAACTCACAGATGAAGGAACAGATGAAAACAGGAGAAAAGGGAATGTGAAAAAGAATAATGACAACGAAAATAAAAGCACAGTAAAGGTGGGAGTGCTGCGAGGGAAACAATATGGGAAATGAAAAGTAACTTTGGGGATTCTTGGGTTAGCATGCTAGCATATTTATGAAATCCTGGAATCTGCTAGGAACAGTAATTCTAAGAAAAGCTTTTCAGGCACACACAATGTGAGCCACTTTGGAATTTCAAACCCTTTTTGTTAGCAAGACTAAGAATCATACCGCTGTGCATTCGTCTCCATGAGGCTTCACGCAAAGTGGTGCGCTCTGGGCAACATCCCTTTTAAAAGCATGATGGTTTAATAGTAAAGGTGTTTCCTGCATTTCCACAGGTTTAACCAAGTTTACCTTTATCCTGTTATGGTATGTTGTTCCCTGAAGATTAAGTACATATGTACAAGGGAAATAGGCTTTAAATGTAAAATGGTGCAGATACAGATTGAGTAAAATACACTGATAAAGAAAGACAAAAGAAAAAAAAATTGTTCTAAAGAAAGTCAAAGCAAATTCTAATCACAGAGGTTACAGGAGGAAGGGATGGGTTATTAAAGGAGTCATCACCCCAAAATTGCACTTTTCCAAGTAAAAAAAATGTGTATTGGTGTTGGACCGAACTTCCCTGAAAGCCTTTCTTTTGAAGCCGGTCGTGTTTTTCTGTCAGGCCCTTTGTTTACAGCAGTAGTTAAAACAGGTTTAGTGTTACATGGCTGTTCATTACTTTTCAATGTCCAGGTTTAAATTACCTGTAAATAAAATTGTCAACTTTTTTTTTTTTTTTTCTGTTCAGCTTTGTAGCAGCAGAATGATGGTCTGGCTGCTGTGTTGTGCTGAACATTTTTGCTTTGCCAAGAGGAGCTTTATGGATATAAGTCTCCTTATAAAGGAGTCATCAGCCGGAAATTGTATTTTTTCAAGTTAAAACATGTTTATTGGTGTTGGACCGAAGTGTTAAACTTCCTTGAAAGCTTTTCTCTTATAAGGACGGTTCTGTTTTTCCATCTGGGTACTTTGTTCACAGCAGAACCGAGAAAAAGGGTAAACTCTCGCAAACGTGTGATTTTGTTTTGCTCCTGTGATTTCGTGATCACAGGAATAAGCCAGCCCCTCGGCCAAGCCTAAAATCACCTGCTCAGCCTTTTGCAGTTGCCATACCAACAAGTTGTGTGAAGATGTCGAAGCAGTGTAAGCTGACGCAGCTAATACTAATGCTAATGCTAATGCTAAGGGATGAGCATAAAGTTGAACACACTGCAATGAAAAATGAGCTCCGGGTTTTCATTTTGTTGTAAACGTGCTTCTTCCCCCAACTCGATATCTTCATTCTCAGGCTCGGAGTCTGGTTCAAACATAAATGGCTGAATTCCGTAAGTTGCTGCTCGGTCAGGTTCGCTCGGCATCACCATGCTGTTGATGTTTAGGAGTCAGACACACTGTGCATGCACTGGGCCAGCCCCCCTTCCGACTCTGGCCTCCCTGCGGCCAATCAGCGCACACCTCATTATCATTAGTTAAAAGCCTGCATGACCTCTCACTAGACAATGTTTTGGTATGAGCATACGTTTTCAAAAAAAGATGTAAAGACACTTAGAGGACAGTGGAAACATGACAGTTTTTAACAGTTTTTCTACATAGTAGGGCAACAACAAAGCAATCCAAAATTATGATAAATAAAAAGATGTTAAACATAGAGACAAATTATATGATTTATATTTTATATTCTTCAATGTAGCCACTAAGTGCAGTTGGTATTGTCTCAACCAGTTTTATGAGGTAATCACTGGAAATTATTTATAATTACCAGGTGTGCTAAGTTAAACCACTGGACTAAGTTAAGGTAGACAACAGACCATCATTACTTTCACATGTGAAAGTCATTCTTGAAAATTGTACAAACTCTAAATGTGTTTCATCAAACTTGAATGAAGCTGGCTCTAATGAGGGTCCTCCCTTGACAGTAAGATCAAGAGTCCCCTTCGCTGCAGAGGATTAGGTCATTTTCAGTTAGCAGTCTCAGAAATCACTAATTAACAGCACCTCAGATTAGAGTTTACATGACTGCTTCAGGGGTTCAAGAAGCAAACGCATCTCAATATTAACTGTTCGGTGGGGACTGTTTAAATGGAAATGGAAATGGACTTGTACTTATATAGCGCTTTTCCAGTCAGCTTGACCGCTCAAAGCGCTTTACACT
>JBAMHW010000022.1:6478142-6503903 GCA_037177495.1 Rhadinocentrus ornatus
TAAAAACAGTCAATGTAAACTACAACATTTAAAAGCAAAGGCCCACCCGAAGCAAGCAAAAAAGAAAAAAGTTAATAAGTTCAATCTTTGTTGTCTAAATGCAGAGCTAAGAAAAAGAATAAGAGCTTTTGTTAGGCCTAGGTTCCTTTTCTAGTTAAAATCAAGAGGGTGCAACACAAAACAAGCCTAGTAGGCTCAAAAAGGAAATGTGTGGTGAATATTTTAAAATTTCTCAGTAGCTTCAGTGAAATTATAAGACCATAAGCATGATTTTCACAGTACAGACAAATCTTGAATGCTAATGACAAACAGTTCAGAGCAAAGAAATTATATGTGAGGCTTGAGGGAAAATCCCGCTCAATATTTGAATGGTTACCCTGTCCGGGTTGGAATGCAACAGCTTGGCTCGGTAAATCCTGATATCTGCTGCTTTTCCAAAGCCAACCACCCTTATGGCCTATTTATGCTTAATGCAGAAGACAGATATGCAGATGGATACTCAGACAGTTTCGTCCGTCTTTTGTGTCGGTTACGCCCGTAATTTGATCCATATTTTTAGGAGCTTAGAAGAAAAAGCAATACCACAAAACAAACAAACAAAAAAAAGCTAAAGAAGAGTGAAGGTGAACACAACTGTAGAAATTGTGCGAGCTATAAAAGAAAGACTTTAAGTGAGTGTTTAAGGCATGTTGGGCAGTTGGAAACAAATTTATGTTAAGGTGAACACTGAACTTAGCACTGCCCCCTAGTGGAAGAACTGACCATGACAACGAAAACATGCAAAGGAGTATAAGGACGGCGACGTATGACAATGTTTTAAACAGACGTCACTATTGACGTACATAAAAGAACATAAATGGACCTTTACTCAGTAGGTGTCGTATATGATGGATAGGTGGTGTAATGGATGGATAGCAATAGATGCTTTAGTTACGTAATAGTGTGACATCATACGCCTTCCTTCATGGGTGTTGCACAAGTGGGGGATGAGGGTGTTTCAACACCCTCACTTCGTACATTTAAAAAACAACTTTTCCTGCAATTTGGCTCAATCGTTGCTGCTCTAGCTGCTCTCCAATCCTGTATGTGTCTCTGTTGCCTCCTCTTTCCCTTCTCCATCTCCGGTTTTTCCGTGAATCATTACACGACTGTCGGTGATCAGCTGATCAGTTTCCTGTCGCAAATAGAGTCTCTCTTGTTGCGTATGTTTATGTTTCAGCTGAGAAGTTGGAAACTAGTTGTTAATGATTCACACAGGCACATATGTACTCCAAAGTATTGTTCTTGGCCTGTTCAACTTTAGTCTTCATATCTGGTGGTTTTATGACATGTTATCACCATGGAGATGGTTGGTCAGATGATGCTGTTTGAATTCTGTCTTATGATCTAGAACATGGTAGAGATGATGCAGAACAACAAATAGAAGTACATTGCATGTTGCATTTACTGACCCATGGACATCTGAAGTTCACCCAAGGGAAGATTAGGAACCCAAGGGAAGGGTCTCAAAAAGTAGCATGGGTTGGATTGGATGTTCATGTGGCGGTTCCAATTTTTGCCTTATAAAACAACAACAAAATAAATGAATGCCAACCTATCCCGTATTCTCATTGATGAAAGTCTGGTGAACTTGACATGGATGGGGGGACACAACAGGTTAAAGCCAATTAAGGAAATAAGAATAAGGAAACTAAGCTCTGTTCAGGAAAGTAGACATGGACATGAGGAGGGGTTCGATAAATAATGATGTATTATTATCATACACTATTATACAAAGATAATGTATGATAAAATGCAATTAAGATCGATCATCAGGGCACTAAGAATGTTTATGATGAATTTAAATTTAATCCATGTGATATGTGTAGTTTAGTTACTGTTCAGTTTCTGCCGTGCACTCTATCTTATAAACCTAACAAAGTGGCTAACATATCTTCATGTAACAAACACCACTCATCCTTGACAATATCACAGAGCTTTCGTTTCTTACTATCTGATAAATAGAAGATGGAAGACATCTATTCATTACATTTACATTTGAAACACATGTCTGACACTTTTCTGTTATAATGGCATTAAATCTTATCCAACTCTAAATTAATCAACATTACAAAACCAGAATTGTCTCGCTAAATTTCCTTAGGCAATAAATCGAATCATTTTGATAAAGCACTGTTACAAGAGATGACATAATTTATCTTTGTTATTCTTTACATTACGTTGTAATCAAAATCTGTACATGTTCATGTATGCTGCAGAATGTTTTTACTGTCAGTTGACATTTCCAACATGTAGATGCGAACATGTTTGCCCAAGGGACATGAAAGATTCACCTCCAGATAACCCAAGATAACCAGATAGCCTGGACCCGTGCAAGCATATCATCAGATTTGTGTCAAAAACTAGTCTATAAAGAAAATAAAAGGGGAAGGGGAAAGAAAAATCCCTAGAAATCTTTCTATTTATCCATCACCTTCTGCTGTAGAGATTTATGATCACAGCACATCTCTAATCTGAGCTCATAAACTCTACAGGAAATCTGAGGTGATGGCTTCAACCTCTGTCACTCCCCTGCTGTCTCTACTTAGACTTTTATGTTCAGGTGTAAAACCTCATATTACATAGTAATTATAGTGTAAATAACTCTACCGTGTTACTGATTTCTTGCACCTCCCATTTGCATTTTCAAGCACTTAACAGATGTGCTTTTTGCAAATAGCTCACATGAGGCTCTGACAGCAAATATAAGAAATTGTTAAGATAGTTTATGTTTGGAAATTCAAATAAATTTGCTCTGGACACTTTTTTTCTTCACAATTATAGTAGAAAATATTGCAGCTCACACAAAATTATAACTGTGTCATTTAAAAATAAGTAATTGTCCTTTTGCCGGTTGCTTGTGCAAGATCCCGAGTTGGAATTACCAAACATCCACAAAAACAACTTGTTTGCTGTGACGCGATGAATGCCATCTGTTCATGAGAATTTGAGTTCTGGGGGGTTGTTTGATCAACTATTTTATTTTTTTTATTATTGATTAGAACAGGATACTGGTAAACTTAAATAAAACAAAACTTGACTCTCGTCTCAAATTAATCTTTAAACATTTAATATTCATAAATTCTTAGCTGTATAAATATTACTCCTCTAACCCTGTCATACATCATCGTTACAAATGCATGGAAATAAATATGCTGATGATTCAGTTTGACTTTACTGAACTAGAGAGAGAAAGATATTTCACTACCATCACAAACTTTAGTTTTCAGCTCAGAGAGGAAATCTGTACCAACTGTTAGAGTCACAAAAAAATTCAATTATTAGGGCAGTTCATTTAAAAATAGTTAACAATAGTTCAGAGTCAGTTTTCTTTTGGTAGGGTCTGAAAAGCTGAGAAAGTTTGCATATTAGGATTAGCAATCATTCTACATCTGCTTATAACAAGTGATCTTTGTTTAAGATGCTTCACTGCTCAGCAACTTTCCAGTGTACGCTGTCTGTGATCGGAAATGACTAAGAGCAATGTTTTCAGTGGGAATAAGGTTTCATTTTTTCTTCTTCACTAAGTGTACAGATGTGGACATTAAACTGCCTCTTCACCCAAGAGTCTGCATATTTTATTTTATTTTTTTTCACAGTTCCCAGAAAATATATGGACTAAAAATTGCATTAAATCTTGAAATCACAAACTTTATTTGTTTTTGTTTGTTTTTTTTTGGGGGGGGGGGGTCCGCCTGTTTTTTTAATGTAAAATGAAAGTAGAACTTTAACCCTTTAACCCTCTTCCTCATTTGTTAGTTATGAGGTTAAAGTTACAATTAAACAATAAATAAATAAAATCAGCAACAGTGACCAAGCCTTTTCTCATTTGCTTGTCATTCTCTCCAGTTTTGGCTTTCAGGAGAAAAAATGTTAGCATTGAATCAAATACACGAAAAAACTATTTACATCAAAAGCTTTATCTTCCAGGCATTTTTTGCTATTTGCAGTTATTTATTTTACTATTTACATGCTATCCTCATAAATCTATTCCAGTTCAGCTTGATTTTGACACCACTGTACATCCAAAATGACCTCTTCACTTTATCCCACCCATAGAAGATCAATATTTTTGTCATTTTAGGCAGACATATAACTTTCTTGTCACTTGTTGATCTTTGGCTGCTCCTGATTGGACATTAAAGCTTTTTTAAGCTATGTAATTGGTCACAAGTTTGACAGGAAGTGGCTTCATCATAATTTCCTCTAATCAAAATAGAGGTGTTTTAGCAACATAGCAGTAATTTCAAGTAAAAATGTGATAATTGA
The DNA here is from genome assembly GCA_037177495.1 of Rhadinocentrus ornatus. Lineage (NCBI taxonomy): Eukaryota > Metazoa > Chordata > Actinopteri > Atheriniformes > Melanotaeniidae > Rhadinocentrus > Rhadinocentrus ornatus. The sequence continues at coordinate 6,482,451 of JBAMHW010000022.1, forward strand.
TCATGTTATCATGGATCGCTCAGTTTGGATTCACCATATAGAGTCTCTGATTAAATGCTACATTGCGGTTGGATGTTAAACCTCCTGGATGGGACATAAACACCTGTAAAACGTCCATAGATCATGTGAAGGGTAAGCTGTCAATCACAATTTGCTCCAATGTTTCTGAGAATGTTTGACAATATAATCAATACTGCTTACCCTTGGGGGCGCAGGCAATCTACAGGGAGTTTTAAACATTAATGAACTGTGTGGCATTTATGCAAATACTGTCCTCCAGTTTTTAGAAAAAAATGTAAGGACTCATTTTGTGCTCACTTCACTCTGAAAGCTCAAACTTGACCTCTGATAATTAACTCAAAATTAAATCAGAAAAGCAATTTGAAAAAAAGCTGCAACAACATGGGGTTTTATCAGCACTATCAGCACATTGCATTCATTTTCTTAAAAAAAAACAGTCCAATTATGATTAGAGAAAATGTTCATTATTGAAACTAATCCCCAGCTATTCATCCTTCACACGACAAAGGAACAATTTGATCAAAACAGCAAAAAGTTTCAACGCATTGACCAGGCTCCTGCAGCATCTGTCAGAACAAGCTCATTTCAGAGGCCTCAACCTCCATGGGACCTAAAAGATCCCGTGGAGGTGTTGCTTTGTGTGTTGCGAAATAGAAACACCACTATATCATTTTTACTAATGAGCATTAGACCTTTAAAATAAATGTGTGCACAATTCGATCTGGGCTTTCTCTGTGATTACTGTTCTCATTTACATTTAAAGCAGATGATTTAAGTTGTTCTCAGCTGGAAATGGGAGGGTGCAGGTAGGAGAATATAAGCAGAGTGCACAGAAGGCACGACATGGCATGTTATGGAAAACCCTTTGTTATTCTTTTTATTTAAAAATGAACCAACAACAGCAGATAATTCTCCTTGATGGCTGTTATTGTACTGATTTCAGTACAGTTTTTCCACCATATTGTTGAGTGTAAAGGCAACTGTTAGGTCAGCAGAAACTAATATGACACAGCAAATCTTTCCACCAGGAGTACCAGCTTACAGGGAATGTTGTTTTCTCACCATGTTATCTTAGCGTTGCGGCATGCTTCACCTCTGGAAGATCTGTTCTGATGTGAGGTCTGATGTGAGGACTGTTCACATAAAATTAGCTTGGTGGTTTCAGTGTTGTGGATTACATTTGAAATAATTTCTGTCTGCCCTCTCAATAACAATTTAAATGTTAATATAACAAAAATTTATATCTTGTGCTATATTGTCATGCATTATCAGCTGACTATCAATATGAGGACATTTTACAAAAGTGGGGACAGTTTTTATGATTTTCAATTTCTCACACCCATTTCTTGTACTGTTGTGAGGTTTAGATCAAGATTTTAGGGTCAGAAAAAGATTAATGCTATGGTTAGGAACAGAACTAGGAATATTAGATCTGGGAAATACATCCCGTTGGAGGAGTCACCACAAAGATGGCAAAACATTTGCATCTGTGTGAAAAGCAAATCATGCGTGCAAAAGTATGCGGAAAATAAGCATGTGTGCACACTTTCTTTGATGTGTATGTTGGTGTGTATGCACATATTTTCCTTCTCACTCCTTGCTTGTTCAGCATTAGTAACTTTCGGGTGCCTGCAGGTCCCGCAGCGCAAACCAAACCCACACCAGCTGCTCTTGTGGTGGCTCTTAGCTGTTTATTGCTTCAGTCTGGTAAGTGTGTGTATGAGAGAAAACCATTCAAGCTGAAAAACGTCCAACATGCTGCTAATTGTATGACCCAGTGTTCATGCAGAGGAGTAGTGTAGTGTCTTATTTTACAGATATAGACTGTTTTCTTATTTTTTTTTTTGTAAGTTTTTGCAACTTAAGAAGAATGAGTATTTCCCTCTCTTGACTCAAATGGCCTCTTTACAGCCACACAAAGATGAACCAACCCACTTTTCTCAGCACATCTGCTCTGACCTCCATGGGAGTCATTAATTCTGAAACAGGGAGATGAAACTCTTTTGGATCTACCTGGTCGATCCATTTACCTGAAGACTGATCTGGCCATTCTTCCATATAACTGGGTTATGAGATATTTTACTTGACTTGTTTCTTTTCAACAGTTTCCACATAATTATGTTTTGTTAGCCAAAACCCAACAAAAGATATAGTAATCTTATTTTTTTACGTTATTTTTAACTACCATAGATTTAAAGAATTGATACTAAAAATCACTTCCAATGGACATAAGAGATGTTAGCTGAATTAACTTAATGTTTTTTGTTAGTGTAACAAAACATATAATTTCATCTTAGTTATTTATCATTTTTTTCACTTATCATAAACAAATTATGTTACTGCAACAACTAAAAAATTCATTCAGTTAATTCATCTTAAGGTTTTTAATTAAACTAATCAATTTCTATTTGGGTTCACTACGTTCAAATTTGTCAATAGGTTCCACACAAATGAATTGAGTAGATCCATAACAATTTTATCTTCTTTTTTTTATTGAACACATTAATAATTTATTTTTAATTTTAATAATTAATAATTTGCTGAACACGATGCTACAGAGATGTTAGATAAAATTAGTAAAATGAAAGCATATTGTGCTCCCATATGGAGAAAAAAAAGACAAAGTGACTTAAAGTGGCTCACATTTTGAGCAATTAAATGGATATAAATGCAACAAATCCAAACTAAAAATACCAAAACAATAACATTTAAATAAGTCTCACTCCTGTGCTGCATCACTTTAGCCTAAAAAGTCCAAATCAAAGTTTACATCATTATGCTTTAGCAAAGTCAACATCTTAAAGAGAACGAACAGTCGTAAGAATTATTGTAAGAATATCAATGTGAGTATTCCCACCACTTCGTGATAACGTTTCATAAACTCTTCCAGTTGGCGGCAGATCTTCTAAAACTCCTCAAATTAGGCTTTCACTTCTTTAGAGTAGCTAAAAGTCAGTGCATACAGTATATCACACTCATCAAGAGTGCATATACAAATGTGACGTTTCCCAAGTCCTGGAGAAGTGCAACGCCTTCAAGCACAATTCCAACATCTCCTGGTGGAGTGGCGGCATCACCCACATTGCTCTCCCATTGCTAAGTCACTAAGCTGAAATGGGTTGTGTTCTTACAACACACAAATAATCTGTAGAGACAACCTGAGACCTAAATACATACGTTTTCCAAGAAAAACAATCCATCTAACCCAATAATGTATTTTATGTGTTTTATGTGTCAACTGAAAATAGAGTTTCAGAATTTAGGGGCAGCAATCGCAGAGGAACAACCTCTAGGAACAGAATAGGGAAACGGATTAAGGATATACATGGAGACCACCAAGTGTCTTTGGCCAAAGTACGCTTCAAATGAAGTGCCTTACAAAAGAAGTCTGAAACCATCTCTTCACATTTTTCCCCCATTTTTATTTAATTAAAGCCCTGTTTTAAATAACCTCTTCTTCTCAACTTTCTGTCACTTTTTGTGAGTGGATTTAAACACTGAAGGGTTATTTTACTAAACGCGCTCCATTATCGTTCGTTTGAGTTGTTGCATCTTGTTGCTTTTTTGTGGTGGAATGACTTCACAGAGAAGTTGGAGTTTCATTGAGGTTAAACAAATACTTTTCAAAACCTGCTCTGACTTTTTTTTTTCCTCTACTTAAGTACAAAACAGCAGCTTAAACATTATATTAAAATAAACACAAACATGCTTTATCACTTTATCTTTTAAAATACACCCAAAGATACATTCCAAAGTAGACCACAGAACCCCAGTTGCAAATTAAAAGCTGGATGATTTATGCTTGCTCTCCTCCTTTGTGACAGCTTTGTGGATCCTTCATCCAGCTTGCATCCTATCTAAGGTTTCGGTAAAAAGGTCATCATGAAGCATCCAGGTAATTTTTTTTCCTAGCTTATTTATTCCTGCTTATCCAATATTCTCCTTACCAAGAATCATAGACAGGAATTAACAAGGAGAAAAAAGGAGAGAATAAAAAGTGCAAGACACATCTTATATGAAAGGGTACAAAGGAGCCAATGAGCAGGTGCTCCGGCTCCCTCTTTTCTGTACTTGCAATACAATTTAAAAACCACTGTGTAAGCCTAAAACCGAAACTGAATGTAATCAAATTTGGTATGATTCCCTCAGAAAAGATTTATATAATTCAGTGTAGTTTCTTGATGAAAAAACAGACAGATCAGCTTTATTTACTACCTGCCTGATTAATTCTATTTCCTTTGTGTATTAAAATAACGAAAAATACATTTACGCAATAATGAAAACTACTTCCGTACAGACGGAAAACACAAATAAAACTGGAAAAAATGTAGTGTGCAGGCCAGGCCTGTAGTGGGCAGTGAAACTTTGGAACAACACACCCCACCTATGCTCTACATTCTCATCATACCTGAAGACATGACAACTGTTTGTATGGAGGTGTATTTGTTGTCTAGGACATGTAATCTATGCATCTTTCCTAAGGTCATGAATGTTGCGAGCTGGATTTGCCTCGACCAAATAACTTGCAGGTATTAACAGGGCCTAACTGCGCAAATGCAAAATGAAGTGGCCAATGCCATCGTCACCAAACTAGTGATGTGCCATGCATGAAAGAGCCGGCTCTGAGAGCCGATGCTTTGCATCTCCCATCGAGTGAGAGCCCGCTCCCAGTTTTTTTTCCCTTTTGCTGCATTTTGCTCTCAGTGCTCAGCCTCAGCTATGTCCACGGCACTGCTTTGTTTCCATTGGCCCGCATGGACAGGCGGCCAATCACATGTGAGGATATAGGATCATACCATTATGTGAAAACAGAAAAGGGGTGGGGGGAATAGACGGCACTTCACTGCCAGTGAGACAGCAGATGGCCATGAGGAGAGTACGTGAGTGAGTGCGTTGTTAAACCCTACTCACAGAGGGGGAAACGGGATCAGTCACCCAAGATGAGGCATCTTATTTTTCTGATTACCAACCTGCACTGAGGACATTAATGCTGCTTTCTTGAGTTTTTGTTCATTTGTGCAATATAAAATTTTTGTTGAAATATTAAACAAAAGTAAGTGGTTTTGTATCAGAAAAAATGCACAAAAAGAGGCAATTATAAGACTTCTCGTAAAAATGCTGAACACAAAAGGGTTTTCAAAACAGTTCGCTAATTTTTTTAAAGTTAAGGTAAATTATGGGAAGAAAGAAGATGTTAAATTAAGAGCCATTCGGGAGCCGAGGCTCTCTGAAAAGAACCGAACATCCCATCACTACACCAAACGTTTCCAGGTCATGTCTACACGGACAGGGTTCGCCTTACATTTTCACTCAGAAGCCCAATCTTAAACCTTTGCAGTTTTGTTCAACCAGAAATTTTTCTTGGCAAGTTCATTCGGCCGGTTAACTTTTGTAAAGAGAAAATTCAACAATTTAGGCTAAAAAAAGTTTTAAGCATCCCCCAATATAAATTATTATATGCACATATAAATAATAGGTTAGAGTTACCTGCGTCACGCAAAGTTCTGCTTGACATCTCTTGATTTATTTTTAGTGCATTTCATGAGGTCTGTGTCAGTTTGCATGTAATGTTAGTTGGCTGTTTAGTGTTATAAGATGCTGGTCATCAATCCAAACTGCAGGAAATGAACGATTTCATGCAGGCACAAAGACAGCAGGGAGTATAAAACAAATATGACACATCAAAGGAGTTGTTGAAAAAATAAAGGGATTAGCGTTAGCACATTAGAACGTTTGCACAACTTAACCACCAACCTGCCCAGATCCTGATCTGATCTAAACATTAATGTATTTAATGTGATAGGCAGGAACTGGCCAAATCCACAGTCCCTACTTCACAACCCTCCAACAACAGGATAGTCCGGAGGGACTCGCATGCTGTCCAGTTTCTGTAGAAAGGCAAGTCCATCATCTTATTTTTTTATTTTTTTGTTGCTTGGTTGTTTATTTTATATCCAATATCCTTGATCCATTTCCTTATTCTGTTTCTAGGGTACTCTCAATTTCTACACTCCCAGCAAATCTGGATTCAGTCAACTTGTTAGAACACCTGCTCTTTGTTATTAGCTCCCATTGTGTAAATACTCACTCCTTGGTTTGATTTGTTCGATAACAAATCATACTTGGTAGAACCTTCATTGGACGGAAAAAGTAAATAAAACACACAAAGTCTTTATTTTCCACATTCAGATTTGCCTTTTTAAGTTGTTTAATGTCTCTACACAGGGCTGAAATTTCCTCTGTCATCAGCTGTCATCAGTTCATCAATAACTACTTTGACCAGAGATAATGGAGTACATTAAAAAAGGCACAATAAGGGAACAAAAGAACTGTCTGTCCTGAATGAAAAATGTCTTAAATGTCAGCATGTTCCTGCAGCCGTCTCTTTCCACAGTAACCTGGCACATCTATTTCTACAAAGCACATTCAAATCAACTTTGTGATTGAAATCAGAAGATTGAATTCAAATTGAAAGCGGAAGAAGGCTCAGACTGTTTTATCCTATCTAAGAACTTACTGTCCCTACAGAACACGAAGGCTTTTATTTGGAGTTTAGTATTTTGGTTTATTCACTACAATTTACATTTCATTGCTGTTGGCCAGAAAACTTGTCCAAGATCATTACTTTGTTAAAGGTTGTTTCATCTCTCAACTGTAAAGGGACACAAATGAGTTAAATATTTGAGTTGAGAAGATAAAATTTTGTTATGTGGAATTTTAAGTTATTGGTTCATTATTATTATTTTATTTTATTATTAATATTTTTATCATATGACTCTTGGGAAGCCAAGAATTGATCCACTGACCTTTCCATTGGATAAACAATTACTGTTCCTGCAGTTAGCTACAGCTAGCCACAAGTTTTCTCCTGGAGGAAGACCTCTTAAGTTAGTTATGATGGAGATGATGACTTGCTATTTATAGAAGTAGAGGCAGATGTCATGGGTGATCAATTGTAGTGATTCATACAGAAAATAAATTTGGTTCAACCTGACTGTGTATTCTAAAGTGTGTATGAATGCAGCTATGTCGTTTATTCACATTCCATCTGGACAAAATGTCAAAACTTTCCGATTAAAGAAAGAAAAAGAAACGCATCAGATTTATGGCAAAGAAATAACAGAAATCCGAAAAAATAAATATCCATTCATTTATCAGCTATTTCCTTAAATCGCAAATACCATTTAAAAATATAACTAGTTTCCAAGGTTCTGCCTAAATCGATTAATTAAAAACAGCAGCCTCTGTGTATGAAGATGTCATCAATATAGAAAAATCTTGCATTTTACTATCTCCTATACATTATATGTACTATACCTTTTGCAGCCGATGTGTGTAATAACACCATTTAGCTAACTGTGTGACGACACTTAAAGCTACCAATGTTCCCAGTTCTGGTCCTCCAGTGATCCATCAGCCTAAATATTTTGAGGCATTTACCTTCTTTACCACACCTGGTTTTAATGAATAGATTACTTCAACTGCAAGTCATCTAGTTTGACAGACACTTTTTTCTTTATATTTTAATGTCTGCAAGGTATGTTAAACAGGGAAGCCATCTAAAACATCCCAAGTTTGTGGGCCCTGAGGACCAGCATTCGAACACTTCACTAGATCATTTGTTCTTTTCTGCATGAGTCTCCCTTGGTTACCATGCCCATAACTTTAAAAGCAGAAAAAATAAATAAATAAATAAACATGAAAACGCTTTGACGCCCCTAAAAAATGGGACACATTAGCATAAATCTGGTTTACACTTCCTCAGGTTTTGTCTGTGTGTGAGCTCCCTGGCACACACCTCCATGCCCTCTGGCTACAGATAATCCAGACGGCCTGGTTTTCCACTTTTGTACCACCACTTCTGTAAGGCTGCTTCTGCCATGCATCTGTCAAGTAGAAAATATTGATAAAATCTTTATTAAAAATATCATTACCTCATCTGATTATCTTGCATATGTAACTTACCTTTACCACCAAGTGTGAAGATAGGCACTTTAGTGTTGGGTCTGACAGGTGTCTCACTTTAAAGACTAAAGTAAAAGGTCTTTGTTTGTTTATTCTTTTGTTTGTTTGTTTACTGTTTGCTTTTAAAGGAAAATGTGAAATCTCCAACATGTTTTGGTCACATTGAGTAACTACCCTCACAATAACATTCAATTTTATATTGTTATATTAAATTTAATTTATTTATATATATTTATATATTATATTGTGGATGTTATATTATTAATTAATAGACCGTACTTTAGGGGTGTCCAGAGTTGGTTCTCGGGGGCTGGAGTTACACAGGTTGTCAATGTTCTCCTGCTTTGACACACCTGACTCAAATAAATGGACCTAACGACCTATGAAGTTCTGCGTAATGACCCACTAATTTAAGTCAGTTTTGTTGGAGCAGGGAAACATGGAAAACCAGCAGAATTGTAGCCCTCGAGAACCAGAGCTGGATGACTCTGCATATTGCATGTTTCTTGTCATATTGTGACCACTCAAAGTACTTTTACAGTCCATGTCACATTTATCAAATCACATTTTGTCTCAGAATGCAAAAAAAAAAAAAAAAAAAAAGAAGTCAATCCATTTCCTATTTTAAGCATCCAGCTTATCCAAAATACTGGATGTGAATTGGCAAGTAGGATTATGTTCCTCCAATTCCAGCTTCTCTTTATTGACTCCCTTTTAAATCCAGAAAAGAATTTAAAAATCCTCTACTCTAGATCTAGGTCCATATTTTCCCAAAAGTGTACTTCGCTCTCAGACTGCATGGTTATTTGTGGTTCCTATAGTTTTAAAACAAGCCATCCTTATCAGATAAAAAAAAGAAAAAACTTCTAAAACAACGGGCCTACAGAAGTAACCTTGGAGGGGGTTTAGTTAAGGCGAAATTATACCTGCTAATATTGTTTTGGGCTAAATGATTTTTCCATACAGACAGTCTCAGTTGCTCTTGGCACTTAGGAATGCCTTCTGCATTGAATTAAATCCAACTGCCTGTCTACTAATTACATATTGATGTCCCTCTGTGTCTTGATTGTTTCCACCTAAGGGCCACAAAGAAAGTAATTTATTCCAGTTGTCAGCTGTAAAGAGTTTTCTTCAGGGGCGCAAGTGGCATTTTTTAACTGGGGGGGACCAAGCCGTCAGCAAATGATTTCAACTCAGTGGGCCGGTTGTTAAAAAAAATTTAATCAGGATAAAATCCATCTTACTTTTACCCCGGTTGTTCAAAGTAAAATAGGATTGAATCACCCTGTTCCAAAATCCTGCTTTTCAGGATCACCAAATTCGGATTTCCAGCATGTAGATCAGGGTTCTCCAATTCGGTCCTACGAGGGCCGCAATCCAGCAGGTTTTTCGTGTATCCCTGCTTCAACACACCTGACTCAAATGAATTAGTCATTGTGCAGTATTTGATTGAGTGTTAGATCCATTTAATTTGATGCAGGTGTGTTGAAGCAGGGATACATGGAAAGCCTGTTGGAATGCGGCCCTCGTAGGACCGAGTTGGAGAACCCTGATGTAGATCAATGTGCGCTGCCGGCTATGTGAAGAAGAACAGGTATAAGAGAAGGTCTGCATGCGTTAACTACATGCGAGTGGGACCACCGGGAGCATGGAACATAATACATGCAGGTATTGTCCTGCACAACCTCTGTCATTCTGTCAGAATGAGGGACAGACGGGACGTGTAGTGAGGGATGTAATCATTAGAAATGTCTTTTTTGACAGGTTCTTTTTTGATTATGCAGTAATGAATAACAGGAAAACTGAAAATTTTATTTGTGTTTTTTACTGGATTTTCGGGGGGTTTATTTCGTGGGGACATGATCACGTCTGTATTTTTTTATATTTATTTTTTTGCTTTACTATGCTGCATGGGTAAATAGGCAGCTTATTCCCCCGTTAACCACTTGTCCTTGTAACAGGTTAAACAAGTCAGGTGCAAAATACAAGTATAAGCATATGCACCGGATAAAAAGTTGTCTTATTTTGATCAGCTGTTAGGTTATACTGCAGTTTCCTCCTGAAATCCGCCTTGTAATCCTACCCTCTGTTGGGATCCAAGCCTATTTTGGAATCTGGATATCTCTTTTGAACAACACATTTTCAAGATTTAATCCTATCCGATAACCGAAATCCGATGGGATTACGTTTGAACAACCTGCCCAATTAGATATTTTTGATCAAACAGACTTCAGGGAGAATTTATTTTTAAGCATACAGCTTGTGTTGACCTTGTACTTGTTTTTAAACATGGACAGTAGGACTCTCCACTCCTTTTTATATTTATTTTTTATATTTGCTGCATCATTAGCGATGTCAGTCAGAAGTGCGTTTTCCAGTTCTTTTAATGTTTGAACTACTGGTTGCATAAACCTCTCAGTAATATGTCTATCTACTCTACTGTGTTTAGGACACCATGTATAGTAGACAAACAATGGCCACAACAGGCACAGGTGCAAATAAACTCTCTTTAGAACCCTGGGAAGCGAGAGTTGCCTTATGGTGTTTTGAGATGGTGTGTCGGAAGTGGGAGCTCAGGTCAACAAAATTCAAAGGTTAATTTCTGTACAACATAGTCGAAGCGTTCTCAATGCACGCTGCAATGACAAAAATTATCAGTTTTACCGGCAATATTTATGCTGGGAAAGTGGAGGGGATGGATCGGTGTCACTATGACTCCGAGGGGGACATATTCCCCCCACCGTCCCTAGTGCCATCTCCATCCATGGTTTTCTTTAATACCCATTAAGTAGCTGTGGGTGGAAACCACACAAACATAAGTTGGTGTGAGATTTGCTCGTTTATTAGAGAAAAAAGAAGGTTCTCAAAAACAGCAGAATCCAAAATGGAAACGAAACGGAGACAGGACTAATCTAATAAAATCCCATGTCCCATCAAGCATATTATCATGGATGAAAAATGACAAGCAAAAAAAACAAACAAAAAACAACAAGTATTTGATTATGTATATTAGTGTCATAATTGCATCTTTTTTTCCCTGAGTTGTTTTTGAAGCATATATACAAATGGGTATCAAAATAAGTCTCTTAGTCAACATCAGCATTTACAGTCTTTTCATCTTATCACCACTCCTCCTTTTATTATGTCTTTACATATTTAGGGGGGGAAAAAGACCATCGGAAGGGAAAAAAATAAATTGAATGACTGGAAAAATTACTTAACATAGTTAGGGTTTTTTATTTCCACTAAGTGGACCTTTTTTAGTCTCTTTGGAGGCAGTAGATGCAAATCAGTGGCATCTTAAGACATGCAACCGAAATAATGCAGGTTTTTGCCATTTCATAGTGAAAGTGTCTCTTCTTCAACCTGCAGGTGTGACTGTCAGGATGTTAAAAGAAAAAGTGAACAGCAGGGTTTAAAGAAATCAGTAGGGTATTGATTGTTGAACACTGTTGCCAGTCATTGTCTCACTGTGACAACAGGTAAAGAATACTAATTTTATTGACAATCTTGCAATATGAACAAGTGAATTCTGATAAATCAAGAGCAAATGCAGTTTTTCTCACTTTGTTAACTGGCTTCACTTTTAGCTGCTTATCATCTGTCCCTTTTTCTGTAGCCTCAAACCTTAAAAAGCAAAATGTGTACAGACTGCAGTTAAATGTTTTAGTTTTCAGCGCTCAATAATTATACTGATGTGGGAGTTCATACGGTATAATAAATTGTCCTAATTTGTGTGGGTTGTGCATGTGTTCATGTGCTGGTTCACGTGGGTGCATTTGTCGGTGTGTATTAACATCTTGCATTACCTCAGAGGTATTTAAAGCAGATTTTCAGGAGAGTTAGAGATAAATCATCAGAATCTTTGCTGACATCTAAACCCCCGAAGTACAAATCAGCTGTGGTCTCAAACAAATGTGATGCAGTCAATATGTGGTCTTCAATCACCACCACTGATGTTTTACTTCTCTGTACTTAACAGGTATCTGGTCTGTGGAGGAGAGAGCAGAGACTGACATTTTTTTAGGAATCTTGTTGACAAAAAGTCACAACAAGAGCAGAAAGGATGGAAAATATAACAGTTGTTCAGTTTAATGTATAAAAATATGGTACCAGTTTGAATAAATGTTTCATTGAGAACACAAAAGTTGCTTTTTATTATTGTAATTTATTTTTTTATTTACTATTTTTTGTTCAGGCGGTTGCTGATTGGGTGCATCCAGTAACCTATGTGTGCAAATATCGTGGTGCAGCCACCAAAATGCCAACAGTTGAGTTTCCCTCCAGCCATATGCACACAAACCCTTATCACAGTCAGAAGCATGCCAAACCAAAGGGTGTTGAGCTAGTGCTGTACTCTTTTGGCAAATCCCCCAAAATAAGCTATTTTATGTATGTATTTTTAACCCCTATTTAACGAATGCAATGATTATAAACACACATTTTATTCTGAATATAGCAAGCGGCATGACAAATGTTAAAAAAAATATATTAAAAAAATGTTAAAATTAATACTGTAGAAGGTGTTGTGAAGCTATGAAGATTCAACAAATTGTTTACATGGCTCAAAGGTCGCTTAACGAAATTTTACTTTGGGATCCAGGAGGACCAGCTCTAATTGGAAATCAATTAAACTTTCAGAAATGGCTTAGATCTGTCGAGAGGTGGCAGGATTTAAGTTGGCGCTAGAGAAAGAAACGTGTATGTTTTCATTGATGAGGGACATAATGAGCGATATAACATACCAAATCCCACGAGTCGAATGAGGAAATTAAGAGGATGCAAGGCAGGAGCAATGGAGTGAGAAAAGTTGGAGGAACTGTAAACCATTTATTCCAACCATTCTCATGGGAAATGTTAGCTTTGTTAATCCATTTTGTTACAAGTGATCTATAAGGACATAGAAGGAATACTAAGAATACAGTTTAGTCTGTTACAACCAAGAAATTGCAACATATTCCAGACTGTAAAATGTCTCACTGCTTTAAAACAGTATGAGCAGAGTGAAACATCAAAGTGAGAGGGAAACGTCAAGGTGGTATTGTAGTGCTTGTCAATGACAGATTGTGTTATCCTGGACATGTTACCGTAAAGTAACTGAAACTATTGTCACTTACCTAAAGAGTCCGCATGTGTTATTCTGGTAGTGGTTCATATTTACCACTATAAACATGGCCTGTGACGTCATCAGCTCAGTCATTGCTAGGCTACAAATGCAAAACCCTAATGAATTCATGGTAATCACTGGAGTTTTTAAAGTTGCCCTCTTCTACAGATCAAACACTGCAACAGTTTGTGAGCTGCTTCACCAGAAAAAACAAAATGAAGGATTTCTGGACAACAGGCTAGGCTTGTAATGCAACAGTGCCGTCTACAAGAAGGGGCTGAGCACACTTTAGTGTCTGCACTGAGATGCCTAACTTCTATAAGTCCATTGTAGAAAGTGCAATCTGTTGGAGCAACAGCATCAGAGCCAGAGAGAAACCTAAAAAAGTGATTGAGAGAGCTGGCTCTGTGCTGGGGATTACTCTGGTTCTTCTGCTGCTGATAATAATGGACAATTCTTCACACCCTCTTTGCAACAAAGTAAGGGAACAACAGTGTGTATAGTGAGATGCTTCCTCAGGTCTGCTGCAACACAGAAATGAGTGGTAATTACCCTGAGTGATGCTGGGAAGAGTTGCAAGCATCCACTGGTGATGATTCTACGAGAACAATTAGCATTTTGCAGTGTATCCGTGTTACTGTGTAGTTTCAGCATTGTACTATGAAAATCAAAAGACTGAACAGTCTGAGCCTTTAAAACAAAGACGGGATTATGTGTGTGTAATTTTCTTCTTTATTTTCCCTTCTGTTTTTTTTGCTATAATTGCTGTTATGGTTATATTTCTTTCTAATTAGTTAGGGCCTCTTTAGTGATATGGCATTGGGGACACATTGTCTTACAATACAACACATTGTGGGACGGGAAGGATTTCCAGTATTACTACTTTCACGCTTTGAACAGAATAAGGGATGTTTTGTTGGAGTGGGAGAGGACAGACATGAAATTCACCTAATGTCACTCCATGGAAAGATTAAAACACATTTCATACTACATTTAAGAAAAGTAACTGCTTTTGTCATCGAATTAATGCCTTTCTTTTACCATTTATATTAACTGAATTTTATATATTTTCAACATTTCAATTAGTGTAATTAGGTCTTAAGTTGTTCATCACTTTGCTTAATTCCTAATGCTGATTTACTTTACTTATACCAGCTAAGGGTTATTTTTGGTCAAAACCTCTTGAATAAAGTGAAATTAATGCTGCATGCAAACCGTGTTTCAGCCAACTAATGAGGTGCGATTGTAAAATTTGTCATAAATGGAAGGTCATGAAGGTTGTTGTAGTGAACAATATCACTAAATATTGCAGCTAATAGTTAAAGGACTGTGATTAGGAAATGTAAGTGAGAGAAGAAAATTAAGTACTGATGGAATCAATGTTAATGGGAATGTTGGGTGTGACTTTATAAGGTGATCCATTGAACAACTGATCTAATGTATTAAGTAGTTGAAGATTAAAAAGATTAAAAGAGCTGTGAGATTGTTCTATTTGAGCCCACTCATGAGTAATTGAGTCATCAAGCAGTGACTAATAATTATGTTCCCAAAAAAGAGAAACTGTATGGAAATTTGATGGACAAATATATGTCAACACCAGCTACACAGCTGGCGAAATATGGCAGTATGTGGACCTACATCAAGTGGATATAAATGGTCTATATAAAGATAATAAAAAACATAATTATTTTAGTGCAGACATTAGATACGACTAGGCAGATTTTGTTTTCTTTTTTTTTTTTGTATTAGACTTTTGATTTTGTTTCACGCTGTACCTTTAAGACAAGCTGCACAGATTAAAGACATTTCATGCCAGGAGAAAGACTGCATATAAAATTTGGACAAAGTTCTTTAACGGGAAGTGAAAGTGCTAGCGCAACATTAGCTGTTATTTTAAATATTTATAGCTCCATATGACAGATTTTCATGTAAAGTGTTCATTTCTTTAATAAAACGGTGGAATTAGCTTTTCACTAAGTAATTTTTACAAGCAATCAGAGCCGTTGATCCAACTGTGCGTCATCAATGCTGTGATCATTATTATTTTATCATCATGTGAAGTTGGCAGGTTATTTTCCGTGGCTTGCTTGAGCTCAGAATAGTGCTCCCAATCTGTATATAACCACAACATGTCATCTATCTTTAACGTCACCTTGTCCAACATACAGTACCTTTGAGATTTTCAGTCTCTTCAATCCAAAGCTCAACATCCAAGCCACTAAACATAACCTAAACTTGCATGTCATCACACCCTTTGTTGAAATATTATTATATCATTTTTCAACAGGGTTAATAACAATTCTGTACAATTAACTGATCTGCTCTGTTTTATATGCAAACTGCATGCAATGTTATTTGGATGTAACACAAGGTTCAGTGCACCATTTACTTAATTTTGAATAAAATTTTGCTTGTTTTGTACAATAATTAAAATATATGTTTCAGTAAATAGCAAGATTTTTGCATATTGTGAAAAAAAATGCATAGTTTGATTTTTGTTAATCAAGAATAGAAGAGGGATGGAAAATTTAAATATAAAACAACTAAAACGTAATAAGAAACTTATCCCTCAAAGATATTGTATTGGATTTTTGTGTGTATTTTATTATTTAATAAGAAAAATAAATAACATGTAGTTATTACGTGTTTTGACTTTGAATGCAATTTAGCTAGAATTAAACAATACACTGTAAAATCCTTTGTTAAATTAACTTGCCCACTTTATTCAGTTCAAATGCAGTGCCACATCCTAGTTCACCAGAACTGACTAAATCAGCCTCATGGCCTTGTCAGTAGTTTGCACAGTGTGTGATGTTTCTTCAAGATGGAGTTTGTATCTGTATCTGGCTCCTGAGGCTTTTAGATGAATCTATGTTCTTCTCTGGCATGACAGTGTTCTGGTTGAATTCCCAAACATAGTGTGGGATGCAGTCGACCACAGCAACAGCAGGGATGAGTTCTATGCACACATCGTTGCGCTTGAGCAACCATCTCTGGTGACCCTTGAGATGTCCAGAGGCGCTCTTAGACCATATGCGAAGAGCTTAAACCACTGTTACAGGGGTGTTGCTGAAGAGTGAGGTGGTGACAGCTTATGAATCTTTACATCGACTGTTTTGTTAATGGGTCAAAAGGGTCTCCATTGCCGACACAACAAAATGACTGAAGGAAGAGATGTGATGTGATAAACATCTGAAAAAATGCCACTGCAGAATGAACAAACTTGTTCTGCTAAGTTGGGCTTTATGGATTCAAGACTCCACTTGATACTAAAGTAAGATTCTTTGTTTTTAAATTGGTTTATTGCTAACATTGTATATTTCACTTTATATATTACACTTTCCACAAGAAAAATCCTGTTAAATTATTATTCTATATCGAAGTGAATGCAAGTGACCCTAAATGGGAAAATGCAGGTATTGAACATGGATAGACCTGCAAGTTATCTAACAGAAAGTGGAATAAGTTGTGAAATGAGGCTGTTCTATTCTAACATTTAGCCTTTATATCATTGTATTTAGAAGAACTTAGCAGGAGCATGAGATCTTGGTAACTCCCATTATATCCCATACAGCTATGTGTATAAAGTGACATTACAGTAACTGGAAATCATTAAAAATTTTCTCACAGTTGGCTTCAAATGTGTGGACAATAAAAATAAATAAATAAATAAATGCTGCTTTTCTGTGCTTCATTTGTATTTAGGAAACTCTATCGAGACTTATCTTTGATTATGTCCCTGTTGATTTCTTACATTTAACAGCAGATTAGAAATAGATTTTAGACCTGTACCAATACTTTTCTTTTCTATCAGTCCACAATCTGTTCCTGTACTTTAATCTGTAGGGAAGCATCCACTACGCGTCTTTGTGAGCAAAAGTTTAGGAGCCACTGACACATGGTTTGTCAGCTAATTTGTCAACATAAGCAAGAAAATATGATATGACAGATAAAATATGCCGTAGGCAAAGAAGTTGCTGTCTTGCTTGTATGTCATTATATAAGCAGTGAATTGACCAAAACGGGAGTACTGTGGGCAAACTGGCCAGCCACCTGGAATTAAATAAAATTATGCACAAGTAGCCAGTATCTGTCAGTGTTGGATTTTATGACAGCCCACACTTATGAAGGTAAAAATGTGCAAAAATGAATAAACTTGTAGATTTGATGTGAAAACTTGCAGAATACAATGTGAGAACTTGCACAACAAAAATCGGAACTCTGATGTCAAAATCTTCTGCTGTAAAGAAAACTCACACACATGTGAACAAAATTTGAATTTACAGAGTAAAATAGTCCATCTGACAAATAATCTTCCATAGTTTACTTGTAATTTAATTCTTTTTTGCAAGAGTTAATTTAGCATTGCAACCTCAACTTAGTGATTACAACTTCCTGAATCTGCTGCTGCAAGTCACAAATGTGCTCTCGCGAGTCACACCGCGATGATACTGTGGCCTGAATTTTGGCTCATTCCTTGAGAGATATTTGTGCAAAAACGAACTTGTGTCTAAAGATGTGAGAGCAGATGAGGGGGGGAAGGTGGAGGGGGTTTGACCAATCAGAGTGAAGGGTCGGTAGATCTCTTGTCAGGCGAAAAAGAGCTGGGTAAGTTACTTTTGAAAAAAACATTGTTTTGACTCATCCGTTGTGTGTTTTAGGAGTAGATAAACACATGCCAATAAAACTTTTTAACAATTGCATCAATTCTTGCTCAAGTGACTACCACTCTGGTTTGTATGAAAGTTGATGGCTAGCTAGCTAGCAGCTACATTAGGAAATCAGAGGAAATTTTTGCATTAAGTAAAGACCAGCCTGCATAGTACCCACTCTTTACATTAAATACACTAGTCGTAGCAAGAGAGCTCAGTAGATAAACACCAGTGATCGGTTAATGTGTTAAAACTGGATTAAATATTGAACATTGGTTTTATTTATTTATAATTCTTAATGCATTCTAAAACTGTAATTTTGCAGGAAACCTAACACAGGTTTGAAAATTAATTGTTAGTATTCAAACAAAATACAAATTAGGCAGTCGGAGAACCACTGAGATTTTTCCATCCAAGTGGGTTGACAGCAGCAGTCAAGCCAGAGAGTTCCTGTCGGCTCAGTGGGCAATCAGTTTCGAGTGTGAAGATGCCAGAGTTGGGCTCACTGGGTAAGAGGTTGCTGCTTTCCCAGTCTGTGAAACCTGTAGCTCCTGTGAGACATAAGTAAGATATAATCTGTGTTGTAGTCTACGTGATACGCAGGTATACGCCGTATACCCACTAGAAAAGCTCCCAAAGTTCCGTATAAAAATGCGCAAAGACAAATATCAACATGTTTTGTGACAAAACTTTCACTTTCCTAGTTAAAAATTAGCAACGAAGCCCGGGGGACACTACAGTTAACGCTAACAGTTCAGCCTGATGACCGGGGTGTGTGTGGGGGGACTGACGCTGTCGTCCAACATGGCGCATTAAACAGCAGGTGATTGGCACATTAGTTAGCTAGTTTTATATAATTTAAACTGGTGGTTTCGTGGAAATTAAGGGACGAAGTGCTTTTCTGTGTGTGTCTGTGTATGTGCGTGCTTGTAGAAGAGAATTCGACCTGGCTGAGAACAGCTTGTCTGCTGAGATTTGCATGCCCATAACGTGAGCGCGCACATTTAAGCAAGCGAAATCGTGTCGCTGTCTGATACGTTTCACATCTAGAATCAATGTAGCTTTTTTTTTTTATTTATTTTTATTTTATAAAGCAATAAATTATTTGAGAGATGTACTTTAGTCATATTTAGTTGCTACCCCACTGAGCATAACATTCCTTATTCGCTTCTTTTGTCCACTGTTTTTTGGAGTGGTTCACTTATGTAAAACGAGCCCGTGACTGGTTAAAAAACACGGCAAATTCTTCCACCCAAATGATCCGGAAATTATGTTTTTTGTTTTTTTTTATTTTGTTATTATCACATGATTTGGTTGGTCAAATATAACAACAATGGAAAATAATAAATGTGTAAGCTCAGACCGGTATAAAGGCAGACACAATGGGCTGGCAGCAGTTTGATGAGTTTTAATCCAGAAGGTAGAGGAGAATGAGTACAGGAGTAAGGAAACAAGATTACACAATGACTAGGGTGAACTGATGGTATAAGTTGCAGTGTGGACAGGGGTTGTTCATGAGACTGATGA
This sequence comes from Rhadinocentrus ornatus, assembly GCA_037177495.1. Taxonomy (NCBI): domain Eukaryota; kingdom Metazoa; phylum Chordata; class Actinopteri; order Atheriniformes; family Melanotaeniidae; genus Rhadinocentrus; species Rhadinocentrus ornatus. The sequence continues at coordinate 6,501,723 of JBAMHW010000022.1, forward strand.
TAATTGATCACCGGTGGCATCCAAGATGGTAGAAGCAGATGAATCATGGGTATTGTAGTCAGAACCGGTGATCAGCAGACAGGTGAAAATGAGCGGAGTGGTGGAGGAGGCAAAGGCATGACAAAAGGTGGAAGTGCTGGTTATAAGATTTACATGGTTTAAATGGCTCCCCATGTTTAATGGCTAGTATTTCAATCAATCAATCAATCAATCAAATTTTATTTATACAACTCTATTCGATCAAAGTGCTGGATCGAGATAAAAACCATAATTAAAAAAAATATATATATATCACACTTAATTATAAATATCACAACTTTCTCTAGGGACACCACCGTCATGTGTCAAAGGCTGATCTGTAAAAAATAGGTTTTTAGTCTTCTCTAAACAGAGGCAGGGGTAACATAAGTGAGTTGCATTTAAGAAACCCACACTGACGAGTCAAAATAGACTAGTTATAATGGAGGAAACACCATTTCAACCCTACCATTTTGTATTTAAGCTCCAGGAGGGGGATGCATTACAAGGCAATGCAGAATTAAGGCTTGCCGAGAATTGCATCCCCCGCTTTATTATGCTAGTATGTAAGTTACTTATAAGAAACCCACACTGATAAATCAAAATAGAATAGTTATAATGGATTATGCTTAATTACTGTGGTGCTCATTAACAAAGTATACATTTGAGAGCAGTTGTTGCTTTGGGGAGTCTGCTGCAAGACAGATGTTGCACAAAGACAGGATGTTTGAGCGTAGGAAGGGAAAATCAGAGTATACCCACTAGAATAAACTAGACTACACCACTGGATATAATTATATAGAAACAAAATTAAAAGTCTTAACAACTCTAATGTTTGCACAGAAAACAAGCCGACCTTATTAAATTCCTGCTAATGCCACTGCTTAGACAGATTTTATTGTCATTCAAATGTACAGAGTATACAGAATGAAATGTTGTTGCATTTGCTTGCGACAGTATAAAAACAAAAAAAAAGCAGTAAAAAAGTAGTGCAAATTGCAAAAACAATGCAAAAAACAGTACAGTACAGATTAAAACCTGTCAGTGGGGCAGACTACGGATTAAGAGTTTAAAAGTCTGATGGCCAGGGGGAAAAAACTGTTCATGAACATGTTAGTTCTGCACCGAATACTGCAGAACCTTCTTCCGGAGGTCAGAAGTGAAAAGAGTCCACGGTGAGGGTGTGAGGCATCCTTCATGATATTTCTGGCCCAAGACACACAGCACTAAAGGGCAATGTCCTGCACAGAAGGAAGGGAGCTCCCAGTGATGTTCTCAGCTGTCTGCATCACTCTCCTCACATTCCTCCAGTCAGCAGCAGTGCATCTCCGCCCCACACAGAGATGCAGCAGGTGAGAATGCTCCTGTAGAACGTAGTGAGGATGGGCGGGGGCAGGTGGGCTCTCTTCATCCGTCTCAGGAAGTGCATGCCCATATTAGAAGTGTTTTGTGTTCAACAAACTCATTTTAATTTATTTAGTGGAGATCAACATTTTTCAAAAATGACATTGATTAAATTCTGGTTTGTTTAACTCAATTTTATTCAAACTTGTATAAATGTAATGCGATATTTGGTCCCAAAAATATTTTGATTACATTCAATTTAACTGTCAAGGAAAAACGACAAAAATAAATAAATAAATACATTTAAAAAAAAACATGCCAACACAAATATACTTTTATGTTTATGTTTATTCAGGTCAGTTAATTTCACCGAAACATACATTTAGACTATTAAGACAATATAATTGTACCTATTTGACATGTCAAAAAAGGGGCAGGGAGAAGTAAAACTTATTTATTCCTAACCATTCACCCAGAGTTAATAATTACACTTTACAACCATCCCAGTTTTCAACTTATGGATTTTAAAAGGAGAATTAAGACATATATACATAAATACATATATATATACACACACACATACAGTACGGAAAATAAATATTTGAACACCCTGCTATTTTGCAAGTTCTCCCACTTAGAAACATGGAGGGGTCTGAAATTTTCATTGTAGATGCATGTCCACTGTGAGAGACATAATCAAAAAAATAAAAAAATCCTGAAACCACAATGTATGATTTTTTTAAACAATTTATTTGTATGAAACAGCTGCAAATAAGTATTTGAACACCTGTCTATCAGCTAGAATTCTGACCCTCAAAG
>JBAMHW010000022.1:6512807-6524363 GCA_037177495.1 Rhadinocentrus ornatus
TCTCCCTCGGACTGGGGCTCCATGCAAGATCTCACCTCGTGGGGTGTCAATGATCCTAAGAAAGGTGAGGAAACAGCACAGAACTACATGGGAGGAGCTGGTCAATGACCTGAAAAGAGCTGGGGCCACCGTTTCCAAGGTTACTGTTGGTAAAACACTAAAATGTCATGGTTTCAGATCATGCATGGCACGGAAGGTTCCCCTGCTTAAACCGGCACATGTCAAGGCCCGTCTGAAGTTTGCCAACGACTTTTTAGATGATCCAGAGGAGTCATGGGAGAAAGTCATGTGGTCAGATGAGACCAAAATCGAACTTTTTGGTCTTAATTCCATTAACCGTGTTTGGAGGAAGAAGAAGATTTCGGGGAACAACCTTTATCCCTCACTTAGAGCACTGAAGATGGGTCGTGGCTGGGTCTTCCAAAATGACAATGACCCAAAGCACACAGCCAAGATAGCAAAGGAGTGGCTCCGTAAGAAGCGTCTCAAGGTTCTGGAGTGGCCTAGCCAGTCTCCAGACCAAAACCCAATAGAAAATCTTTGGAGGGAGCTCAAACTCCGTGTTTCTCAGCGACAGCCCAGAAACCTGATTGATCTAGAGGAGATCTGTGTGGGCCAAAATCCCTCCTGCAGTGTGTGCAAACCTGGTGAAAAACTACAGGAAACGTTTGACCTCTGTAATTGCAAACAAAGGCTACTGTACCAATGTAAGGTCTTACTCCCTCAAAGTTGCAGAATGCCGACGTCCACCGAGGTATACCACCAAAAAGGGAAAAAAAACACAATTGACTCCAGTCTTGCTGAGCTCAGGGTTTTTACTCACATCACATACATCCAGCATCACCTTTTCTTTTACAACGTATATAAAGGCTATGCCCAAAACCACTCAGTTAACAACACAGTGGTGTATATACAATTGTGACCAATAAAAACATTCAATACAATCTAACTTACACCACCTCCCCACAAAATACACAATTACATCCCTCTTAAACCATTTACTGAAACCATCACAACTTAAACTAATAAAGCAAAAATGAAAATAAACTAGTTCTAAGGTGATTTCCTCCATGAGCTGCTGTAAGGTCTCCCCTGAGCAGAGTATAGTAGCATCATCAGCAAACAAAATAAACTTCACATATAAAACTAATCTAATTGTTCAAATGAAAAAGAAAATAGTTAATAGTTAATTGTTCAGTTAAAATATGTAAAATAAATTTAAAAAAGTACAATACTCTGTCCTCATAATACATGACAAGTCACATCTTGACAGTTTAAATAAATGATTAAATAAGTGAGCACCTGAGTGCAAAACCCGATAAAATGCATCATGTACACAACCCACAAAGAACCAAAAAAGTCTGGCAGGACTTTGCAAATGGTTTCTAGCATGTAAAACCAGACAAGAATACTATGTGCACAATTCAAACAATCCAAATTGATCACTGGATTAAAACTTTTAGTGACAAAGACAAGTAGTTCAACATTTTAATATGACGTGTTCAAAGCCAATTCCAAGGCATTTCAAATCCCAAAAAACAGTAAAGTCTCTAAAAAAATTTAAAAAATTTATATATATTAAATAAATGAATAAAAATTGATCAGTGAAGATAAACATTTGTCCTGTACATAAACATATTTGAGTGCCTTAAATAAATGTTGCAAAAAGCCATTAGGAAATCATGGCTATTACAATAAAAAAAACCTTTAAAGCAAAAACTAATTGCAATCAATTCAGATTGTTAAGACATGGTACAAAATTACATAAAAGTAAATCGTTAGGTTTTTCCCAAGTCAGCATGGGCTTTTATGCTGGAATTAGCATAACAGAGAGATGATCAATTGAGCAAATATGAAGGTGGGGGGCTGCCTTGAATGCATCATTAACATTAGTAAAGGCTTTGTCCAAAGTGTTCTTTCCCCTGGTTGCAAAGTCTACATGCTGATAAAAGTGACGAAGGACAGTTTCAAATTTGCTTGGTTAAATTCACCAGCAACAACAAAAATGGCCTCCGTGTAGGCAATTTGCAACTCACTGATAGTCCGGTAAAGAACACTCAGCTATCTTGCCAACGGCAGTAAACTCCCTGGGCAGGTAGAACGGTCTGCAGATCACAGTCAAGAGCTCATTGGCCGTTGAGCAGTGACTGGAAGCAGATCTAGCATTATTACACCACTTGTTGTTGATGTAAAGACACAAGACGCCACGTCTGGATTTCCCGCTGAGTGTGCTGCTCCTATCAGCATGGAATGCAGCTAGCCCCTCCATTCTAATAGCGTTGTCCGGGATAAATGAGTTTAGCCAGGTTTCTTTCAGAATATTGGCACAGCAGTTCTTTAACTCCAGATTAGTTGTTAAGTCCAGCTGGAGATGGTCTATTTTAGACTCTAGGGAGTGGATGTTGGAAAGGAAAATGGAAGGAAGCGGCGTTTTGTAGGGATTTATCTTAGCCATTAGCCCTTCTTGACAGCCCCGCTTCTGCCTTTGTTTACGTTTACCCCGTTGTCGGCCGTTCCTGCTTGACATATCCGCTGCTGAACAAACCGCTGGGACTAGCCGGCGTGGCGCTCCGAGGCTGCGTAAACATTCCAGAGTTGTCTTGTCTACAACGCCAAAGTTGCTGGATGGTCTCAAATCCAGCAGCTGATGGCGTTTGTACACTATACTCTGCTGAATACTGACTTAATTCATGGTCCTAGATGGAGTGATTCAGTAACAATATCCATAAGAATCACAAGCTCATGCAGCCGCTGCCAAACAGGGCGCCGCCATCTTTATTAGAGCACAAGTTGAAAAGTAAAGGTTTGTGACTTGCAGCAGCAGATTCAAGAAGTTGTAATTGCTAAGTTGAGGTTGTAACGCAAAATTACCACTTGCAAAAAAAATTAACTGCAAGTAAACTATGGAAGATTATTTGTCAAATGGGCTATTTTTCTCTGTAACTTCAAATTTAGTTAATGTGTGTGTGAGTTTTCTTTACAGCAGAAGATTTTGACACACAAGTTCAGATTTTTGTTGCAAAGTTCTCACATTGTATTCTATTTTCTATTCTATTCTATTCAAGTTTTCACATCAAATTTACATGTTTGTTCATTTTTGCACATTTTTACCTTCAAACACACTACAAATGAATGCCATCCTTCACTTTGAGTAAGCTTTTTTAACCCTGTGGGTTGCCGGGGCACATTTCCCACAGATCCTATCAGATTAGTTTTTTGCAGGGTTCAAATTACACAGGAGCTTTGAGGGACCCTTATTTTTAGGCAAGCACAACGACTTCATAGGTTATATTATTGCACGGATGTGCATTTAAAAGGAGGGTTACTGCCAAAAACAATGGGAAACGTCTCATATGGAAAGTTGATTTAGCAACCACAAAAAGCAGCAAAATAAGCGTTCATCTCTTGGGCCGTTGGTGCCACACGACAAATAAGGGCAAAAAGAAAAGAAAATAGCAAAAATCTCCTGCACTTTTCTAAAATTTCTGTATTTAAGAAAAGATTTCACATAACTGAGAAATTAATGTTATTTATTTAATTTAAGAAACATTGGGAACCTTATTAAAAATTGAATTATATACAATCGTGACAATGGCTGTCTGTCAAAGAATTGACTTTAAAGAAGTGCTGTTAGTTTACAACGCACTGAATGGTTTAGGACAAAAATACATTCGGGGTTTCTGGTTTGTTATGAACCAACCAGATCCCTCAGGTCATCTGGGTCCAGTCTAGTGGAACAAACTCCTAGAAAACCACAGGTCTGCTGAAACTCTCAGCAGTTTTAAAGCTGAGTTAAAATGTTCTGCCTTTTATGAAAACAATAGTTAAATCCTTACACTGTTACTTTTATTTCTTGCATTTTATCAATTTCATTTTAGCTTTCCTCAGTTTTTATTTAATTTCTTTAATTTCTCTTTTTCAAAGTTTGTTTTAATTTACTATTTATTTCTTCCTGCACCCCTCTGTAATGGTTTTAATATTTTTTGTAAAGAACTTTGAATGGTCTTGTTTATGAGTGGTGCTATACAAATGAACTTGCCTTGCTCTGCCTCACAACCAGAAAGTGGACTACTTTCATCTGCTTTTCACAGTGGAATGCCAAGCTCCCGTTAGCTCCCCTGTAGTTCAAAACCTAGGGGAGTTTGGAGGCCAGACGAAGGTCTCGGATACTTATTAGCAAGAACAAAACTGTATTCCTTTGAACCTTGTTTTACTTTGACACTTGTGATATCTAATAATAATAATAGATTAGATTTATATGTAGCGTTTTTTTTTCAGCAAACTTAAGGCGCTTACATTGTATCCATTATTCATTCACTACTCACTCATACCTGGTGATGGTAAGCTACACGCGTAGCCACAGCTGCCCTGGGGCAGACTGACGGAAACATGGCAGCCAATCCGCGCCTACGGCCTCTCCGACCATTACCAAACATTCATCCACATTCATGCACCAGTGATGCTGACACTGGAGGCAAGGAGGGTGAAGTGTCTTGCCCAAGGAGACAACAACAGATGACTTGGGGAGTGGGAATAAAACCGCCAACCCTCCGGTTTCTGGATGACACGCTCTACCACCTGAGTCTATATATATCTAACACAGTTCAAATTATGATTTAGGTGTCCCACTACTGGCATCACTCTTCAGTTAATTTTTAAATGAAGAGTAAGGTGGCAGATTTATATTCTTTAGTGCTTAAAGATGCTTGCAATTTTATTGAACATCTGTTGAAAAACTAATATTGACTGACAAAAAAATTAATAAATTACAATTTTTGTCTTCTGTGCTATCTTTCCTCCTAAAACAGTTTTCTAATGTCTTGCTAATGATGCATATCGTACATTTAGGTATAATCTGCTTCCCACATTCTTCTCTTCCACCTTAAGTGCACAGCGATGAGGCTACTACCTTCCCCATTCTGAGGGGCAGCGCCTCACCTCTGCACAGCTTCCTGTCTGTTGCCCCTCCAGATGTTTATTGTCTTTGGCAGTGAGGAGAACTTGTGTTTTTAGTCATTTGTATTGGATTAATTTAATGATAATGATTCTAGTTTGACAGAATTTTACCATAAAAATGAGTTGTCAACAACAAAAAGCATTGAACAATGCAACATAACACAGAATTCTGTTATCCTACAAACTTGTCTGACCAAGTGTCCCTTCTTGACAAGTTATACAAACAAAGTGCATAGAGCAGCTTACCTGGATGTAGTAAAAGGAAAAGGCGTGAGGAATATGAACAGGTTTAAAAAACGATCTTTGGAGGAAGAGGAGAGAGGAAGTTAAAAGGAAACAATGTTTTTATCTCTCAGATATGTTGAGAGAACTGACAAACATGATAAATCTATATAAAGTCATCTACTATTTTTTTAGAACAATAAACAGCCCATTTTGACAACATGTACAGCGCTGCATGAACTTAAAGATCTGACCTACTGTGGACCGCAGTGTTGGGCTGTCGTCCAAATTGGGTACAAGATGATTTGTCTTGATATTTTCTATTGATCTTATGGTTTTAGTAGTGGAGCTAGTAATTGACCTCTATATATAGACAAATGATTTAATCAAATTCTCATGAAAAAAATAAATAAAAGTAAACTACAGGAAGGTTTCTCAGATGAGCTCTGGCCTCAACATCTCCTCATTAAGCAATGCTGCAATGGTAACATAGAAATAGATTAATTCAGTAACTTTAGAACTGGGCTTTTCTGGACGCATGAAGTAAATAAATTAATTAGACATCAAAATTGGAATTTTCACACATTTAGCATCTTTAGACATCCTGGGGGAAAAAGTGTTTGGTAACCCTTGAATCACAACTTCTAACTCTATAAATGAAAAATAAATTAATGAATAAATAAAATCTGAGCTGCTGCTTCGTATATGTGTGATCACACAAGTGGATGATTCAGAGGTTCCAAGCCAAGCACAAAACACATTAACAGGGCACTTTATATGCTTTATATTCACAGGATCAATTTCTCCAGAAGCCCACAGTTCTGTGCAGTTCCTGAGACTGCTTGCATTTTCTCTCTTTATCAAGAGGTTTGAGGGGGCTTTCTGCATTTTATCAAAGCTTAAATATATTTTATATATGTATTAAAAAAGGATTTCTGAGGCTGAACGTGTCTGTCTTCTGAATTCATAACTAGTTGGGTTGATCTCTTTAAATCTTTATACCACTTAGGTGAGCTCCATGCCAAATCCCAGTTTACCAGCCAGCACTGTGTACAATTAACTATATATACCCAGTCAGCAAAATGGCCGCCAACCCTTCTATACATCCACCCATCAATATCCTTATCCATTTATTTAATTTGACATTCAGCATCACCAATAATAATTCATCCATCTTCTGAAACATCACCAGTTATCCCAGATTTCTTTTAGTCCATCATCCATACATTTATAGTCCATCCATCAATCCCCACCATATGTTATTATAACAATATTCAATATATTTACTGTCCTGTTTCCCTGGACTGGCAGGCTGGGGTAGTGGTAGTGATCCCGCTCTTCAAAAGGGGGACCAGAGAGTGTGCCCCTGGCCTGAGAACACCTCTGGATCCGCCCAGACGAGCTGGTGAAATATGGCCAGGGAGGGGGAAGTCTGCCTTGCCTTGCTTGGGCAACTGCCCCTGCGACCCGACCAGGATAAGCAGTAGAAAAATGAATGGATGGCTTGCTTATTAAATGGAGAAATATGACTATGATATATACATCATATAGAGATGAAAGTCGATAACTAGTAAGTTTACGTAAGACACTACAAGAAGAGCAAAACATTTATTTCAAGCCTCACTACTGAATATTGGCATGTTCACACTACAGTGCCCCCTAACGAAGGCAAATTTAACTTCTGTCTTGCTTTCTGTCTCATCTCAGAGTTCTCTACAGCAGTCATCCCAGAGCTCCTCCTCTGCGAGGTGTCGAAAGCTCCTGAAAGCCACGGTGAGGGGTTATGCCAGAACTTATGCGGTCATGGCCGGGAACGGGCCTCCACTCAAGGTGGAGCCTCCCCTTCTCCCGCGTCCACTGCTGCAGGGGCCGCCGTCTCTCCTCCCACAGCTGCCACAGTGCAGGCCGCCACTATACCCTTGAAAATTTGGTCTAAATGTTACTGTCACACCATTGACAACATCACCACTTTCTACAATAGACCACACCCTTTCAATCCCTTTGGCTTATAATAATTATAAATTTAACAGGTTCTCATTTTCTCGCTGAGTGTGAAAAAAAAACACCTCATTCTCCACGGAGGCGATGTCAATAGGTTGATCCATTAATGTTGAATTTATTTTCAAATCCATCAATAGAGCCAGCCAGCTAACCATTTCCATTTTGGCTCTCCACGTCCCAGCATTATAAGGGAGAAATGATGGATGTATGGGGCTTGTCATGCAGCGCATGCGTTAATTCTGTTAAAAATTTAATAGCATCAGTTATTGCTGTTATCAATGACAGCCTTTATACACACACACACACACACACATAAATATATATATATATATATATATGCAGCCAGTCTGGACACCGGCCATTGAGGCAACCGCCTCTCGCTGCCTGCCCCCGGTGGCGCCCAGACAATAATAAAAAATTTTATTAAGACTTCACATGTCAATGATTTTAATACTATGGCTATCACTCTTGCTAATACTAAGTGTGTCAAGACCTTTGCAATAATTCATAGAAGACAATATATTAGCCTGTGATGCCCTAAGCGGCCGCCAATGGCCAAAGGGTCCACATTGTTGAGTTGTACTCTGGAGCCAAAATTCATTAGGACGCTGTTCACTGTCAAAATGCTTTAACAGTCGAGATGACATTTAAACGTTTATTTCTGATAAAATTTATGCATTTTTCTAACCAACAAATCATTCCTACAAGGTGCAAGTAAACAAATAGTGTACCAATGCTAAATGTAATGATTCTGTCATACCTACACCCGCCTCTCGGGTGCGCTCCTCTGGCTCGCCTGACAGATTCCTCATAGACAGTGAAACTCTTCCTGCAGACAAAGCTGACTGATTTAAAGTGTTATTGTTTCATTAAAAGCTTACTTTTCTTTTCTTAGGTACATCTTTTCTGGTGAGGTTAGTGTTGATTAGCTAGTGAAGTGCTCATCTCTCAACAGGGAGGCCAGTGGTCTGATCCCCCAGTGCATTGATGTCTAGATGTGCCATTGTGCAAGACATTTAACCCCACAGTGCCCTCCACTATTTTTTATCAGTGTGTGCCGTAGAAAGTGCTGAATACTGTATAAAGAGTGCAAATAAGAATCACAGCTTGAGTATCTGCAAACAGTTTAATCAAAAACACATGCAAAGCACTTTGTCAATCCTAGACAAGGTTATAACGGCGTTTCAGAGTTTTCTATTAGGTTTAAATGCCTGTATGTGTGGTCTGAAGGTATACCTAAATATGCAGAGATAAATTAATACTAACTTTTTTCTTTTTATTTACCCACCACATTTTTATTTTTTTATTATACTTTTTATTAAGTTTATTTTTTCATTTGCAAAAATTAAGTAAGATCCTGAACGCATAATATTGAAGCTAAAATTGAGTCTTTGCTCCCAGTTTGTAAAGCAAAGAAATGCCATCTTCGCAGGCTTTCATGGAGATGAAAACAAATAATTTATTTCTCCTAAAACTTGGCCTCAATTCACTCTGCCTCTCTCAATTTGGTTGTTACTCAGATGGATAGAAGCGTCTTTGTGTGTGTATATTACTCAGTTGTTGTGTATGGAGACACATCTAACATGCTATTTAAACAATGCTCTCCTCTTCAGTGGCTATTGCTTCTATCTGCTCCTATCTTCGTCCTCCTTCTCCAAACATTTTGTCACAGCAGGATTGCCTCTTCCCAGAGACATTTTACAGCTACCCTCAGATTAGCCTGTACTTTGATAACTACTTCGATAAGGGTATGCATATCTATGTAAGTTTTTGCACTTTATATTTTTAAAAGAATCCTGTGAAATAAAATACTTTTAAAGATGGCTAAAAGGTGACTGTAAGTTAAAAGATAGTGTTTAAATGAGAAAATGTCCCCAAAAACCAAGTTGAAATGTCATAAAGGTTATTCTGCTAATCATTTAATGACATTGCAAACTTTTAATGATCTAGTCCTTTTCATTGAGAAGTCTTATTCGATACACTGCTTTTTAATTGTTGTGACTGGACTGTTGTTTTGTCATATTTTCATTAATTTAGTTTTTGCTACAGAATTGAGCTAAATTAATCAAGTTGATTTTACATATTAGATGGAATTTTGAATATGCTTTTTTTTATTGTGCTGACTGACAATGTCTTAATTGGAGCACTGAATGCCATGTAACTCAATTTGTTCACCACAGGATGTTAAATCCGTTCAGAAGGCACCAGAAGGCACTTCTACTTGGCCGACAGTAGCTGGCATTAACAGCTAATGCACCTTCATGCTGGTTGCCTCTCTCAGAAGACACAAAAAACACTCAAAAAATGTGAAACTGGGCTGTTGTTATATTTACATGATTCCATCCATTTTCTATATCACTTAGCGGCCGTCACCACGGAGCCAAATTGCAGCAACACTGCAAAAGTATTTTTGCAATCCAACCTTTCATCCCCAACAAACCGGGGATTAGCCTCCATAAAACCGATCATGTCTGAAACCAGGTACTGAGGTGGATAGGTTTGAGAGCTCTTCCATCTCTCGTATTGTGGGGACAGCATAACCACACCACTAGAGGATATGACGTCAATGTGATGAACACACGTTGATTACTAATCCATCCTTCCTCAAAATTTTTTCAACACATTACTTGAATAAAAAGCTCGACTTCTTAATCAGTCTAAACAAATGTTTCTCTTTTGCTTCGCAGTAAATCGTCAGTCATCGTCTGTTCTTATAAGTGAACTTGAGCTTTTATCTGCGCATGCGTTGTTTTGCTCTAGCTTTGGAGTGTTAATGTTTAATGCCCCCCCCCCCCAGAGCCGTGTAGTATATACTACAGCGGTTTCATGGGGATGTTGAAGACTCTCTCCTAGTTTCCGCCTAGTCCCGCGTGGACATAGTGTAAGTCTAAATTAGGGTTGTGGGGGGTTGGATTTAGAGTGACCAATTAATCATGTTGAATTCCTTTCCATGATTTGTATGTGTTAATTCACAAACTTATTTTTTTAGTGTAACCAGACTAGCATTAAATAACAATTCTGTTTTTGCATAACTCTTAAATAAGGGCATGCAGACAAACAGCAGCTTTAATATGGTTTGCTGACAGCCGGTTTCTGCCTATACCATTTGAGCCTCACGGACAACAGCTAAGCCTGTGGAAGCCTAGTTCTGCCATGTGCACAGTGTGGAAGTTGTCTTGGTTAGTTGCAGAGACAAGAAAACAATCAGATTACGTAAAGGAAGATGGATCCTAATGCCAAGTGAAAGTGGCAATATAAATATATCCAGACACAAGTTGCCAGGTGCAAATGTGCCTGTGATGACCACAGGTGGGCAGAAGGGTGAGGACCTAACAAAAGAGACAGATAATGTAAAAGACAGTTGAACAGGCTGTGACATCAGCCTCATTAAAACTTACCTTTTTTTACCATGTTAAACCCACACTCACACGCTTTATCAAGTCTCTCAAGGCATGTGTTATGTAACCCCACAATGTTTTCTGCCAAATTAATTATGGAGACTCGAGTAGAAATGTCTTTAGAGCTTTCTCTAAAAGTTGTTAATGCTGGTGAACTCACACACAAAGACGCACACAAACACACATAGGCTTTTGCATTCTTACACTAACTAAATCAAGTATGGTGATGCATCTAAAGCTCCCCGTCATGTCTCCTTTGTTGTTTTTTTCCCAGTGTGCAAGTGTTTGAAGAAGAGGTGCTGGAAGCCATTTTAAATCTTCCCCCTTTGTGCCTAATATCAAAGACACAATCCAGAGTTTATTTGACCATGGAAAATCTACAAATTGTATATTCAGGTTGATTCTCATAACATGTTTAATTTCCTTTTTACTTTTACAATCCTTTATTATTCAATAAAAAGATGTGGGACTGTAAACATAAGGGAGGGATTGGTTATGTATGTACTCAGTTAACGTGCTAGTTTTTAGAATTCTGAGGCGGTTGTATTTCTTTCTGTCTCTGATGTTATCAGTCCATTAAATCCCTCAATCCAGTTATCATTTAATCAATTATTCATCAGATTTGTTAAACTGCATTAAACACTGGCTATCACAGAACTTCCTGGAGGACAACCATGCTTCCCTCACTCGTGAACAAGACCCCAAGATACGTGAACTCCTCCACTTGGGGCAGGACCCCATTCTCGACTTGGAGAAAGCACTCCACCTTTTTTCGGCTGAGAACCATGGTATCAGATTTGGAGGTGCTGATTCTCATCCCTGTCGCTTCACACTCGGCTGCGAATCACTCCAGTGAGAGCTGAAGATAACGGCCCGATGAAGCCAAAAGAACCACATCATCGGCAAAGAGCAGAGACCCAATCCTGAGGCCACCAAACCGGATCCCCTCAACACCTCGGCTGCACCTAGAAATTCTGTC
>JBAMHW010000022.1:6529873-6544673 GCA_037177495.1 Rhadinocentrus ornatus
GAGCTGGAGCCTATCCCAGCAGTGTTTCAGGTGAAGGCAGGGTACACCCTGGACAGGTCACCAGTCCATCGCAGACTTTGAAATGCATCACTACTAATAAGGAAATCTCAACAAAAATTACCTTTGTTTATTTTTCCTCCTCTATTTTCATAATGACGGGTTTATTTATGAGTCATGCATATTATTTTTGAAACCATTAAATAATGAAAAACCTGTGTCATTATGATCAAAGCAAGGGATGAAGAAAGAATATAACCTCTAAATATGCAGGACAATATTCACTGTAAACATAATTTGTCAATTCTCTTTATGCCTGGACCAGAACAGTTTGTGTCTTCATGGGCATGAATATTAAATGTCCTGTCTCTGTTGGTTTACTTTCTGGTGTATAAGGACTCTAATTCCCCACTGACAGAGACTGCAAAGGCAGAAGCCATTAGCAGTCGTGCTGTGCACTGAGCATGTGTGTTTGTGTGTGCATTCCTGGGAGTTGAAGGTCAGGGAAAGGAGAGGCAAACACCATCACACTTGTCAATCGGGGCACGACAAAGTAGAGAAGAGGGATGTGTACAACAGATGAAGAAAAGGAGAGAAAATAAAAAGGAAAAAGACAGGAATTGGTACAATGAATAATTGAAGCAGTGCTGAGTTTATTGCTTTAAAATGGGACGTCATCACACCCAAACAATCTGCACACTCTAACCCAGAAATCCTCCTATAATCAGGATATAGAATATTACAGTATGAGTCTAAAGTAGGGTTACAGTAGTTTTACATTTGGTTGGAATTCTAACTTAACTCAAACCGAATTTGGAGGAAAGAATAATTTAATAAACACCAATCACTGTATATTTTCTTTATCTAAAGGATATATGTATGTTATTCACTGATAGACTATTTCCTTATCTGGCCAGTGGCCTTACAGGTCTCTCATACATGGAGGACCAGGAGGGTCTTTGAAAGAGAAATTCAGCATTTTGATGATAAGTAATTAAGTGTGAAATAAAAATCTAGATAACTAAATATAATTTCAAATTTAAGAAATAATTCATTGAAAAAGAAATCAAATTGCAAAGTGCCAGCAAGCTGTTACTTTGCCAAATCTAACCAATGAGAGAGCTCGTTACATCCGAGGAGAAGCTGTGTTTGGGGGTTTGCACTAACATGATGTTTTTTTTAATTCAGAGTTAATTATTCAGAATAAAATAATTGAGAATTAAAGTATTCTCCTTCACATTTACATGGAAATGGTAATTTCCAATTGAGGTTTAAAAGGAAAACACGTTTAACCATCTTTTTTCAGATCCGCTTTATATCTGGGGTTTATGAAGGTTCTAATTGGACAGGGACCTTTTTACATCTACCGGAAGTAAACAAACTATGATTCCTGCTTCTTTTCCTTTCATCTACAACATAGAAGACAACATAATAAGTACCATTTTTGCTTTGACTTTTATTATAGTTTTGAAGCAGCAGCTCGACACCAGCATACTACCTTAGTTTGATTAGGTGAGGAGGAGAAGGGGGGTAGAGTACCGTACCCTCATCGCGCCATGACAACTAGCATGCACAGAACCACCAGAAATAATTAAAAGCGGTAAAAAAAAAATATACATGTTCGTGGAATAATTCAATTCAGATTTTAAATAATTTTTAATCTTTTTAAAGAGGATTTAATTTTTATTCTGAATTAAAGGGGAAATAAAACTCATGTAAATGTGGCAAACCTCCATAATCATATGGCACAATTTTATTTATTTATTTACATTTCATTAAGACAAAAAATAAATAAACAAACAAATGCACAAACAAATAAAGAAAGAATTTTTTCAAATGTTTTTAATTGATTTATCATTTAAATACACTGATACAGTCATGATGATGATGTGGCTTTGGTGGTTTTTCTCCTGAGATTCCAGGTGGGGCTGAGCAGGTTGCTACGGAGGCTCAGGGCGGAGACTGGAGTGATGATTACACTCACCTGCAGCTTATTTATTCTGTTACTTAAGGATCTGCAGGAGCTCCAGCCTTTTCAGCTTGGTGATCAGGCCTTCACCAGTGTCTTTTTCTTGTGGTTCATTGAGGTTTTCTTATCTTATTGTCTTCTACTCCTTAGCTCCTCATGTAGCCTCAAGGATCCCTTGGATTTCCAACAAGCTAACTCTGGATTAGGACTTCCACCATTTTTGCCAGCCTTGCCTCCAGCTGTTAGTTACCTGCCTGCTCGCCCTGCCTACTGCCAGAACCATACCTACCTACCACAGCCGGGGACCATTCTCTGACCCATTCCACTCAACTATCGGACTTCATCCGGATTTCAGCAAGCCACAGATTTTGCTTCTCAACTCTGCCAATCATTTTTTCCCAAGATCTACATCAATCCTCATCCCTTTCCTTTTCTTAGGAAGAACTTCCTAGACCAAGCCAACTCAAATTATTCATTTAAATAAAACATTTTTTCCTTCCTCAGTCCTCAGTGTCATCTGCCTCTGGGTCTTCATTTTCGGTACGCTTCCTACATCCGTGACAGATGCACTGTTTTTTTTTTGTTTGTTTTTTTGTTTTTTTCCTTCCATAAAGAAAAGAAAATGGTGGATCTGTCCATTCAAACAATGGAACCTTTGTGCTGCAATTTCCTAATAATTCTAGATATACTGTTTAGCACTGCTGCAAGCACTGGTTTGATGGGCACACCATGCAGCCAATCAAGGACTAGACTGGAACCACTATCCAGGTTTACAAATTGTGAGATGAAAAAGTTACTCATGTCAAAGAACTAAAACTTTTTTTTTTTTTCTTAATATCTGAAATGCAACATGCAAATTACTTGTAACGTCATACTTGAAGATTAATGGGTTTAATTCAGCTGTGGTACTAGGAGTGTGGAAGCAATTGGAAAATTTTTATAGATGTGCATCCAGGAGTAAAAAGTGACTTGTTCAGGCAAAATAATACCTCTTAAAAAATCAGCTTTCTATAGCGAAGCAATTCCAGACAAGCATTTTACATCAAGGAGAAGGCTAAAAATTTTAATAAGTTATGTCACGGAGGGAAGTACCACAATAACACTGTCACCTTTCTGTCTGCAAAGGATGACGGTGGACTGAATGTATTCTAATTTAAATTTTCATTTTATATAAAATTATTAACGCTAAATTCATTAATTTGCAAGACTTGTGTTCTTGTTACAGAAGAGGATCTGTCTCTTCAGGGTAACAGTTTAAGACATCTGCAAGTAGCAGATGTGCCTGTTTACAGCAAATGTTGGTGTGACTGGTTTCTTTATGTTTGTGTTTTTTTTCTTTGTGTTTAGAGAGAAAAACGAATCAAATATTTTCAAAGAGTGAAATTTTGAATATTCAGATCAGATATATGTGTTATGTCTAATAGCATGACATAAGGAGGAATGGCTGGGACATTATTGAGAACTTGGTCATAAGAAGTTGCAGTAAAAGCACACCATACAGCTACAGGGGGCAGTCACACATGCTGAGGCGGCGACATCATGAGGTCAAGCAGGATGTCTAACAACGTGCTTTGAAAAAATAAAAGATGACTGATCACTCTGCAAAATAAAAACAGGTTCTTTCATGGAGTAAACAGTTGTTGACATTCCAGCCTGGATTTTCTTGTGGCATCAACCAATTTCACTCGTGTTGATATCAACAGATGTCATCTTTGGAGCAAGGCATATCCACAGGCAGCATTTGCATGATGTGATTGGACACTGCTGGAGACTTTGCTGCTGTCTATTGAGGCATTCAGCTCATGATGGGATGCAGTTGCCTGGTGGATCAAGAGGAGAAATTTCTGAAAGAGC
Source organism: Rhadinocentrus ornatus (assembly GCA_037177495.1). Taxonomy (NCBI): domain Eukaryota; kingdom Metazoa; phylum Chordata; class Actinopteri; order Atheriniformes; family Melanotaeniidae; genus Rhadinocentrus; species Rhadinocentrus ornatus. Next base: position 6,533,694 of record JBAMHW010000022.1, read on the forward strand.
ATCTCTACACTGATCACCTGCTGGGACTAATCACACAGTATACAGGCATGTGAAGGGCCTGGACTGAAATTTTGCCAGATAAGATGAAGGTTCTACTCCAGCTCTAAGCACTGGAAACATATAATTATACAGCAGCAGGGGCCATACCATGGCTCACCAATGTTAAAAAACTTCTGATTCCATTTGTTTTTGCTAGGCTTTAGACAGGAGCGTTACTTGATTTCCAAATTAATTGCTGTATTACACACAATAATTGTAATAACACAACTTTCTCACTTTCTATAAAGGATTATATCCCAACCATATCAGTAGTTGGAGCACCTCATGCATGAAACGAAAACAAAGTTACACAACATGCTTGTATGACTGTTTTTGTTCTGTGTTGTAAAAGACACATAGCTGACTGGGAAAAATGGCAGAGGAAATTTATTCCTTCCAAACAAACAAATTAAGTCATCCTTGTCATCTTTCAAAAATATATAAAATGACCAAGGTGTCATTATGGTGGATGATTCTCCAGTCTGTAAAGCATGCACTACTGCCAACACCTCACTAAGAAAAGTAGCTACTGGCTGTCCTAGAAGCACCTAGAAGTTGCTAAATGACACAATAGTCTAAGTTGCCTAATTGGCGTGATATATATAACCATGATGGACACTGCAGAGAAGAGAAATAACGTGGTCGGAAAGACAAAAAGTGAAAATAGTAAAATCTAGATTATTTCTGACAATAATCGACACAAGAACATCTATAATTGTGCCAACCCTACTTTGACTCATTCTAACAGAACAAGAAACAGAATTGCGTAACTTTCTAAATGCTAAGCGCTTTTTCTTTATCAGACTGGAAACAAAATACCCAGTAGCCCACCTCTAACCAGCATGCTCTGGCTCCCCAACACCTGATAAAAACCTTGCAAGTTGGTGGAACATCAGAGCTGGCATTGCATAATTTTTTATGTCTCTCGCTTATATTGATCCCTAGATTGCTGGAAGTAGGCCTTACTGTGACTCAAACCACTGATCATTCAGAAAAGCACAGACCTTGAAACAGCTAAGGCCCCACATAAAACCCTTAAACTCTCAGCTGCCCACATGGGGGTGTGAAATGATTGTTCACTGATTCATGGACAACATAGTAAATCTTTAACTACATTATTTCTGGGTGCATGTGACTATGTATAAACTAAGAATGATCTGGACCATCATTCCTGAAATAAACAAATACCTGGACTCACCTTTTAGAGTTGTGGGGGGAAAAAACACATGAACCCTTCTTCATAAAAGGATAATGCAATGTCTAATTTAATGAGTATGTTTAAACGGACCTTTGAAACAGAAATAAAAGTTGTAAGGGTGTCATGTAGCAAATGCTGCATTTACCCTTAGCCTGAATACAGACCATGAGTGTGACAGTAGCTAAGCCTCAAGGTCACCCTGGCAGAGATTTGTACCCTTTCATTTTTAGCCTGTCACATGCCACTGGGTTTGAACGAAAAACCTGCATACTCCCAGGCCTTGATAGCACATAGGTTGACACTCCTGTCAAAGATAGAATGCTCCTTTAAATAATGCTGACCAGAAGTCCATGCCAGTACTTATCGACAAAGTATGGATTTTACTGCAGCACTGAGAAGGACTTGAAAGAATTAAAAAGATGTAGAACCACAAGAGATACATACCCAGACAAACAGGAATAACATTAAAAAACAAGTAAATGTTTCTGTCTACTGATCCCATCTTGATTTCTTTTTAAATTTCCTTGTAACTTTTCATCTGCTGGAAGTATTAAACTGTATTCATATGCTGTTATCTTGCCCCCAAACCAAGATTGGTTTCTCACTGGGAGAACAAAAGGAAATGGGAAAAAAATGTCTCTTTTGCATTTCTTTAATTTCATTTGATTAAAAACCAGTGTTTTTTATCAATGAGATGTTACTTCATTGCTTGTATAAGAAAATGTAACGGAATATTCAATATACATACTTCCAAACTTAAACATGTCTTCATCTGTAAGTGGATCCTCTGGCCACAGGTGCAGTGATGGATGTATTACAGGTTTCTACTTCTGGTATCTGAGGCCCCAGCATTGGGACATCTCCAGGGCAGAACCCTGATAAGAGTAGTCGGTGTCACACTCCGTAAGCAGATATGATTTAAATATCTTATCAAGGTAAGTAAGTGAATATAAAAAATCTCAATTTTATCTCAAAGCTCAGAGGGTTTTCACTTCACATAGTGTTAGTTGTTCATTCAGAGACACCGCAGTAAAAATGGTGACACAAATATGGCTGCTGCCATGTATCTGGACTCACAGCAAGTGTCATGGTTTGAGAAGCTGAGGAAGTGGACCCAAATGCAGGACTCAGAGGCAGGAGGCAGACATTGTGATGTTATGCTCGAGTCTGTCTGCTCAAGCATGTGTCAAGTACGTGACATGGAAGAGTCTTGAGCATTGTTCCGATACGTTGAAGTTAAACATATCAACTTAATTCAGAAGCATCAGAGGGAACGTCTCGGTCTGCAGGGAGCACAGCAATCTGTGGGACCTTCTGCAGCCGAGCTGGTTTCTAATCACCATCAGCCTAGATTTTTAATGATTTTAAAGTTGGTTAATTGCAATTTAATTATTGTTTCTTTCAGGTGCAACCTCTCCAATGCTGGAGAGGTAGTTTGACAGAAAAGGAGCAGACTGAAGCCTAACACTATTGAGATAATAGTTTTTTTTTAATAAAAATTTGTGACACTTTACTGAGTTGCACAGGCATTTTTTTCATATTTCATTTTAACACAACTGTATGAAATCAGTAATAAAATCACAAACACCCCTTCCCTCATTCGTTCCAGTTTACAAATACAGCAAGTAGCCTACTACTGTTATTACAGATTGGTATACTTTAAATTACACCATAATCTTGTTACCTAAAAGAAGATATTAACACAGAAGAAAACGTATCGTGACAGAAGTGCAGTGAGGAAGCCCTGTCAACACTTTCCCTTTGATGCATCTAACACCCACAGCTAGCAGATGAAGCTCTTTGACCGTGTCAATGTTTCAACACAGTGAGCCAATTTCAGGCAGCTGTGTCAAAGTTGACTCGATGTTTCATGAGGCTTCGTTTTCACCATCCTTAGGCAAAGGGAATGAAGGAATAAAGGTTTTAATCTATGTCATGTAAAGACTTACAGGGGCGAAACAGAGGAGACATGACGGGGAAACACGACAAATGTTCTGACAAAGGCAACTGAAACCAAGGCGTATAAATACACTGAGGTGAAGTAACAGGGAGTAGGCAAAGGAAATTAGCAAATAAAACCAGGCGCACTAATGAACAGTAAAATAAAACAGAATATTATACAGCAGGGAAATACAGAATACAACAGGAAACCAGACAAACCAATTGATCCACAGGACAGTAAAACTAAATCAAAAACACACATGGCCAAGGTGGAGGTTATGTTTTTGGCAAAGTTGGTTTGTCTGTCTGTCTGTCTGTCTGCCTGTCTGTTAACAACATAACTCAAAAGCTTATGGACAGATTTTGATGAAATTTTCAGGAAATGTCAGAAATGTAATAAGGATAATTTTGGGAGTAATCAGGATCACACACATTCACGCCGCACTGCAGAGCAGCAATGCAATCTTTCTGACGAGCACCCTGTCCCAGCAGGAGTGTTTAGGAGCAAGGCGCCTCTGCCATAGCTGGATGATCCAGTCTTACCCGGTTCTCACATGCTTGCTCTTTATTTCTTTGTAATAATGGATCAGATTTGTATAGCACTTTTCAAGGCACCCAAAGCGCTTAGCATTACATCCATTATTCTTTCACCCCTCATTCATACTTGGTGATGGTGAGACTACATGCGTAGCCACAGTGTGATGTGTTTCGATCTCTTTGTCCGGGTTAAAAACCAGCTGCATTCTGGATGAGCTGCAGCTCTTTAAGGCCTCTTTTGGAAAGTCCTTTTAAAAGGCTGTTACAGTAATCCATGAAACACAACAAAAAACATAACAGTAATTTTTGTAAAGCAATTTGACAATTAAGACACAATTTCTAATTATAACAAAGGTCATTGACCTTTGATTTTGTTACAGTTTACTGCATTAGACAAACTTAAAGATGGACTATGCAGAATATGCAAAAATAAAGAAAGAAAGAAAATAAATGTATTGATATATATATCATAAAGCAGAGCAATCTCCTGTTTTAATGTAATACATTGCTTTATTGATCACATTTTTAGGTGTGATGGCTGTTTATCAGAATATTTCTTTATACTGGCATTCTTTAATTTAAAAAATATTTACTGAGTGGATTTTTTTTTTGTCCCCAAATATCTGCACATTGCATTAAATCTTCTTTGCAGTTTTTCATTTCATAGGCAAAATAATAATCAAGACCTTTAACTTTTTTTTAATTATTTGATTTATTTTAACAGGTGGTTGAAATAATAGTTAGCGCAGTAATGACATAGTAAAATAGGTAAATGGTCAAAACCTGAAACTCTTCAATACGACGAGGAGTTTTTGAATCTACACTTGGTGTAGCTAGCATATTGCTAACAATGGTACCTCTTTGGGTTCTGGTTTTTATTTTCATATATTTATGTATGTTGGTTATCACACTACCTTTTGTGTAGAATGTATTAATGGTAAAACGTTATTTAACTTGGCTTTTTCTAATGTGTTGAAGACCATAAGTCTTCAATACACCATAAGTGTGTTAAAGAAAATAAGTAGAGATTAAAAAAACATGTTAGTTAGATAAAAAACCTAAAAAAACTGCATTTGATTTTTCTTACGCTAAATTATATTTTTAAATTTTTTATTCTGTCCAGATTCTCATTGACCATATTAAAGGTCACCTTAATGAGTGTAGTCACATATCGCTGAATGTATTTCTCACATTGCATTGTGAAAAACGAGGTCTTGTCGACTGTTTAAAAAGTGTCTCAACCACAAACATTCTGTGAATTATGAAAGTCTTGGTTTGCTGCATTGCATCACGGATTTCTCACATCTTTATTGCTTTATCCAATTTTATTTTATCTTATTATTTGATCGGATTACTTGGATCTGAGGGATTAACAGTGGGAATCAAACAGTGTGTTTTTTCTATTTTTGTTGTTTAATTTGACCTCCCATAGACTACAGATGTAAAGTAGCTTTCTGGCTAATTTTAGCATTTGCATATGATATGTTCATCACTCTAAATTAATAAATATGCTTTTGGGTTTTTTTTTTGCTTGAAAACCTTTGCCATTTCAGTTTATCTCTCCCAAAACAACTACTACGTGTTTTTACAAGCCACATCAGTGCAATGACAGACTTTCTATTTTAAATTTTGTGCATCACCTATGCTTTTAGAAAGGGGTCACGCCATTTTGTAGGGGTGTCTGAATGTCCAGAGAGAGAAACATTGTGCACTCGAAATGCATTGCGGGCAGAAGCTCAACATGGCGCAACGAGGCGAATGAAAATTTTTTTATTGAATATATATGCAACAAAGAATAAAATACAACATAAGGAATAAAAATACAAACATTTACACACAACTTTGGATTGGATTTTTAATGACATCTTGACCACGTTGTGGTTGCCGTGGTGACGGCTGGTAATCACATGGTCTGTGGTGAGGGAAAAACAGATAGCTTCATTTCCAAATCGCCAAGAGAATGAGTGCACTATGTAGTGTGCAATATAGTGCAGCCCTATGTAGTGAACGAGGGGTTAGAGAGTAGGGTGGACATTTAGACACAGTCTTAGTGTGTTCTACATAAAATACTGTGGAAACCAATCCTACTAAGCTGCAGGAGAGGTTAGTGCAACTTAAGTGGCTGCAATGGCACAAAATCTGATTCTGTAAGCGTTCAAGTCTTTTCCAGAAACATTAAACTACAGCAATAGTGGTTTTAGTTTACCTCAAGATAACAAAGTTAGTGCAGTCTTCTTTTTCTGTTCAGACTGAAGACTGTTTCTCAGTCAGCTTGATGATAAATGCAGGGAACAGAGTGGATACAAAAACCTTTAGTAAAGCAGATGTTCATGCGATCTAAGTAAAGCGCATAGTTTACCAGATGTTGCCAGTACTGAATGAAACTACATCGAGTCCATGCTTCCTTCTTATGATTTAGCTAAGTTAGCGATTGTTCGTGCTGAATTACATAAGGAGTGTGTAGTGTCTAATTATTAGCATCATGTAGGTAGTATAAGCATATTTAGATGTCTTAAGCAAATTTAGGTATAAAAGTCTGTTTCTGCAAGTATCACATGGATTCAGCAAACACAACCAACCTTTGGAATTGAAAGTATCACAGGAGTTTGATCATATCAATGTAACCCTCAAGGTACAGAACCATGTGTCTCCAAATGCAAGCCCTATGACTGGCTCCAAAGGTCAGTTTAGGAATGTTTTTTTGTGAGAGCAAATGAAAAGGCTGCCATAGTGTAGACAGACAGGCTTTAACATTGATCCTGAGACCTCCAGATTTCTGTAATAAATGTTCTTATTATACATCAAGCTGGCGTCCGGAGCTCTTTTTTTTTTTGCCTCAAAGTAATTTTGTCATATCACCTGCTTCCATGAAAAAAAGGAAAAATGGCATCATGATTCAGAGATGAAGGCCACAACACAATTGCATTAGCAACAAGTGAAAGACACCCTAAAATCATTAAGTATTAAATAAATTAGACTTGAACTAGCATGCTAAGGAAAATAAACAAAAATGGTTAGAGACCGGAAAAATGTTCCAAATTACATTCTAATCAAAAGTGGTGCAGATTTTCATTGGTAGTGGTTGTAGCTAGCTAAATAAAAGACAAAGATGTGGTGTCTGGTTGACTCACGTTACATGGATAAAAGCAGAGTTTTGATCTTGCATCCACAATCTTCTGTTACAAGGAGGTATGAAGATTTTGGGCTTTTGGTTCAGGTGACAACTAGTTTTTCTGGTTCTGAATTTGAAGTATTGATTTGTTGGGAAAAAAAAAGTGGAGTCTTATGAAACATAATAACCGCCCCACTATCATATCAGCCATATCCTGGAAATTACCCACTGGTTATTATCTGAAGAATGAAAAACTAATATTAATAGGGACAGCTGTCCAGATATAGTGGTGTCACCTGTACACGAAAAGCTGAAGAATCGGATTAGACAGTTTGTGTGCCCGCTGCTGTGGCTGAACTCTGCTTAATGATGGACACAGCTGTCTGACTGAATGACTCCCATGTGTTAGTATGCCTCACTTTATATGTAGTGTGTGTTTTCCTTTTTTTTTCTGAGTGTGTGAAGATGAAGGATGCATTTCCATCTGAATGACTTGTGTATGTACGCAAGTGTGTGGAGTGCATTTGTGAAAAAGTTGTCTTAGTTTGTGTTACTCTGCAGTAGTGATAGATGATAGATATTTTTGACAGGTGTCTGGTAGGTGATGGATGGCTTGTATTTCACTAGTACAAATCCAGCAAGGACCCAGAGTTTCAGTGACTTACTGTGGAAAAAAAAGGGAATATGACTGGGGTATATTAGGTTTCCAGGTGACAATTTGAATAAATATAGAGTTAAACTTTTAATGATGCTTGTGGGGAAACTGGGTCACAGTGCTGAGAATAGTAACTGGATACAGCAAAGAAAAATGAGAATTCAATGTGAAATGCAATCACTATTTGCATATTAAAACTTGCAAATATGAATTTTATTTTAAGTCCCGTAATCTTCATCTATGTTCACTATGCATGATTGATTAGTTCAATATATTTAAATGCAGTTGGGTGAATCAGCTTGGAATTAACTGCTGATGTAGTTTGTGTAAATATGGTTCTTGTTGGTATATTGTAAGAAACAATGTGATATCTTTGTGAAGCATTTACCATCCAAAATCACAGTGTTCTGAATAAAAGTGGAGGTAAATTGTTTTGTGTGTCTGCATGTATGTAATTGATCCAATGCATAATTTGCTTGAGGGTACAGCCAAAAGAGTCATCCAAGTTTGGAAAGAAAACGATGCAATCTCCAAGGAAGGGTTTGTAACAATCCAGGATAGAGTAAACTCTCTGAAACTCCCTAGCAAAATAGGTTCTGGTTTACCCTCAAAGATTAAAGCAGCTTTTGAAGGTTTTAGTGCTGCACAGTGGAAACTCTGGGTTTGTGTATATTCCACCTTTGCCTTGAAAGGAGTCTTAGGAGAGGAGGACTACATTTCATGGAAAATCTTTGTAGGAGCAATGCAGTTGATGTGCTCCAGAGTTATTTATAGTGCGCAGACTAAGGATGCCCATGTCCCAAATATTTTGCAATTCTTTTGAAAAGATATATCGAAGACGTGTGTGCACTATGAAATTTCATTTAAATTTGCATTTTAAGTCTTGTATAAAAGATTATAGACCTGTTCATGGGTTTTGGTGCTTCTCATTTGAACGTGCTAATGTCACTTTGGGAGACTATCACACAAACAACCATGACACTGAGGTGAATATGATGTGCAAATGGCTCACTGAGTGGCAAGTAGCAAGACAACAAATAATATGCTCACCACCTTGGACTAGCTGTGATCCACACATGGAAACACTATTTCATAAGGCCCCCACTAGCACAGTTATTCATGCAGAACATTTTCAGGTTTTACATGATCTCATTCATGGTCATATTACCCATGACCACTTTGCACTTGATAGTACTGTTGAAACTTTGCTTCCACCGGTTAAATGTAGCACAATGACTATTTCAGATAATATTTATCTGCTTTCAGTGTTTAAGGTCAAATATCGAATTGACAGAAATCAGCAAGTATTCCTAAAGTACATGTAGAGAAACAGATATAGTTTAGCTGGTGACGTATTTTCAACACGTCACTACAGGTCAGGAACATCATCATTTGTGACAGCGAAGTGGTTGGGAATTGACAGTATCACAGGAGATCCCTTTGTTGACCCTAATGCTTTCATGCACCCAGGAGAGATATTTAATATATGTAAAGGTTGTGTTTGTTTATGGTAAATAATGGTTTGGTAATGATTGAACAATGCAGTGACAAAAGTTTATTGGTTTAAATAACAAGGGAAAAAATGGCATTTGGGGCAACACAGGTCTGGGAAATCATGCATTTGCCATGTTCACATGTCTCATTCATACCACTGAAGAGAATTGCAACTTTTGCCTATTGTCTTTTCTGCAGGAAGGCAAGAAACTGTTAATGTGTGGGCAATGCTACCCTCGGACAATTTATTTTTAGCCATGTGCCTCACTCAGCGATGGTCCCTAAGTCCACAAATTTTGATATTATATCTTGGTCAAAATTGTACAGTAACATTGACTGTAAATATTTGACTTTCAAAAGAATTTAACTGCTCGTTGCATGTTTTTGTAAAAAAAAACAACTTTACTATAAATACCAAAAGAAATGTTTTTTGTCATCATTGCTACACTGACATTCTGTTTTGAAATCTAGAAGAAAACCTGCACACCAAAATCAATTTAATAGGCCATTTGAATTTGTCAGGATTCTGGCCCTTTTTAAGTATCTTGACCTCAGATACATCAGAACAGACCGCAGGTTATATCCGGAACTCGTATATGACAAAAATCAGACACATCTGGTATCTGGACACAATATATATCCTCATGCAGCATCTTGTGTCCGGATATCACCAGATATGAAACATGTCTCAATATGCACAAGAAATGGTCCGGATTCCTTCCGGTATTTAGGAAAGTATCCCCTACAGATATCCATGGATTCTTGCCCTTTTCATGCAGCGACCAACACAAGTTTTCAAGTGTTTTAAGTTGCAACAATCACAAATAACTAAATAAATAAACGAATGCCCTGAAATTCTTAAGGGGCTGCTATACATTAGCTCACTAATCTAGCTTTGCATCACATTCAGGTTTTCTTTGTTCACAGTATCAATAAAAGTAATTATCCTGATTTGGTACTTTCTCTTTTCTGCATTATGATCAGTAATTGAGGCTAATTATTTCAAATTGGGTTTGTAAACATTTGTTACCACGAAAGAAGTAAAACTATTTCAAAAGAGCCATACTTAGTTACTGTGTATAAATAACAAGCGTGAATAAAATGAGTTTAAATGAGTATTATATTTTCTCACATTTTGCACTTCACAAGGACTCATGTTAAACTAAATTTAGTAACAATGGAACGCCACAGAGATGGATGCATAAAAATGGAAATGACAAGCAGATGTTAGAGAGGCACAAAGAAAAAAAGCACCAGGAGAGAAACAGTAATGAATGGAAAAACAGAAAGAAAGCAACCATTAAAAAAAAAGCCTGTAAGAGGGAGAGAGGAAGGAAATAGAATCAATCTTAAATTGCAGACTGATTAGAGATACCTGCAAAACACCCTGTGATGGATGTCCATGTGTGTATTGATTAGTCCCAAGCCTTTGATTGTTATAGCGTGAAGTGTGTATGGTTTACCCAATCACTGATGAGAGGGGCAGCACACAAGCTTACAGAGGAATCTGTGTCTGTAAGCAGGTAAACATGATTACACCCACATTATGATAATGAATGTATGAACAAACAGGCGGGGTTTTGTGATACACATGTTTTCTTTTTTTTTTTAATTATTATTTTTATTCAGCTAAATGGCCTTTTGGCTTAATCACCAGCAACAGAACCCAGGCAGATGAGCAATATCGTGCTCCAGTGCACTGTGGGACAAACTGATGGTGGAACTGCAGAGAATACTGTGATTTAGACTAATAAATGTGAAAAAGTGTTTGTTTTGCATTTACAGACAGCATATCCAGAGCTTTTCCAGCTCAGCAGGAAGTGTTTAAAGCTATAAGCTGACTTGCTGCATGTTGCAATACCAAATCAGCAGCAGCATGTCCTTGTGTCCATCAGCGATGTCAGCTTTCCAGAAGTTGTCGTTTACAAAACAGCAAACATGTGAAACAATTTTCTTTCTTTCTTCTTTAGTTTTTTTTTACACACACACACACATATATATGTA
>JBAMHW010000022.1:6580345-6601483 GCA_037177495.1 Rhadinocentrus ornatus
CTCTCACAGTGGACATGCACCTACGATGAAAATTTCAGACCCCTCCATGTTTCTAAGTGGGAGAACTTGCAAAATAGGAAGGTGTTCAAATACTTATTTTCCTCATTGTATATATATAATTTACAAAAAGTTTGGTTTCTTATAAAAGTTATTAACATGACTATAATTCTGGATATTTAAACATGTTAAAATTGCAGCTTTTGTCTTTGAAAAACTACTTAATCATCATATATCTTTAGAAAGCTGATGGCCCGTTGTGGGGTTAAACCACGCAGAGGAAATGTGATGGCACAGGATGACACAGAGTCCCTGTCAGCAGTCATGGACACATTAACAAACCTGTCAGCTGTAGATGGGAGATCTTTCATTCCCGTTTGTCGACATTCCTGTAGTAGTACATGACCACAGCTACCTTTCCACCCGCTTCAGTGGTCTTATGGACAACGCTCTCATGTACATTTCAGGTTAAAGGCCTTTACACACCTACTACGAAAATTTCGTCCGATAAATCGCACGGCAATATTGTTTTTCGAATCAATGAGAAGTTAAAGGAAACATTCACTTCAGTGACAAATTTCCATTAAGCGATTTTGTGAGATTTATTTTTTCGGACTGAGGTAGATTTTTCTTAATATTCGCATCCGACAGAGACACAATCGACCAATCACACGGCGTATTGATTGCGTCACCAGAGCCGGTGTTGCGAGCTATGCAAGTGTAACTTCTCGCTGCTACTGCTTTCAAACTTTGTATCACCGTGGCCGAGCGTCTTATTACATTTGTCTCACAACACTCGTGTTTGTTCGACAAGCGAGACAAGAATTACTGCGACAATGATCACAAAGACAATGTGTGGCAAACAATTGCCAACGAGCTAAGTTATGAAGATCCAAAAGTCGGTCCTGAAGCGGTCGTAATACCGCTTCAGCTCCTGGACTAAACAATCAAACTCCCCAAGCTCCCATCTCTTCTCAAAGATAGGATGTACCGGTGCGCTGTCTTTTTTTTTTTGGCAGCATCAGCACAATATTGTTGTTGCCTGATGTGGAGTCCACGTTTGTTTTTCCCACTTTCCGAATATCTTCAAAATTTATTCGCAATTTCGTATCGCACTTGGTGTGCATAAACAAAAATTATTCGTAATATCATGTTGTTTATTCGCAACGGTCCCAGTGTGTAATGGCCTTAAGTCTGAGTGAAACTCGATTTTTGCCTATAACATAGTGCCAATAGTCAAAATCTAGGGGAAAACATTGACCGTGCAAAAAAATAAGACTTTTTCCTCGAGGAGCACATCAGCTGCACACAGTATGGCGTAGACAGTCACCACCATATGCTGCTGACATTAGTTGTGTCCCTGTTTTTTAAGTTAAGGCTGCACCACATTGCCAAAATGACAAAAATTAAAGAAACAACATGCAACAGAAACTCCATGTTTTTTTTTTTGTTTTATAAGAGTTTTTACTTATATTACTGAGGTGTTTTTGAGTTTGTTTGAAGTTCTCTCTTACTCTGCTATGCCCCGTCTGGTTGTACAGTGAAATCTTAAATTGGGTAATTTAGTTGTATACCAACTCTGAGGCCTTTTCAGTGTTAAATTCAGTTCCACTGTCTCACTCAAACATCTCTTTTCTTTATCTCTGTCCTCCATGTGTATATCTCCACAATATTCTAGTTCTCTGTACAGGGTTAGGGTTAGGGTTGCATTTCTTGATGTAAATTTGTAAATCTTGTACCTATTTTGTATTGCAAATAAATGTCACTTTTATGTCCATTATGTTACAGACATTGAAGATAATAAGAATAATGGATTAAATGTTATAATAATATAAATATTACTAATATAATAAAATTATTTTAATTATTACATGTTTAAACTAACTGCAATAATAATTTTCATACAAAAAGTCCTTGGTTATAGCTCTTCTTTAGAATCTTTGGTTATAATTATTCATAAATATGCATTGTCATAGCTGCATTTCAAACAAACCAAACCCGTTGAAAATGGCTATAAAATTGATCAAGTTATGGTTATTTCTAAAATACATGCACCATTAAAACAATGTTATGAGGCTGCGTGCTGACTGTGGCAAGATGGCCGCCAATACAGATGTTCGATTCCATTGGAAGATGCCAAATTTGTGCCACCATTTTCAATACGGTATATCCACGAATATATAAACAGGTAAGAACCCTCCGAACTTTGTAGCTGCAGCACCCGCTTTGTTTGATAGCTGCTAGGTCATTCTTTGGAATAAGAAATGAAAACATGCTTATATCAGTAAGAGGTTTGGCCACTGACAGCAACCATCCATTTACAACTCTGCTTTGCATTTGAAGTCATTTCTTTGCCCATCTTTACCACTAGACGGCAGCGTCTTTCCCTCCCGCTCCCTCAAAATGCCTTACCATTTGCCAAGCTGTAGTTGTAAATAGGAATTTGTACTTAATCTGTCTTGGTTGGTTAAATAAAAAAATAGACAGCTCAGCTCATCCTACAAAGAGCTATGATTATGAATATTGTCATCATTTAAATAAGCTTAAAAGCACTGTTTAGTGTGCATAAATTCTCCTTCCTCAGAGCAGAACCTAAAGAATAAAACACTGGTGATTGTCACAATCTTTGTATGGGACCCAAAGGTTTAATCAAACATTTTACCAAAAGATTCCATTTGAGGCTAAAATAGTTGTGTATGATTACATGACTTTGTATTTACTGAACTGCATTATATAGTAGATGATTGGAATAGTCCCCACTTGATACTGAATGCAACAGGTTCTTTCTTTTTTCTGTGTGGTTTGAATTTTGTTCCATTACGTTTTAAATTTGGCTGACACTACCTCAACAATATACTTCTTTTTTGTTTGTTTGTTTTTTCTCTTGCACATAGCGCCACCACAGTACCTCAGATACTTTTATCTTCCCCTGTGGTACATTTTAGTCCTTTGAAGATTAAAAGCTACAATAAGCCACTGGCTTTGGGCTACCACTCAGCAAATGTCCTTTCAGCACAATTTAATGTGAATAAAAAGTCAGAATATTAGTGATAACTGATCAAGAAATAAGTATAAAAAACAATAAGGAGTTATTAGTAACAGGGAGGTGAAAATGGACAATAAAGAACAACGAAATAAATCGACGTGGAGGGAGAAAAAGGAGCAAATAAATTATAGCTAATTATTCTTTATTGCTGTGCAAAGTCAGGAACTCAGCATTCTGTAAGGTTATGAGCTGTGGAGCATGGTATGTGACCCTCTGAGAGAAAGATACTCACATTTATTTTCCAGCCCCAGCAGACTCGTGTCCTGCAGGTAACAATTAGTTAGGCTTTTTATTTCAAGTAGACATGTCCATGCATGTGTGAGACAGAGGACATGTTTTCTCTGGGCATGCATCTGTCTGCAAAATGTATTAAGATGTTTGTTTTTAATAAAGTTATAGCTAAACCTAATACCTAAAGTTCATATTCTTTTACCTTCATATCAGGGACAACGCTAGAGGGGTTGCCACAGGCCAGCTCGGAAATCTAATTAGACAACCCAGGTGCTGCCTCGGGTGATTGACTGGTCAGTGGAGGAGGACAAAAACATCTTTCCAGACCGACAGTAACACTACACAAGTTTGAAGTAAATTTTGAAGTATTTTCTTTATTAGTCATCATTTTAAAGTATTGATCTTTGGCTGCACATTTCTAGAAGAGAATTTGTCCCTGTGCACTTACAACCCCACTAAAGTACGGCTATTAACTTGATGTTAGCATGAAGCTACATAGCAGTGCTAATTTATGGCATTACTGTGTTACATTTAAAATAATGTGGGGAAGCCATGTAATTTTTATTTTTCAGTGAGGGTATTTAGGGTCTACACAACAACTCAGTTATTCAAGATTTTGACATTAGAGCAAAAAAAAAAAAAAACTATAAAGATGCTCAAAGAGCATGTCAGTATCCAAATGACTTAGCACTGACTAAGCTGGAGCTACTTGATTCAGTTTAATTTAAACAGGTGGCTAACAAGGCTGCTAACTGATTTTAAATTAAGTTTCAGCATGAAAATGTGGACAAAAAGGATCTTGTATCCAGCCTAATTTTGTATAGGAAGATATCAGAATGAAGGAAAGAGGCAATATTTCTGCCTTCTTTGGAAAGAAGAAGAAGTACACAGATGAGGCAAAGACAGATCCTAGCTGGAGCTAGACACAGAAGGATTCAGTCTCACATCATCACCAGACAGTTAAGCAGAAGTGGGTCACCCCAAAACAACCAACCTTTCAATGGACCTTTTTGAACTTAAAAATATTTCCATATGATCCAGATTAATAATTTTTATTAATTTAAGCTACTCTATGTCTTTATAAATTTAGTGAGAACGGTTTTTGATCTATCACTTTTAAAGCTGCCTCTACTCTTTTTGCAGAGGACATTCAGTATGATGTTGGCTAAGTGAACAACATCTGTGTCCTCCAGCTAACAAGCACAGCAGATTGTTGCGAATGGTAAAGATGTATGGGTGTGTGTCTGTGTCAGCTAAGTTCCCACAGCATTACTTACAGTGTTTGACAGTGAATGAGGACTGGCTTTGTGGAAACTTTGACAGGACCCAGGTTGATTTTACAGGATTATCTTACTTCTCTGGCAGATGTGCCACTTTTCCAAAGTTTTGACTACATTTCCAAACAGTGAAAAAACCCTGCAATCCTAATGCAGCTTACAAATGGAGTTGTTTGACTGACTGGCAGAAAGTTCTCCTGCAACTTTTTTTTTTTTTTACTTTTTTGTCTTAATCAATTAGTCAATTAGTGTATTGTTGCCTCTGATTTTAGATTGAATGCAAAAACAGCAAAAAGCCAGTCATGTAATTATCTGTACCACTTATTCCATGACGGGTCGCAGGGTAAGCTGGAGCCAATCCCAGCATTGTTTCAGGTGAGAGGCAGGGTACACCCTGGACAGGTCACCAGTCCATCGCAGGGCCAACATAGATATGGACAAACAACCAAGGAGAACTTAAAGTCACCAATTAACCTAACATGCATGTCTTTGGACGGTGGGAGGAAGCCGGAGAACCCAGAGAGAACCCACATATACACTGGGAGATTGATGTCTTGTTTTAGTTTACTTTCTTTAGTGTTCTTTCTCCTTTATGGATTGTAACATATTTAAGTGTGCTGTTTATGACATTTTATGAGTTATAAGATAAATTTGTATCGTATAAATCACAATTTTGTTACACGTTATGACTTTTATCATCAGTTACCTCAGATTTATGTTCTCAGTCACTAAATTTAAAGACCATCTCTAAATTTTAAACAAGAATCTGTAGAATTTGGAAGGTTTTGTGCAGGTTGCTTTTTATGCTAATCTGCAAGGTAAGCTGTGAGAGTTTAGAGAAGCAATTAACTTTTGACATGACTATCACCCATGGTTGCTACAGTTTGCTCCCACATCAGCCCACCGTATTGTTTACCACTTTGAAATGCCACTCAACAAAAGAACAGCCAGAGCAACTCAACCAATCTGCACCTGCTGCAAGACTATCAACTAAGTCCATCTCTAACACACACAAACACACATGCACACATTGTGGAGTCTTGACAAGAAGAATTAGTCTGACCCTTTAAAGATCTGAGGTGAGACCAGCTGTCAGGCATGAGGCATCACGTGTTTTCATGATAGTTAACGATATTAATTCTTCCAAGAATAAAGCTTCGAAATACCCACCGACATGTTATGTGTGTATCTAATTTCATTTTACACTAAAATACAAATAATTTTTATTTTATGATTTGTATTTTGGAGAACAGGTAATATTTACTCATTAAACAGACTAAAGAAGCTATTTTAACCAGCAGAGCCCAACATTTGCATACTTTTTCTCCTCCTTTTTACCTCCTCCCCCCAAAAACCTCACATACAGTTTCATTGCTATGCGGATGACACCCAGCTCTACCTCTTCACCAAACCTAACTCTACTTTCTCACCATCTTCCCTCACAGATTGTCTTCAAGAGATTAAGTCCTGGTTCGCCCCAAACTTTCTTAAATTAAACAGCAGCGAAACAGAAATTTTATTAATAGGCCCCAAATCCACCTTCTCCAAATCTGACAGGTTTTGCATTCCTATTAATGACACTTCCATTTCCCCCTCCCCTCAGGTATAAAGTCTGGGTGTCATCCTCGATAGCACTCTATCTTTTACATCACATTTCAACAATATAACCCGGTCAGCATATTTTCACCGCCTCCGCCCCTCCCTCACCCCTCACACCGCCGCCATACTTGTTCAGAGTCGTGTCACTTCCCGTCTCCATTACTGTAACTGCCTTCTGTTCGGTCTTTCCCAAAAGACACTTCATAAACTTCAACTGGTTCAGAATGCAGCAGCCCGGGTCATCACAATAACCCCTTCCACCCTTCACATCACCCCTGTCTTGCAGCAGCTCCACTGGCTCCCCGTCACCTACCGCATACACTACAAAATCCTGCTGTTCACCTTCAAAGCCATCCATAACCTCGCTCCTCCTTACCTCTCGACCTCCTCCATGTCTCCATACCAGTCCGTTCCCTCAGATCCTCCTCCTCCATCCACCTCACCGTCCCCCCTCCCCGCCTTGGGAGCAGAGCTTTCAGGCACCCACAAATGAAATGTGTTATTATTAATATTGTTATTATTATTATTATTATTATTATTTTCTTATGATTTGTGGCTTAAACACTATCATAAGCCTCAGTTATTCATGTCAAGTAGGAAACAAAATTAAAACTTCACCAGGGTGCCATGAACACGGAATAACTCGTGCAAAGGATGGCCAAAACCGATGCAATATGTTCAACTATGCATGTCAATCTTATCTTATGCAATCTGTAAGATCAGTTCCATTACATCTCTTTGAACTTTCTTTGAACAACAGTTTTAAAGTAATTGGTAGTAAGGACGTCTTAATGAAACACCCAAAAATATAATAATTTCATGTATTTTTTTTATCAAATATTTATAGATTTTATATACAATTTTTAGCCATTTTAACATCTAATGTCTTAGATTCAAATAAAATCTTTGGACATATTTAATTAAATTCGGTTAAAGACGTCTATTACATGTTTACGTAGAATCTAATGATACTTGAGGAAAAACAAAAAAAATTACTCATATGCACAAAACACACCTTTTTGTATAATTGCAATGTTAACTTCCAATGGAAAAATATTTCCTCTCAATATGAAGAAAGAAAAATTAGATAAATGAATAAGAAACAGAAAGTAAATACAACCAGCTGTGTGGTGCACTGAAACCTACTGGGAATGTTACACAGCCTCATGTGCACGAGTTAAAGTGAGAGCAGCTTGTTTTAATTAAAGTTAATAGAGTTCATTTATTTTCTGACCTTAGTGACATTACAGTCTGGCTGTAAAGAATTAACGTCATGTATCCCCTCTTTAACCCACCATAACATGAACACACTCACATATACTCTATGTTTGTAGGATTAACCTTAAATAACAGGATGGTGATAGGTCTCAGGACCTTTCACCTGACCTGTGTGGCTTATCAATAGAGTTAAACACCACTCAGTTGTACAATGTAGAACTAAAACACAGTGAAGAGGTCATGGATGGGAAGTGTAACACACTTTGACAACAGCCATCCTTATGAGGACATTGATCTCTGATCGGTTTGAGTGGCCTGATGTAAACCCTAAACTTCAAACATGCGGTCACATGAATTAAAGCAGCAAAACTGAAGCTCATTTCCAGTTCACCGTATTACTTGTTATCAAAAGTCCAAGTGGAATTAATTTATTGATTTATATAGTGTTTGGTTTTGTAAATCAAATCAAATCAAGTTTATTTGTATAGCCCTGTATCACAACAAAGTTGTCTCAGAGGACTTTACAGAAAGAGGTGTAAATAAACAGAGTCAGTAATAAACAACATAAATGTACAGATAAAGATAAAGATAAATGTACATGTTAAGGCACTGAGGACTGTGGTTATTACCCGTTCTATAGTTTGACTGTTTAGCTTTATCAATTTCTTGCCGAGGATTTTTAGTTCTCTTCTGAAGTCATAATTACACAAAGCAGCAAAGCCAATGAAGAGTGAGTATTTGAAGAGAGCCAAGGTGAACAACACTGACACTAATGTTGGAAGTCATGACATTCCAAATTGGCCTGAAACTAGCAAACTATGCCATCTAGCTGTGTACACGACAACTAGCTAACAAACCGTTCTTCCCAAGTACTGGATATTGTACACCACACACTTAAAATCTAACTTTAGCGGTTTTTAACCTGTACTGGAACCTTAGAATTTTACACGTCAGTTTTATTTTCCTCAAAAAATAAATTTTTATGGCCGGAGAGATCATTTTTCTTTTTAGGATTTAGAAATTCTTTTCAACTCCACAAACTTTAGTCTAATTAACACCCCAGGTTACTTAACTTTTGTTCACTTCTCGAAACATTTCATTCATGAAATAAGATTCTGGTTTCATCATATTTGCATTTCACAATGTTGATTTCATTTCCCCGTTCGAACCTATGTACATATTTTCCCCTGACATTTATGCATGATTAGACTAGTAATAAATAATTCATATTTATCCAAAACTGGTCTGGTTTTGTGAATGTTCTTTTTGAATCATGTTTCATGTCAATTCGAATTTAGAATTCACCATTTGAACGTTCTGAGACTGATTGATTAATAACTGATTTGATTTGACTAGCTTGAATTAATTACTTTATTGAATTAATTAATTTAGTAATCTAATGGTGTCCACACAGCCATTAGATTGCTCTTTCAGCTATCTGTGTGGTGGTGCCCTGAGGTAATAAAAAAATTAAAAATTTTATGTAATTTTTAAAATTTAATTTTCATCCCAAACATTTGTAATGTTTATGATGCAAATCACTACAAGGATGAATAGTGGTCAGTAAAAAATGTAAACTATCATATTAGATGCTCACTTTGGTGAAATCACATTGGGCCGGTTGTTTAAAAAATTTAATCTGGATAAAAGCTATCCGGATTTGGTAATCCTTCTTTGCGGGACGGCGGATCATGTAATCCAGCTTACTTTTACCCCGGTTGTTCAAAGCAAAATAGGATTTGATCACCCTGATCCAAAATCCCATTTTTCAAGATCACCAAATCTGGATTTCCAGCATATAGATCAATTTGCGCTGCCGGCCATGTGGAGAACAACAACAGGTAGAAGAGACGGTTTACATGCTTTGCGAGTGGACCACCGGGACCTTGTAACATAATACGTGCAGGTATTGTCCTGCATAACATCACTACCAGGCAGAATCTCGCTCTCTGTGACAATGTTTTCAAGATTTAATCCGGCTTACTATTTTATTGATTTTATTGTGATACGCTGCCTTTTATTATTTCTTAATATCTGTAATGCTTTTGTTTTTATGTAAAGCACTTTGAACTGTCCTGAACATGAAATGTGCAATACAAATAAACTGCCTTGCCTTAATGACGCACCTGAGCCGCGTGTTGAGGTAGCGGCCCAACCTCTGTCATTCTGTCATAATGAGCGTGCGTACGGGACGTGCAATCGTTAGAAATTTCTTCTTTTGACAGGTTCTTTTCTGATTATGTAATAATGAATAAGAGGAAAATTGAATATTTTATTTGTGTTTCTTATTGGATTTGTTGTGGCGTTTATTTGTTTTTTCTTTTCTTTTGTTTTATTTTGAGCAACCCAAACTGAGATTTTTTCCGGATAACTACCAGGAAGGGATTATGTGATCCAAGCAGATTTCGGAATCCAGATTTCCAGTTTTTCAAGATTTCCGATAACCGGATTATGTTTGAACAACCGGCCCCTAGTAATAAAAGCAACAGTATAACTCATTGGTTTGTTTAATTGTGAAAGTAAGAGCATTTCCACACTAGTGTTGGACACATTAATTAAAAAAATTATAGTTACTTCTCCCAAAAAGTAAGTAACTAAGTAAGTTAATGATGGAGTAACAGCATTATGAAATAACTAAGTGGAAAATCTGTCAATTTATTATTTTTTTTTAATGTTGAGATGTGTTCCCTATAACATTACTTCAACTGCATGTTCAATTATTTATGATAAAACTGATTATTAGATGTGACTAATAAATTAAATGAGAACTTAAAAGAATAAACAGCTAAGAGAAAGAAACATTGGCAATAATATATAAAGTTATGTGGCTCCATCTCCTTTGTTCATGAAGAGGTGCTTCCCATGATTGTAATTGTGTACAGCCATTGTGAAGAAGCACTTTGTTTCTTGGCATAATGGACATTTCATAATAACATTCTTGTCTATTATCTCACTCAAGGAAAAATTAGTCTGTGCTTCCAGCTAAAAAATCCTTCCTTTGTTTTCTCTGGACCGACAATGCTCATATGCTTCTCTTGGACATTTGTACGAGTGGCTGTGTGCATGTCTGTTCAGCTTGCCCAAGCTTCTGTCTGGCTTACCATGATGTTTGTATAATGCGTGTATATCATTTTGATTTTGTTGGGTTTAAAATAGGACAATGCTTATTAATTGACATGAGGTTTGCCATGTATAAATGCCAGATTTAGCACTTGAGGCTAATTTTCATCTGTAGTCCAAAAGCAGGTCAATGTAAGAAAAAACATGAACATACAAGGATTGTTAGGATAAATAAAGAGTTCATTAAAAAATAACAAGGTTTCCCAGCAACCACAACAGGTGAGTCTGCTTCTTTGTTTTGAGACTTAAAGAAGTACATACAGTTTTTTTTAATGTAAATGCAAGTATGAATTGTTTAACCACTTTTGTACAGACAACATTGCAGATGAAAGTTCCTTAAAAGAATTTTAGTTTTTGCACATAGATAGACCAAAGTGATTACAGTGCATACATTTTACACACTGCAGATGGACAAGCATCTGGCAAATTATTAATTTAAAGAGTAAATGAAAAAAGGCCCAAGGTTGAAGCCTTGTGAAACACCCATATCATTATTTATTATGGGGGAGGTGGTATTGCTTACCCAAACACCCTGTTTCCTATTTTCCAGATACGATTTTAACCACTGATTTAAAGTTGGTGAAAAATTATATTTTTTTATTTTATGAATTAGAAGGTCAAGATTAACATAAACAGCTTCCATTACACTTCTTTAATCTAGTTTTGATCAAATGTTTTACAGTAAAAGATTGTTTGCTGCCACAGTGCAGTGTTTTTTCCTAAAACCAAACTGCTTGGATGCAATACATTCTTTTTTAAATTCAGATGTGATGTAATTTTTACAGAGATGGCTTTTTAAATTACTTAAAATAGCTGGGATATAGCTAATGGGTCTGTAGTTGGTCACATCTAAACAGTTGCCTGCCTGTGTAATTACAGCAGATATACAAGCACTAAGGAAAACTTCTGTATTTCTTTTGACTTTCTTTGTTTTTTTCTTTTTGTTTTTTACAACAAGCCCTGAGTATTTCATTACTTTTAAATCTTGTCCTGTGAAGCAATTATACCACTTCTTGTGTTACCTTGACTACAGCATATTAGCTGGAGGACTAAATTTCAACCACATTACACTCTATTGCAGCAGAATATTGCTGAACCGTGAAAAGAATAAAGGTTTATGCAGTGACGTGACTTCAGTGGACTCAGCCCAACAGCTTTACTGTGTTTGGTGTTTTCATGAGTTCACAAGAGGACCTCGTCTCTCTTAGATACACATTCATGCTGTCATTGCTAATGGTAAGCTCGATCCATTAGCATACAGGGCAGAGTGTGTCAAAAAATAAGCAAAATTCTACCATAAAATTTTGCTACATAAAATTTCATTAAAAATACGTTGTGAATGTGTGTGTGTGTGACTGTGCAAACCCTATCTGACGTTGTGCAGAAACCTCCTGGCTGAAATATAACCACTCAAGCATGATAATCATGGCTACTGTGGCACCATTAACATTTGCAGGCTAACCTGTCATCTTCTTCTTAGTATGCTTGAGTTACCGAACCCACTCTGTGCAGACTGTGTAAGTAAATGATATTTTCTCCCTATATTTATATGAGTAAAGGTACGTAAGCATGCCATCACCTTTTCTGTTTGGTGAAACAGAATTTGCATGCTTAACTGGGTGGCCTGTGTACATGGATCTGGTTTTCTGCATGAGTGAGGTCAGTTAGAGGCCCTTTCTGTATCAAACTGCAGATGGATCAAAGGCCACTAACTAAGTAAAATATAATGCAGATCTCAGAGGGCTTTTTCTTTTAAATGATCATGGGGATCTTTGCTGGAACAAGAAATTCTGTTTTATTCTTTTTGAAGATAAAACAGAATTAGGTGTTCAATGTGCAGCAATGACACAGCGTTAAAATAATGGCAGCTGAGCTCTTTAACTCAACCAGTAAAGGATATGCACCTCATACAAGGGCAGGAGTCTTGCAACTATAGATCAAAATTAAAAACCAAGATGCAGAAATTTTATCTATTTTAGTTCTCTTATTCAATATTTCCCTCTCAATTCAACTGTGTCTCTCAGATTAAGACCAAAGCCAACCCTAAATAATGCTAATAAAGAAAAGTATGTTGATTGACAGCATATAGGTTCCTGTTTGACTGTGAAATCTGTAGATTAAAAGTTAATTCTGCTAAAATAAGTGTCAAGTTGATGGGCTTACACCTTCCTTTGTCATCCTGATATGCTGGACTGGATGTGTTTTAGTCATAGATATTCTGACCAGTTCTTCTGGTCATATACTTTATACAGTTTTTCTGGTATACTTTGGAAACTCCAACAGAGAAAAACTGATAAAAAAAAACAGGATATACCATCTGTGGGAGCAGTAATGCAGCAAAACAACATTTAACTTTAACAAGAACAACTTCATCTTTCACTATTTGATGTTTTGCTTAATTTTCTGCCGTACAATTGATTGAATGAAATGGCACATAAACACAACAGAAAGTATTTTATTTATTTTAATAACACTGGATGGAAACAATATAATGGACGAAACATATTCAGCCGCACAAGTGGGAGGATGGAACAGGCCATTGAAAGAAGAAAAGTTGTATGCTTTCTCTTCAGATGATTACGATAAAGGAAATGGGTCTTCTTCATGCCATGTTGTATGCTAGGATGGGAGTGCCATCTTCAAAGGAATACCCTCCCATTACCTCTGTTTACAATTATTGCTACCTGGTTAGATTTTGATTTAGTTTGGCTGAAAATGGTGAAATCTAGTGGATAAGGGAAGCAATCAAAGAAGAGAAAAGGAGAGAAAGTAGACCTTACTGGGATTATTCGGCATACTGCTGTATGCATGATGTGCTTATTAATCACCAAACATAATGCTAAAATCTGATGCCATGCTGAATCTAATGGTTGTTCACAGTTATTTTCTTATTCTCTGCAATCATTTATGGTGAATTTTATGAGTCATGATATTAATAATTAAGATGTTTTAGAATTTGATGTCACAAAAAGTCATTTTTTTATGTATAAGACAGCTTAAATTTATTCATTAGGATTCGAAATGGACTTAGATTTTAGAGCGTGAATAAGTTTGAGGAAGACTGCCATGAATTTAGATTTAAGGTTCCTTTTTTATGCAAAACATAAATAAATCAGTGTGCTGCAATTACACATATGAAATTTATAAAATAATCAACACAAATGCTCCCTGAACACATTTGGCATTGTTTGGCATCTTCTCCCAGAAATTTAGATTCTGTTCTTGTTCTACTCCATATTCAAGGCTCCTTGTGCTTTATTTCTCAGTGTTGTCAAATGGTTATCACTTTCTGAATAACTTCCATTTCACAGTTCTTGATGCCAGTGTACTAAAGGGGACATTAAAATAGTTATATTGACTTTGTGCCCTTAGCCAATTTCATCACAAAAAGATAGAGTTCATTATATGTTGAAGGTCCCATATTATACAATTTCCTATGGGTGTTAGAGGACCAACAGCATTGATTTCAAAATGTATTACCCCAAATTCAGCCCTGGTCCTTCATTTCAGCCATTCCAAATGTAGCTCTAATGAGCTCTACTGTGAACAGGTTGTTCCTGTGTCTGAACCTTTAAATGTTCAAGAGTCGTCCCTGTCCATGCTCCTCTCTGACAGAGGGTCTGGCTTTTGCCGGCGCCTGCTCAGTGATTTTAGAGGGCAGGCTCACCTAGCCAGGGGGAGAGGGGGTCAATGACAGTATCCACTACCAGGGGCAGTGGTAATTTCCCTTTGTGAGGTCACAAAGGGAAAGATCTCAGACTCACCCATTTGAGCACACACTTGCTAAAAGTGGAGCAAGGAAGTAAGAGAGCTGATAGAATTTTTTTCATTTTTAGGCATCATACACAGGCTATGAGGACACATATGACTGTTAGAAAACCTTCAGAAAGTGAATTTTGCATAATATAGGACCTTGAATCCTCAATAAATGTAAAATATGGAGTATTTTGTTGGAATTTGTCTGCAAACATATGTATCTGTCAGTAAGTCAGTCAGTCATTATCTGTACCGCTTAATCCATTACGGGTCGCAGGGTGAGCTGGAGCCTATCCCAGCAGTGTTTCAGGTGAAAGGCAGGGTGCACCCTGGACAGGTCACCAGTCCATCGCAGGGCCAACATAGAGAGGGACAAACTGCCATTCACGCACACACTCATTCCTAGGGAGAATTTAGAGTGACCAGTTAACCTAACATGCATTTCTTTGTGTCTGTGAATGAAAAATACCTAAATTACCAAAAGCATGGTTTTATAGCACATAATAAAGGGTCAATATATACAATGACATAAACTAAAAGTGCACAAAAATTAGGATATTGGAAAACAACTAATACAGGTAATATGCACATTTACTACCTGGTCAAATTTTATTTTTACATTTTATTTAATTTTTTAATTTTAATTTTTTTTAAACCTGTCCTGTCCAGCATCATAGCAGCAGAATGATAGTCTGGTTGCCGAACAAATTTGCTTTGCCAAGGGGAGGCTTATGAGTAAAAGGCTCCTCTTGATAGTCTGATTCCTTTATTTATTTATTTACTGTTATTTATTTACTTTGAATCATGGAATCTAGGGAATCTTGCTGGACCCGACCGGAGGGGACAGAAAAGGAAAGAAGACAGCAAAAAGAAGTTAAAGGGAAAGCAGAAAGAAGAAGAAAGAAGAGAGAAAAACACTACAAACAGAAGACAACGACCCTTCAATCCACACTAACAAACTTCTACCACCCCCCACCCCCCTTTTTGTTCTGCAGGATATCAGGGTTGTTCCAGATGGGTGTAAGCTTACATGGAAAAAGTGAAGACTTGGTAATTTTTAGAAATTCCCACCAAGCCATTAACGAGGAGCTGATATTAATACTTTTAAAACACTTATGTGGTTTGATGGCTGAGCCGATGAATGGCAGGTCAGAGATTACTAGATCTTCACACAATGCTTGTCCTACATCCAACCATGGTTCATCCAGACCGCTCGGCTTAAGCCATGTGGAGATATATTGCAGCTTGTTAGCTAAGAAATAGTGATTAAAGTTTGGTAAGTCCAATCTTTAGTCTGTTGTAAAGTTTTTAGACTGATACGTGATGGGTTTTTTTCCATATAAATATGGATATATGTGAGTCCAGTGACTTAAACCAGTTGGAAGATGGTTTAGTGGGTATCATTGAAAACAGGTAGTTGACTTTAGGTAGTTGAATTTTATAACCACATATATTTTCTTCAGGTCATTATAACTAACAGCACATTGAAAAAGATAAAATAAAATCACCTTCCCACCAAACTGAAATATTCACTGCATCTCTTTATAAAATCATTATTTTCACATTTCAAAGAAACTGGAGGTCAGTTACATCAGATTAAATGATATGCATGGCCGTAGGTTAATTCAGCCTATTCACTGTGATTAATCCTCAGTAAAAAAAACTGTCTGCCACCAGTATTTGAATTTTCAAGGATGTGTCATGGACATACCAATTTATTCTGAGGGGAATCTACTCTTACTGAAATTCACAGAAGAGAGATGAAGCATGTTCACAAACCTTTCATGAATGTAAAAAGAGGGGATAATGCTATCGTATAATATAAATTAGGAATGAAATGTTATTTTTATAGATGCAGTAGTAATAAATTTGTTTGTTTTCCTGCTTAACACATTGCACTATTGATATGAAAGGTCTTGATGATAATTTCATAAACACACCAACATTGCTGACTTGTTTTGGACCCTTTGTTGTTTTTAACAACTGCTTTTACCTTAATGCTAATTGTCAAATTGTAGAAGGGTTCAAGAACACTTTATCAGGTTGGATTTAGTGTCAGCAAGCAAAATAAAAAAAATTTTTATTCTCACTGCTGGCATGTTTGTCTTTTCTTATAAATGAAATGCACTCATGCCCCGTTTCTAGATTACATCAACAAGGGTCACATCTAAGTCAGGTTTTGAAGGGCACCTATGGTGAGATGGTCAACATGACAATTTATTTGGGCTTTAGAAAACAAAGCCAAGACATGAGTCTTTAAACATATTTTTTATTTTCCATGCAGATAATATGCCCCAACAATCTGTTGTCCAATGACATCCTTTCATCAGTTTCAGCATTTGCTTTGTTGAGTTTGAGTGCTCACAAAGCCATTCAGAGCTGTATGGATTACAGGAGGCACATTGCCAAATTAACCATCAGGACCATCAGACTCGCTCTCTGGGTTCATTTCCTTCAACTGTGCCTGCACTTTCAGTAATAAAAGCTGGCACAGTGTACCCAAAAGGTATTCTACCCCCATGGAGATAACATATATATATATATATATTCTAAAACGTTAAATCAGGTGTTACTAAGGTGGTTAACAGCAGCTGTGGTCTTTTCTCAAATATGGCACATTTCGTTATAAAAGGTTAGTAAGTGTTCTTAACTCAATAATCTAAACATTTTTGATTCACAGTATTAGTAGCAAATTCTTCTTATTTTTCATTGGGTGGAAAAAGCATCTATTTGTCCTTGCACATACTTTAGTTTACAATGAGCCTAATTCATACATTTTTAATTATGCAGATTTGACGTCATCTTGTGGAATGACACAAGATGTATATATATTAAGGCTGGCAAAAAAATTACGCGTTAACAAATTTATGTAATTAATTGCAATATTTAAGGCATGACCAGTATCCGTTATTTATGACGGCGAAACATGGAGGTGTCTAGAGGCAACATGGAATCACATGGTTGGCTCTGTGCATATATCTATCACCTGCACTTTTCCAGCATTATTAAAGAAAACTTTTCACGTAGTGTTGCACATTTGTCACTGCTCCAGTCGTCTTTGCCTCCGCCTCTCACCTTCCCTCTCCGGTAGTTCCGTGGCCGGCTGTCGGGGATCAGATTTCCTGTTGCTAGAATCAGATTTTCTGTCGCTAGTACCATCTCTCTTGGTGCGTTTGTTTACTGTTCAGCTGAGGAGGAGGAAGCTAGCAGTTCATGGTTCACACTGGCACATACTTACCCAGAAGTATTGATTTTGGAAGTGCTAGCAATACTGCTGACTCCAAATTCACATTTAAATCACATTCCTCAGCAGGAATTAAACCATTTAAAAAACAATGTGGTGCACTTCATCTCAAAGGTGGAGAGTATGACATTCTGTTTAAGAAAAATAGTTTTGGGCAGATGTTCAAAGCATCACACACCTGAAAAACCATCCCTACAGAACTCAGTTGCATCAATAGTAACTTTCTCCGAAGGTGGCTCTTGGACAATCAAATATGCGCACACATTTTTAACCATGTGCTTTGGGTCATGTATATAGTAACATTGTTGTTTGTTATATATGTTTATTGCATGACTGACTTACTTTTGTTAATTTTTAATGAACTCTTTATTTATCCTAACAATCCTTGTATGTTCATGTTTTTTCTTACATTGACCTGCTATTGGACTACAGATGAAAATAAGTCTCAAGAGCTAAATCTGGCATTTATACATGGCAAACCTCATGTCAATTAATAAGCATTGTGCTATTTTAAACCCAACAAAATCAAATTAATATACACTATATCAGGGGTCTCCAACCTCTGGCTCCGGAGCCACAAATGTCTCTCTGAACCTTTCAAAATGCCTCTAAATCCATGGCAAAAATATTTTTTAAAATCTATTTTACTTGTCATTAGACTAGAAACTATGGACTTTTTTTTTTTTTTTAACTTTACATAATGTTTCACATATATCTACATCCCTTAGAAAAAAGTTTGTCCATCCTATTTTTATAAAGGTTTTATGTTTTGTTTTTTTTGCATTTTAAAACCTAAAAATGGAGATAAACACGCAGTTCTTCAAAAATATTAAATATGTTATGGTGGTTCTACAAAAAAAAAACATTTTTGAAAATATTGACTTGTAACATTTGCAGCTCTAAAGGAGTTTTATTAGCTGGCTGAAGGAAAAATGGCCCTTTGGATTGTAAAGGCTGCTGACCCCTGCACTAAACAAATAACACATTTAGTAGCAGTTTTCTCTTTAAACAATAACAGTTAAAATATTTTTTCATATAGATTCATAAAATCACATATTTATGACAAAGAAGGAGGACATTTCAGGATTTACTAACTAAAAAGGTCAAAAGTCAGCAGGATGAATTTAAAGCTGTGAAGCTGCTTCCTTCTAAACAGAAGGAGCAATAACTGATGAATATCAGCATCAGGTGAACAGACAGAAAGCAGGATTACAATCTCACAGCTTCTAGATGGTGAGGAGAGAGAAATATTTAAAATATGCACAATAACTTCCATCCATGCACCTTTCGTGCTTCATTATCCAGATTTCTGGCTATAAATTCTCTAACTTTGTGGTTTTCATGTTTAATTTCTGTTTAGATCGTGATTTGGGTTTTTGGTTGTGTCATGTTTGTTCAGTTTTCCCTCATGTGCTGTGTTTTCTGTCCCTGGCTCATTAGCTCACCTGGTTTGATTTTGATTCACTTCACCTGTTTTCAATTTATTCCCCTCTGTACATATACCCCATGGTTCCAGTTCTTCCCTGTCAGATCCTTTTGGTTTATTTCTGTCGTGTGTAGTTCCCTGTCCTGAGTTTTTGAAAACCAGTTTTTCATCGCAGTTCAGCTTCTGCATGATCGATCTGCATTTGGGTCCTCACCTCCACTGCCATTCATGAATATGTGAAATCATGTCGACTTCTTCTCAATGAGTGGCCCTTCCAAAGGCCCCTTCCCTGTCCAATAGCGCTCAGAGCTGCAGTCAGAGCAGGAGACGTTCACCTCTGCTCCATGACCAGACTGAAAATGAACCATTCAAAGCTGATCCCGCTTAGGTTTACAGTTACATTTTGTTGTCTATTAACGAAGAGTGTGGAGGAAAACATTTTGAAAGTTAAATGTACTGGAACATGTTGTAGACTCCTAATTAAAGAATAGCCAGAGCTGCTAGTTAAAGTACCAAAAATGAGACAGACCTAAAGTTCTGTTAAGTTTGGGCCAATGTAGAAAAAAAATAAATAAAAAATAGTAGAAAATTTATTTTTCTGATGTTCTTTTTATCTGTTTTGAATTGAAATTAAAAGCAATTTTTTCCAGACAGTACTAGAGCATGACAATACAATTAATAATGCTACAATTACAATATTTTGTCTGTCTATCAAATGATTCAGTCATCCACTAAAAATGGTCCTTTTTGAAGCAAATATGTGATTAAAAAGTGATTAATCAAGATTTAATCACATAGCCTGTAATTAGATGATTTTTTTAATCAAGTGCTACCTCTAATTAATATATATATATATATATAAAATGTAACCACTGCTCTATATAATAAGCTTTAAATTTTCCAACATTTACATTTATAAATGCAAAAATGAGTGGAAAAAATAGCCAAAGACAGATGTTTCCTTTTGATATAACAGGTCTAATATGCACAATGTGATAAACCTTTTCCATACAGATACCCCTTTGTCTTGAATATATAAACAAAATCTCGTTTATAATCTAGAGCCATAAACTTAAACCTTAACAGAACCTTTTGGTAGTTATGAGGAGAAAATTTGTCCTTACCTGATTTTATTTTTTTTTACTGAAAAGTGATACATTTTCTAACACTCATAATTCAGTGAGTTCAAACTGAAAATGAAAACTTGAGATTTAAAGCTGCCCATACGAGAAATATCATCATTATAACAGTTCAAATCTTCAATTGATAATACTAAAGATAAAACATTTGAATGTTCTCAGAATACAAAGATGCCATCAAGGTGATGATTACTGTTCATACATATCAGGTCCTCCACTCCTGCTAATCATTTTTGTAAGGTTATAGGAAACAAGAACCTTCTTGCTTGCCTTTATTTCTCTCTCTGATAAACAATCGTTCACCCAAACGGCAGCCTATCTGGCTGGAATGGGGATGAGGTAAACCGCTCTATCAAAAGCCAGAGATAAAAATAGAGCAAATAAATTGAGAGCAACATTGGCTTCAGCAGCTTCCATTTTCCTGGTTTTCTCTTATAATTTTGGTTGCTCGTCATGCTAAACCTTTGTCCTAAATTTAAAGATCACTGCGCTGTTTGTTTTTTTTCCACTAAAAGATGACACTGGCAGCTTAAGGTAATGAGATGTTAAATTAAATATGGAGGGTATGCTTCCCAATATGTCTACCAGTGTAGGAGCATAAGGCTGGATAATGCTCCAACTGTTTCTCGACATGTTGCTTTCATGACCTTTAACTTGTCTCCTATACTGTGATTGTTGGGATAATGTATACATTTTAAACTACAGAAATGTAATTGTAAACACATCAATTGTTGAAATTGAGTGATTTTATATATTTATAAGATTTTTTTCTTTTTTTTTTTTCATAGCCAGCAAAATCTTTTGAATAAAAGTTGTAAGAGAGACACAAAGGAATGGACAAGGGTGCAAACAAAAAAATATAGCTTAGCCAAATTGTATCTACCCCTGGTAACTGGATGCATGCTCTTTAGGCTCAGTCATGTTTCCACTTCATCCATGTTCAGATATGAATGGCCTTTTTTTTCTTATTTAAGTTTTGTAATTGTTTTTTGGTCTGATATTCACATGTTGTCACGTTTGGTGGTGCTTATGAGAATGGACCCAAAAGCAGAGGCCAAGAGCTGGAGAAGAAAAACAGTTTATTA
>JBAMHW010000022.1:6601583-6617458 GCA_037177495.1 Rhadinocentrus ornatus
AGTCTCCGCCCTGAGCTCCCAGGCAACCTGCTCCAACCCACCTGAAAACAGGAAGAACAGCCAGAACCATGACACATGTCACATGATGTCAGAATGTAAAATGGACTGTAACCTTAATAGTTTTTTTTTTTACCTATAAACGTTTGCATGCACATGCTATTGCTGAGTGTTTAAGAAGCTGTTCTCTAACAAGATGTTAGATGGTAAAAGAAAGAAAAAAAACAACATTCCATGAAGCATGAAGTAGCCACTAAGTCTAATATCCCTAACCTTCTTATATGAAGGAAAGAAGGATGGTTGCAAGGTAAAATATTGTATTTAAGTCCTAACTATGATTATTTCCTCACCATAACCCTCTGTTGCAACTTTAAGACAACTAGAAAATGGTGAATTTTCATTACAAGTTGAGTATCCATGTTACTATGGCAACCTGTAAAATGGTGCCTGTAAAGGCTAAGTTAAAAAAAAAGAATGTATTTTAGACTAAAAAGTTTCTAACTTCAGTAAAAAATTTGCAGAAACTAAACAAGGGCGTGGAAAAAGTGTTTTATCAAAACTGTCAATATAAATTTGTTTTGATCTCACAACACACAAGGGCTTGAAAGTGCTGTGCTCAGTGTGTATACTGCAGCACATACACATTTCAGAAGAATTTTACTCAATCTGAATATAAAGTGTAACTCTGCAGTTTCATCATCAATAAATGTTTGGATGTTCTTCCCTTTTTAAGGCCATTACACACTGGGACCGTTGCGAATAATTCGGAGGAGAAATTTCAAAGTTGTTGTCTATGTACACCAAGTGTGTACGAAAGTGTGAATAAATTATGAAGATTCTAAAACATATTCGGAAAGTGGTAAAGGCCTTTAGTTGTGAAACAATTGAAGCATGTTCAAGGAGAGTCATGCAAAATCAAAAATTTAACTCTCACTTCATGATTGTAGCTGTGGAATGGCTGCTAGATAAATTAGTAAAGGAATTAAACTAATTGGCATCCAAGCATCAATGCAATTTTAAAAAAGCACAGCTAAAATAAATCTAACGTGTGGCTAGTTTGGGAAGGCTCAATCAAAGAATAAGAAATTGCTAATTTGGATTAAACATGTGAAGATAATTTCACCACAAATCCCCACGTTCAGTCATGAATATGGACTCAATCGGGGGGGGATGAAAAAAAAATGTACGTCACATTGTTTTCTGCAGAAATATACAGGATAAATGTTCAGTACTTTGTTGGGGCTTGTTATTGGATGTGACGGCAAGATTGAAAGTGTTTATATACGTGTGCAGAGCTCATGTAAGCTACCTGTTGAGCTGTATACCTATGCAGTTAAGGTCATTAAAATTACCTTTTCTCACAACTGTCATACCACATTTCACCATCCTTTCATCTGTTATTTTCACTCTATTTTTCTTTCCTAATGGAAAGTATCTATTAGAGTGATGTATGTGCGTGCTTGTACACATTCAGTCAAATAGCTCTCTGGTGGAACAACCCATTGTGAATAGTGAACATGTGGATCCCCACTATTACCTGTGCGGAATATCTGCTTCTCTGTGTTTCCCATCTGTCAGTTCATTTTGTACTGTGAGCAACGAGCTACACTGCAACTCCATTTATGGCACATGTTCAGTCTCACAGGCTGACAATATATCTTATATAATATCCTTTCACTAAGTTTTTATTGAATTATTTCATTATTTTTCCCTTTATTGTGTCATTTGTTTTCAGATTGTATATTTTATTCATGTTATACTGCAACCTTTATAAACAAAAATCTTATTTAATTTTGACAACAGATTGCATGTTCTATGTTCAAAATCCTTTTTTTAGGAAAATAAAATAATCCTTGTGTGATAGGAGTAACACATGGTATTGTTGATTAAGCGAAGTGACATTGTGTGATGCACAGCTGCAGATGGAAGGAGATGTAATGTCATGAAGAGGTGCTGTAACCAATCATCAATCTAATTTCTGAGGTTGCGCACAAGTTAATCATTGGGTCCAGCCGGGCAATGACCCGAGGAGAAATGATGATCTTGGGAGGAGAAGTTTAAATAGAGGGAAAAGCATTTGCTGGTGTGATGAGAAGCATGGATATTTCATATCAAAATAAATAATAAAATGTAGAAAATGGCTGTAATACAAGAACAGCCCTATGAATGCATTATGCTGGATGTTTGAACTAAAATGCAGATAAAGCCTCTGCTCTTTAGTTTGTTGAAAACTGAAAGTGGTTGGATTTTTTTGCATTTTGATATTTTTACAAACAATTTTGCACAAAAAAATTCTACCAGTTAAGTGCCACTGATAACACAGATGTATGTAGCATGGACCAGTGTTTCCAATAACAGGTGTGCATGACCTGAAGAAATTTATTGTATTTGTGGACAAGCTAATGGCTCTTTTCGAGTGATGCAAGGATGCACCAGATGCTGTGTTGTCAGCACAGACAGTGTTGGTTCCATGCTGCATGTAGACCAGACCCACTCACACTGTGAATATTCACGGCAGTGCAACAACCAGCCCCATGTGAACATGATCCCAGCTGGAAACCTTCAGCTTGCTGCAGCTGTGATGTTCACAGGATCCTCATTTTTAAAGATATCACAGGTAAGTCAAGCTAATAGACCTAAATAGTAAACAAATGGGTGGTTGATTGATTGATTGATTTATTTAGCATTTTAAATAATAATGTTCTATGCAACATACTGTTGTGATCCTCTGGATAGTTTATATTCCTTTAGTGTTTGAAGTACCAGAGAAACCTGCTCCTCCCAACCATCCACTAGCAGTGGAAGAGTGATTGAAATGACAAAAATAATGTTTAATGTTTGTGCTTGGAAATCAAAAGTATTATCCATAAGATTAAGATATGAGTGTGTTTATTTATTTATTTTTTTTATAACCCATGTGGGGCTGCAGCCATCACACCAGGTACCCTTAGCACCACGGGTAAATGTGGATGGCTGGGTGTAAATGCAAATAATTACCCTGTTATACTGTTCCACAAATGTTACAAAGTTTTATATGAAACTTTCTGGTCATTCTTTATTTATAAATCTGACATGATCAAGATAGGGTCTTGCAGCACATGTGGATTTAGAGCTACTGTTTCAAATCCAGGGTAAGTGGTAATACAGTACAGCCAGGGGTTACAGTGGGATTCGGCAGGTGGGGGAGCCCTAAAATTCGGTGCAGTAGGTAAAATTATGATTTAAAAAAATGCTTTATTAGCTTTATTCTCAACAGAAAAATACAGGTTGGATTAACAGGCAAAACACACTTTATTTCTAATGTCATATTGCAGAAAGTGGGTGCCATTGTCCAGAATTCTTTGTAGAATTCAGCTGGAAAACTATCTGGACGCGAGGTTCTAATGTTGGGCATATGCTGCAGAGATTCGTGGAGTTCACCAACTGAAAGAGGTGAATCCAAGGCCATTTGATTTTCATGTTTTAATTTAGGAATATTGATGTTACTGCTAGTTAGGAAATTATCTAATCTAGAATAGAAATACTGAACTGAGGAGAAGGAGGTGTATCATAACCTTACCATAATTACTGAGTTATTTGAGTGACCATAGAGTGAGGTGAAGAGGGAGTGAAGGAAAGGGGTCATAAACATTTGGACCATATACTATGTATAGTATATACCTATCCACAATTTAATTTTCAGGTACAACAGGTCAGCTTTGGAGCGCTAATGGCTTTTCTAGAAATAAACTTAAAAAATGAAACATTTTAGAAAGTCATCACAATGACTGTATACAGTTGTTTTTCCTATGTTAGTTTCATGTGGACAGAAAGCTGTTTTATTAACTTGCATTCAGTTATTACAAAGGAATGACAAGGATTTTGAAGGGTTATTCTTTGCAAAAATGGATGTTCACACACTTACCAGCTAAAAGAGGTGACTTCTTTCCATCTTATCTGGTAACTTTGCAGACATGACACGGCTAGTTGTAAATAATAATCATATTCTTTTTACTAAAATATTATATTAGGAAGCATGCCACACAATGCAAAGTGAGCCTGAACTTTAGCCTTTGTCACACAAGAAATGTTTCATTAAGAAGGCAAAGTTTTCAACTACATGGTTCAACACTACACAAAAAAATGAACCATTACACTCTGTCACTTCATGAAATCATTAAGATTTTTCTGCAATTTTTAGACATGCATTTAAATTACCCTGAACGATAACTCCTGTTTTCTCAGCACAGGCCTGACTAAGATCATTTCACCCTGAAGAAAAGTGAGTTTATTTACTAATCTATCTCCCTCAGCCTGATTTGACCTGTCACACTGTGACATGGAAGCTGCTAGAACCTCTAGATCTCCACCCAGAATTGAAATATTAATGTAAGACTGCCAACCCAAATGCGCTGCAGGATAATGATGTATAATTTACTGTAATTACTGATTTCCTGCTCCAGTGTGACGAGATAAGTAATATGTTCTTCACTATATTAACATTTATAACCCCAAACAGTCACAGTTAAACTGAACAGAGATTAAGTGTGTCATACGCAAACACTCAAGAATATAATAAGCTGAGCTTGAATGTTTGTATGGCATAATTATCAACTGAAACCACCTGGTACGGTAACATAATGCACAAAGTACAAAGCACTTTTCCTTCTGTTTAATGCATGTTTACATGTGTGAGTCTGTTTTTGTCCTCTATCCACTTTCAGAGCACAGTACTCCTTAAGGGCTCATTTCTAAATAACTTTTAGATCATAATTACTGACACACATGCACATAAAGTACACACATACAAGAATAGATAAACACAGATACAGAAGGGGTGTATTTGGCGTCACACACGAGTGAGGATATGTGAAAACAAGGTTAGTATAAAGAAATGTAATAATCAACAGAATGTTGAAACTGAAGTTCTAAATACAGACCATAGACAGTGATGTAATAGAGTTTTTTAAATTATGCTGGCTGCTTTAACCTTGAGGTAATATTTTGATACTAAAGCAGCTCATTCAATTTATAAGTTTCATGAAAACAATGCAGGCTTCTGATTTACCTCGAACACATGAGCACCCACTTCCTGTTTCAAACTGTCAAGGGGAGAATATTGATGGCAATGAAGCTTTACTTTCACAAGTGCGTAAACTTGACAAACCACACAAGTTGAAGTACTACATAAGTTGTACTTCAGAGCACTTGCAGCTTGAAAGGCAGCAGCGGAATTTAAGTGTTTTGAAACACACAGGTGCTATTGTGGTTATTTTCTTGAAAGTCAACACTTAGTTTTTCAACATTCACTCAGCCACAGAACTCTGAAAGTTGTTTTCTATGAATTTTGACTGTTGCCTTTTGGGAACTCTTTTTTTCCATTTCTCTTGCATTTATTTGGCAAACCAGAGTAGACAGACCTGACTCCCATCAAAAACACACCCACCACCATGACCAACGTAATAACTCAACTTCTCTACTAGGAAAACACAGACTGAGACAAAAACTGTGCAAACAGATGCATTTATCATCTTCGATAATCATCCTTTTAGAATAACTAATTACTTTTCATAAATCACAGTAATTAAGGGCATTAAGCTGTAACAGTGACTGCACATTACAAAGAAGGTCACTGTGCATGAGCTTGTGTAGCACTTGTGTAGACTGAACAAACTATACTTAACGTTCCTGCTGGTGTGGTTTTCTTTGAAATTTTAAACCAGAAAATGGCTGACTTACTGGCTCCTCAAACAGTGATTGTTTAATTTCTATTAATATTCCCCGGATTTTATTGTCAGAAATATGGTTTAAATATCATCAAAGCATTAAGACTCTCCTTTAAGTGTTGCTTCGAGGGTTAGACACGAACTTGTACACCTGCTGCCACTCAGGGTGATTTGTTTGTGGACTTGTGCGTCCAGCTAATGTTTTCTGACAGGAAGGATTCAGAGCTGCTGGAAACAAACAGCTGACACTTCATGCCACTGAAGCATAAGGCATGATATCAAAGCTGAATAAATAAAACCAGGAGCATCATGCACATATTCCAAGCATTTTTGATAGTGTTAGAGAGGCAGAGTATACATAGGTACTGCTGTGATGCATGGCACTAATACATTTTGAACAGTTAAATGGGAATATTCATGATTTATTCATATATTTTCCAAGAAAAAAGTTGAACTGATTACACATGGTGCTGAAGAAGAGCATGCTAGCTTTGTTTAGGCTGTTAAACAAATAAGGTGACAACAATGCCACCTTAGAATTATGTCTTTTAGTGTGTGTTCATGTGAACAAAATATTTAGACATTTACATTTTAAAAATTAAGATCAGCTCTGCAATGGGCTGGCAACCTGTCTGGGTGTACCCTGCGTCTCATGTAGAAGGTGCTGGGATATAGGCTTCTGCAACCCTGCTTTGGAATAGACTGACATATTCGATGGATGGATGTATGGATTATAGAAAAAAGACACTTCGGTCCTGTTTACACAATGTTTCCATGCAAAACGCAGATATTTTTCCTCTGGATTTTTTGAAAAAAAACAAAACAAAACAAAAAAAGAATTTACACAACAACGAAATGAAAACAATGTCCATGCAGGAGAAAACACAAAGTGGACCAGAGACGATGTAGTGCACATGCCAGGCCTCTAGTGGGCAGTGAAACTTTGCAATGACACACCCAAGTGTGTACCGCATCCTCACCAGACCGCAAAACATTAGGGCAAATTTTGATATTGATCTGATTTAAATCCATTTAAATCCAGGGCAAGTATCGCTGACACCAATACTTTTTGCATGAAATTTCACAATTATTGAATAATTTTGCTTTTAATCATTGAAGATTATTATAATTGTTATCAAACACAGTGTAAAGATTATTGTCAAATAAAACTAACTAAATGGCAGAACTGACTATTTTAATTAAAGATTGTTTTTTTTGTAAACAATATAAATTGTTCTCCATTTTTTGCCTTTTTGCCCCCGAAGCACTCTGTAAGAAAAATATTGATCTCATCACGCTGGTATTGATAGATACTCACCTTGGTATTGATAATAATATGGATTGATTAGCCCAACACTACAAAACACAACAAAAGAAGCGTTACCTGTCAACCAGGGTGACCAGGGTGATGGGTTGTTTGGAGGCAAACTTTGATCTGAAGATAACATGATGATCACTGGTTGAGGTTCTCCATGAACCCTTCTATGTAGCTGTAATAATGAGGTGGTGGGGCTACCAGCTCCTGTCTAAACTTCATTCTATTGAAAATGTTGCACTGGTTTGTTTTATAGTTAAACTTCACATCAGCCCAAACACAGAACCACAAATAAAGTACTTATACATCAACATCGCTCTGCTGACAGAAATCCATGACTCTTAACAGAGTGAAAATCCATGTGCAGACAATCGGAGACCTAGCTTATCCCCTCAGAAAACAGCTGATGAAGGGCTTCTCCAACCATTATGTACTCAAGCAAAGCTTTTATTACCGCTTGAGTTCCCCATGGATGGGAGTAGAAAACATTTTTGGACATCTCAAAGATCACTGGAGGTGTCTGGCCTAGCAAAATACACTGCAAGCTCAGAGTTATTGCAGAATATTGGTCTCACTGATGCCAAAATGATTGTGAATCTAAAGAAGACATCCAAACCAACAGGTAAAGGTGCATCATTGACTGTAAAGTGGCATACAAGAAGAGGGAAAAAAATATAAAATTTATCACCAGGCTACTAACTATTTAGAAAGTGCAACAGTTCAAATACACAACACAGCAGTGCTAATTAACTGTGTTGTAACTGGAGAAATAAACATCTGTGAAGTACGAGCACACTCATAATTGAACTGCAACAATATGAAAGCTGGTCTGCTGATGTCTAAATATTTAATGTGTCGTATCACTTATCCCTAATGGATCTTGTCTGTACCCCTCTCCAAAATAAATAAAAATTATTTGGAGAGCCAAGTTTTCAAAGAAGACATTAACCATAAACTTGAATTTAGAACAAAATCTCCTTTAAACTTGCACTAAAGGCACTTGTGACCATCTGAGTAGCTCCACCCATTCCCTAAGCAGCAATTCAAAAAATGTTTGGGTGCCTGCACACTCACCAGTCGCTTCTTTAGGCACATTTGATTCAATTGCTTGTAACACATCAAGCTAATCAGTCAATCACATGACAGCAACTCAATACATCTAGTCATGTAGATATGGTGAAGACAAGTTGCTGAAGTTCACACAACAATGACTCACAGTGTACCCATCTTCTGGGTTTCAGAACATTTGATTCTAAACTACTTAAAAAAAATATTACATACATAATTTTTACATGTTCTCTCTGGGAATAAAGCATCACTTGGCCTCATAATGTCAGCATCGGTCAGACCAACCAGTCAATGTCCCGCTTCAAGTTGAAGGCAACGTTGGTCAGGCAGTACCATATTTGGGCTATGTGGAACTGAACGTCAAGTTCCGCAAAGATTTTTTGGGATCTAACTTTAGTGCTCCAACGCTTGCGCTGGTAGTTCCAGTTGTCAGCTCTTCACCCTTGCTAATTGGGATGAACACACTGGAGCCACTATATGATCAATACCTCCAAGGTGACAAGTCATGATTCCAGTAATGGTTTCAAGGCTACAGTGCAGTGCTGAAGCTCCTCCCATTGCGACATCAACAGAACCGAGACGGTTGTGTGGGAGTGGTGCAACTGGCCAGCAAAGCTCCTTTTGCTGTTTGTGCTGGCTATTCCGTCGCTGTTGATGGTTTTGTGGACCTCAAGACCCCACCTTCAGCACAGTATGCACTTATTGTGCACCCTGTCTCTCCCTTACCTGGTAGCCTACATATCCAGAGCTGCCTGATCACCCTGCCAAGCCATGCCCCTTACGTGGTTCCAGGTATTGCTTGGAATGAATCTGAGCGAGACGTTGTGATTCCTCCACTGTGATTGCTAACATTGGAGAACCCACCAGTGTTTTGTCCCAGCAAATGCAGACCAAGCCTGTTGCTCCTAAACACTCAAATTTGCTGTTGAACTTTGACAACAACAATATGTCTGAAGTTTTTTAACAGTATGAATTAAATTTTGGCTGCACCAATAAGGTCTAACACCATATCAAATTGGATGATGAGACTCTTTTCAAACACCATGCTTGACCAAAACATCTACAAGACACCAAGGAAGTTCGCAAGCACCTCCAAAGAAAAATGGAAACGTTTGTGCATAGATTATAAGAATCTACAGACAGTGAAGGATGCCTACCCACTTCTTAATCTCGAGGACTCTTGTGCATTAACAGGGTCCAGATGGTTAATAGCCTTTAATTTGAGGTCCGGATATTATCAGATCGCTATGAGTAAGGAGGACAAAGTCAAAACCACTTTTTAGAATGCAACTGCATGCCACAGGGTGATACTAATGCATCGAGCACTTTCCAACGCCTGATGGAAAAATACATGGGTGATCTACACCTGACAGAAACACTCGTTTTCCTGGATGACATAATAATTTGTCAGATACACTGGAGGAGCATGAGAGGAGTCTGTTGCATGTCCTTGGTCGGCTGTAGGTCGTTCCTGCCAAGCATCTGTAAAATATCATGGGTACGTGATATCTGAAACAGAAGTTGTGATGGTCCCAACAAAAACTGAGACATAAAAATCCTGGCAAAGTCCTACAAATCTTAAGGACCTAAGATCTTTCCTGGGTTTCACTGGTTATTGCTGTTAATTTATTAAGAATAACACCTCTCTTATCAGGCCACTGAATGACCTTACAAAAGGTTACCCACCTGTGCGCAAGTCTGCCAAAGCAAAGAAGCTATCAACTCAGCATCTCGACATGAAACAATCTGTTTCATCACTGGCAAAAAGTGTACCTGTTACACTTACTGGAATTTAACAAACCCAGATTCCAATCAGATTCTGGAAAAGGCTTGAGGAAAGCCATGCATCCATCAGTACACTGTTGTATGCTTAAGTGAGACCCATTTGTCCTGTACTTTGTGTACGTTTTTAATTGCTCCTCTGGGAGGAATACAGTGACACAAAATGAATTAGTGGTAACTGCCCTCTTGGGTTTAGAAGTCCTCTTTGAACTTCAAACAGAAGCATACCGAAACATTGTTAAAAAGCTGATTCATTCGTTTTTCCATCCAACAAGCAGATTCAGAAAGTGTATCTTGTTATTAACTGACTTTTACTGGCTGAAAGTAAAGAATAGTTTTTAATATTAATGCACCCCCTTTTAACACACATCTATACATGTGTGTGTTTTTCAGTTTTTTGTTCTATTTCAGTGTCTCAGTGGTTTCCTCAATAATAGCTTGAATTGTTTTTGTTCATGATGAGATCATAATCAAGTATCCTAATTACTGCCATTAATCCAATCATATACTCATGTAAATTAAGAGAGGGTATAACTTCTCATGTATGTGTAACACAGCAGTGATTGGGTGGTAATTACTACCATCCTTGAAAGGAAAGAGACTTGAAATAAATGCTTCATTCAAAATGCAACATTATTCTTGTGTACTTGAATGAGACTTGTGATGAGTTTAAAGGAGATTTATGAAATATGTAGCTTTTTGTGGGCTTTTATTTGTCGTCTGAAGTAACTACCCACTCAAAACTCAGATAAAACAAATCTGACACCTTGTTTAGCCCAGCTTTGATCTGAAAATATCTAATTCAGTCTACGTATCAGTCCTTGCTCTGACTGCACTTATTTATCTCTACTCTTCCTCTTATTTTATTTTTTTTCTTTTTGACTTGCTATGAACTGCAAATGTTTAGCAGCAGATTTACAGTTAACTTTAGAGGAAACATAAGCATGAGCTGATCATTTTCCACCAACAGAAAGGAGAAAATTGTAGTTTTTGTGGGAAATTAAAGAAAATTCTGTCATTTCCTTAAGAAAAACCCTTTCACACCGGGTTCACTTAGAGAAAAATGAAAGATAAATGAGCTTGGCCCAGACCAACCCAATTTATAAAATCCAACAGCAGGCTAGCGACAGAGGAAAGAGCCGAGGCTTCGTCATCAGGATGAGAATCAGAATAGCCTTTATTGTCATTGTGCATGGTACAGTGATATGTCGTGTTTTGCATAAAAATAGAGCAAAAAATTATAAAAAGAAAAACAACCTCATAATGATAAAGATAATAAAGAATAAAGAAATTAGCCATCACCACACACACACATAAAAACAAATTGCACCTCACCACTCAAAAATGAAAACCTAATTGTCAATGCAGTATTTTTCTGTCCATTAAATGTTTGGAAGTGAAAGTTTGTGCTGTGTTTCTTCTGTGAGTCCTTTGGGCTGCATAAACGACTGCTCCACCTCTCAATCGTTTATGCGTTTGGTGTAAAAGAGGGGTTAGGGCGAGGTTACAGCCCCTTGATGCAGCCA
Source organism: Rhadinocentrus ornatus (assembly GCA_037177495.1). Taxonomy (NCBI): domain Eukaryota; kingdom Metazoa; phylum Chordata; class Actinopteri; order Atheriniformes; family Melanotaeniidae; genus Rhadinocentrus; species Rhadinocentrus ornatus. The sequence goes on from JBAMHW010000022.1 coordinate 6,612,977, forward strand.
GCCTAGGTCCAAATCCCGCACATCATCTACCTATTGTAGAGCCCACAGAATGTTAAAAACAAAACGAAAACAATGAAAAAAAGGCTCATTTTTGAAGCACACTCATAATACAAAGTGTTTTAAAATTTCCCTATGACATCATGATGACGCCACAACTAATCAATTGTTAGTTGCATGAATAGTCGACATCAACAATCACTTAAAATCCATCCCTGTATTATACAGTCTGCATGACATTTTTTTCTTTTCTTTTTTTTATTATTATTATTTTTATTTATTAATTTTTTTTAGATAATAACATGGAACTGATGATATATTTTATGTTTTTGTTCCTACCTCAGCTGGGGTATCAAGTATTTCATATAAGAACTAATTTAGGTTGGTAAGTTAGGTTGATGTAGTTTAAAATAACCATGATGTGGATGCGTTACTGGTGAAGAATAAAGGATCATGACATAAATTAAAAAGCTTTCAGGCTCACCAAAAAGAAAAAAAAACAGTCAACTTTGGAACGATGCAGCTGTGTATTTTTTTATTGTATTTTATTGTCCTGTGTTCATTGTGTTGTCTGGTTTCCTGTTTTATTTTGGTATGTCCATCTCTGGTTTGCTGCATTCTGAAATGTTTTCCTGTTCATTAGCTCACCTGGTTCTTATTGTTAATTTACTCCACCTGCATCTCGTTAGGTGTGTTCCTGAGTTATACTCCTCGGTTAAAGTCAGTGTTTGTCAGATCGTCCGTCCTATCCACATAAGTTATTATTAACTAGAACCTTTATTCCTGCATCTGTCTGCCTCCTGCATCTCCATTCTGCATTTGGTTCCTCACACTCATGCCTCAGGCATGAAAGATGTATCTCTAAATCTCCATCAAATCATAGTACAATATGCAAACATTTTCTCTGCAAAGACACTGATGAAGTGAAGCAGAAGAAAATTAGAGCGGTTATAGTGCAGACATTTTAGGTAAGGTCTTTAAAATGACCTTCTCAGTTTGGCACTGTGATTGTTCGCCACACATGGTAATATGCACCCCTCACCACAAGCGCAGAATTACTCTAATTTTATTTACAGCCCAGAGTATAAACATCACACATTGCATTTCTCATTACTTTGTTACTAAATTACTTTAATTTTTCATACCTAACAATGTTAAATACACCTAGGCACTGTAAAATAAACAATGTTTTGTATTAAAACTTGTTTTTTTCTTGGAGTTACCCGGGATTAAGACTCTCCTTCATGCTGCAGCAAAGGCGTGGCTAAGGGCTGAGGATTCTGATAGGCTGCTACCAGCTCATTTTGGACCAGGTGCTGCAGTGTCATAGGGGTGTTTGGGGATTTATTTTGCGGTTTTGGTTTGTGTAAAATTTTGTAGTCATTGTATTTACCCTTTTAGTGTTTTACTCTTGGTTTAGCTTAACTTGTATTTAAGTTCACCTGTTTGATCGTTCAGGAGGTCAGTTTGTTTATGTTCATTCATGTGTTTGCTTGCTTCAGTTCTACTTCATTCTGATTTTGAGTCTAGTTATATTTAGTTGGCTTCTGGTCAGTTTAGTTGAATTCTATAAAGTTTAGATTTTTGGAGTAAATAAAAAGACCCAGGTTTTTGTCCTACTGCCTTACTGCTTGGTCCCTGAAAGGCACCATCTGTTGTCAAAGTCCCTCAGTTAGGATACCCAAGGTTTAATTTTAATATCCCGATGGGTTAATTACAGACTTTGAAATAAACTTTTCAATTAATAAATAAAATGCTCAAACAAAAGCAAAGTTTTAAGCATGATGAAAACATGAACATGCTGCTGATGTCTGTACAACTGTACATGTCACTTTACTGATAATCAGAATACAATCCCGGTGAGGATCCTGGTGTATACCTCATTCACTGACAGAATCATAAAGAAAAATAATGATTTTTTATTTTAAAAAAGAACAAAAAGCCCCTCAAACTCTTACTTGAGCATCTTTCTCACTAAATCTATGTAAATCAAATGCACCATACTTTGGGAAAGACATTTTATCACACTGTGCTGTGTAGATTCTATGAGGAAGGTGAAGGTTAAAGATGTTACCTGATATGAGCCTGTCTTCAGATTTCTGCACTAAAGTAAGGCACCTTTCTAATAATCTGAAAATGAGAGTGATTGCCTTAGAGACATCTTGTTCCCAGAGGACACTGGCAGGTTATAATGATGATTTCAGGCTTTCTTTCCTTCTCTCTTCCCATGTTACTCACTCCCTCTTTTTCCTCTTTCTGTTAAACTAGGACAAGGACATACAGAGACATAGTAGTGCATATTAGTGTCTTGCACTGGACACATACACACACCCTTGCGTGCAGTACCACAGTGTCTTCCCTGAAGGTGACTGTGGGAGATGAGAGGAACCAGTCATTTTGTTACAGTTACCTCCTGTTTTATCATATGAGCACAGGCCATCCACATGGCACAGTAGGCAAGGACAAATAACATCTCCTCTACGGTTGCAGTCACATGTTATAGTGCAGGAAAAAACTGTGCTTCAGAACCCAAACTGTGAAAAACAAGGGTTGGAACTAACTTCTTTAATGAGCTTGAAGAGGCCAGAGAGTTTGGTTTTATATAAGCTTCCTTTGAGTGATGGTATTGCAGTCTGAAATAGTGTATGAATAACATGACATGCTGTGTGTCTGTTTATTGCAGAGCAGTTATTGCTCTTTTTTGCACAATGTGATGAATGAAACTCCTCTCGTCATGAAATAACAGTTCACACATGTCACATCCCACTGTATACATCTTGTAGTTGCTACTCTAATGGAGTTTTTACAGATCTTCCTAATAACTCATTAAGACAAGCGCAACTAATGCAGAATGCTGCTCCTCGTGTCCTCATAAAGACCAAAACAAGGGAACATATCACTATGGTTCACAGATCTCTACACTGGCTTCCTGTGTGCCAAAGAATTCATTATAAAATGTTGCTGCTGAATGGTTCTGGTCCAAAATATTTATCTGATTGATTGATCAGAAAAGCTGAGAGAGGCTACAGTCTGATCCAAATCTTAGTTCTTTTAAATGACGTCTTTATATCTGCCACAGCTTTTAATAAAGGTTAATTTTAAAGTTGTTTTTTTATTTTTTATTTTTAAGTATATTTTCTTGAATATGTACATTGACAGTGATGTTGTTAATAATGATGTCTTTTCCAGTGATGTATAATGTGTACCTCACTGTTTGTATTTTGTTGTATGTTTATCTCTATTTTAGCTTGCTCTTGTTTTTTTAATTTTCTCACACTATTTATATCAATTTTATTCTTATAAGTTTGTTTTATTCATTCTTTTGTTTCTTCGCACCTTGCTGTAAGACTTTTATTGTGTTAGGTAACACACTTTGAGTTGTCCTGCACATGAAACATGCTATACTGGTGAACCTGCCTTGTCTTGCCTTTCATTTTATTCTATGTACAGTGACAGGATAGCACCCCTCCTTGTTCATGTACACCGATCCTAACCTTTTGGAGGGGCATTTAATGAAAAAAAAACAAAAAAACACCAAAATACCAATTAGTGACAACATGAAAGAAAATAAGTCAATGTCAGAACTCCAGAAAGGTACAACCGGTTAAGGGAAACGTAAGAGGTACAGTCAGGCTCCAGTAATAGATTAGCAGGATGCCCCAAGTGATGATGCACTTAGTGAGTGTCTCAGGCAGAGGAAACTGGAGAAAAAAGAGTTGTGGAACCATCATGGGAGTAAAAACCCCTGCATAGGATGCATCAGGACTGACAGTCAAGTGGCAGATATTAACTAGTTCTACCAATGGTTAGAGAGTGGTGGACTGAAGGGCAGCACAGATGTGCTAAATATGGCAGCACAGGAGCAAGCCTTGAGAACCAGAGCAATCGATTCACCACACCAGGTTCAGGCTGTGCAAAGAGGCCCCTGAAACAATCCAGCATCTAACAGCAGGGTGCAAGATACTGATTGTTACCATCTTTGGATTTAAATCTTTCAGGAGTAGCAACTTATCTAACAGCAACCTCCTCATCAGACTTGTCTTCCTTCTTACAAAGTCATTTAAACGCATCACTTTTTTGCTTATTTTTTACCAATATTATTATCCAGAACTCGACTAAGTTAAAACTTTCTTCTCATTTTTGCATTCTGCAAATTGGAGATGTGCTCTCTGCAAGTCACCAATTCTATACGGAAGGCTGGACATGCCCAGCTTTGTTTGTTCTGTGTGTGTGCAGGAGTACAGGAAAACAACACTTACATGACTGGAAGAGCTGTCAATGTGTTGGATCCCTGCACTTATAATTTCAGTTTTGGCTCTAAATATTGCTTTATAATCATATTATTACAACTGGGTCAAAACATCCCTAACAAGATTAAACTTATAATTTTAATACAAGCGATTTAAAATGGTTCGAGCCTCGGCTGGGGGAGGTTCGAATGTGGGGGTTGGTGGCCTTTCTGTGTGGAGTTTGCATGTTCTCCCC
>JBAMHW010000022.1:6629908-6644436 GCA_037177495.1 Rhadinocentrus ornatus
ACTCCTTGTTCCTCTTCCTCTGCATGCTGACACAGTCACTGAGTCGTCCAGTGGGTTTATACACTAAGAAATAATTTGTATTTATTTATTTTTTTCCTATGGGTTTGTATTTGGTCAGTGTTGTGATAAGTTTGTGATGTGTCTTTTTGATTTGGTCATTACTTAAAAACTCTTAACCTCTGGCAGCTCTGTTTTTCGGTAAAAGCTGTAAGAAATCTTCTCGTGTGTTTGTACAAATGTAGAAGTTTGTTGGTGTGGATTGAAGGGTCATTGTCTTCTGTTTGAGGTGTTTTTGTCTCTTCTTTCTTCTTCTTTCTGCTTTCCCTTTAGCTTCTTTTTGCTGTCTTCATTCCTTTTCTGTCCCCTCCGGTTGGGTCCAGCAATATTACATAGATTACATGATTCAAAGTAAATAAAAAACAGTAAATAAATAAATAAAAGAATCAGACTATCAAGAGGAGTCTTATACTTATAAGCCTTTTTTTGGCAAAGCAAATTTGTTTGGCACAATACAGCAACCAGACTACCATTTTGCTTGCTATGATGCTTGACAAGACAGGTTGAAAAAAAAAAAAAGAAAGAAAAAATAAAAAAGAAAGAAAATAAAGACACACACTGTGATAAATCTTTTATGATTGTGCATTTTTTATTTCTGGACTTTATGTATTTTCAGAACATAAACTAAGATAATTGCAATTTAACTCAAATGATAATGACAGCAAGCTCAGATAAAAAAGTACACCGACTTTGCATAGATTTTCATGACTTTAACACCTGCAGTGGCAACAGTTTGTGTGAAAAAAGACAAATAATTGTCCACCCCAATGTGAGTCAGCCAGGTGTGCATTTGGTATTTACTGTAAAGCTTGTGGATATTATTGCAAAAGTTAGTTTTCTGCAACCTGAAAATTTAACCACTCACCCATCATCAGTAAAGATGATGGGGGCGGCGTCGCTCAGCGGGTAAAGTGGTCGTCTTGTAGCCTGAGGGTTGCCGGTTCGATCAACGGTCTGTCGAGTTCATGTCGAAATGTCTTTGGGCAAGACACCGAACCCCTAATTGCTCCTGATGAGTCATGGTTGAGCGCCTTGCATGGCATCTTTCACCATTAGTGTGAATGAGTGAACGAATAATGGATACAATGTAAAAGCGCTTTGGGTGCCTTGAATAGTGCTATAGAAATCTAATCCATTATTATTGCTATTAGTGTTATTAAAGTAGGGATTGTTAATTCTATAAATTCATAAGTATAATCATTTGTATGATTGATGATCTGTTGGTGTAAATTTGGAGGACCTGCAGGTTAGCATTTTAGAACAGTTTCCACACACGAGTGGTTCTTGATTCACTGCTATACGGCCACCTTTTGCATTTTATTTGGCAAAACTAATTTTTTTTCTAAATCCCTTGAGTCAAGCCACTCTAGTCCCTTAAACAAGCTTTTTTTTCTAATGTTATGTTTACTTCTGTTTTGATGCTTTGACTTTGGCATTTTATGGTTTTATGGAAGTGGAATTGATGATATTTGGACAAGAGGATAAAGCCTGAGGGTTAGAAAGACTAGAAGATCAGAGAGACCACTAGCACACGATTAGAAGGTGTGAATTAAGCTCATAGTATCATAATAATTTGTAGACAAAATTGGTTAATTTCCTATTTCACAAGGAAAATATTGTCTTTTAAGTAAAAAATTGTTTAAGGACAAATACTAAGTGTGTTTTTGTAGTTTTTCCCTTTGACGTTTCAAAAAGGAGCAATCTATATAACACTGTTGTTTTTTCACCTTGCAAAGCAAACTGTGTATTTTGCATTTAGTCCGTAGACAACTTTAATTCAAAAATATGATCAGGTTGTTGATTTTTCCCCTTTGCATGCCAGTATTACTGTTGTAATTGCTTCTTACATGAATGTGACTGGAGCAACAGTGCTGTAGCAGATCGTTGTGTACTACTTATTCCACAAATGCAATAAACATTAGACGTTTCTTACTGAATTCTCAGTTAGAAACATCTATTTTCTCTAACAGCTCATTGCTGGCAACTTTGAGCAGTTCTTCTCATGCAGCAGTGATCTCTTTCTGCATGATTTCTCTTCCAGCATTGACAAAACAACAGGGACTCCTGCCCTGGCTGCCCAGAAACTTGGACTAATGCTAGACAACCAGCTGTTGTTGTGATGCTCATGCTGGAGCCATATCCTGATCCTGCAGGTATACACTCCACAAAACCTGTCAAACCAGACATTTTCTCACCATGAAAGCTGACCAGTGAGCGCTTTAGGCCTGTGCTCACAGCATTTCATTTCGTGGACTTGGCCAGCTGTTCTTTTTTATGCTTTCAGTTGATGGGGAGCAGCTCGATGACGGGCAGGTACCAACTGTTTTGAAACCTAATTGCTGCCCTGTGAAAAGGATCATACTGTATACGTGGGCCTTGAACAACCAGCTCAACTTATCAGATTCTGAAGTTTGGCTTAAGAGCCACTCACAAGAAAACACACAAAAGAGTAAGTTGTGCAGGTATAATGACTCCATATTTGCATATAAAGTGAAACAAAGTTGCTTTGTATCACCAGCACTAGTTAGAATGAGTGCCCTTAGACTTCTCCCATCTAATTTACCTTCCTGTGTTACTCACAAACTTGCACTTAATTGTTTATTCATAGTGCCTGTCTCCAAATACAAATTAGGATTTTTACAAAAAAGGCATAATACTCTTTAGAGGAAATGTATGACAGAAAGCGGTAAAAATCAGGAGGGAAAAAGGCATGTCTGGCTAACTACAGAAGATAGATAGATACACCTGCTTAAAATATAGTCTTGAAGGAGTTCCTGTAGGTAGAAGTTAACCAAAAATCCCAACAAATTTAAGAGGCAGTAAAGTCTTTTTAATTGCATTGGAAAGCATTATTTCTAGCCAGTGGCATCGCCTGGTCTGGGCATTCCCGACTCCAGTCCCGAACATTTCACATCAAGCCCCGAATGTTTTGTTTAAAAAAGCTGAGCCGCCTTATGACATTAAAGAAGATGGTAGTTTTGTAATTTCCTGGCTTCTGTGAATGCAACACAGGTACAAAAATATGACCAACCACAAGGGAATTGTATGGAAGCGGGAAATCCTCCGTGTTGTGTTGGCTGACAGCCCAGCGTTTTATCCCTAATCTTAACTGGTGTTATTTCGAACGGTCAAAAATGGACATCAGATGTTTTTTTTTATTTAAAGAAGAGAGACAACTCTTCAGTTGTGGTGGCTGCCAATGGGGAGCAAGACTCTGGACCAACACGAAACAGGTAAACAGACAATTTAAAACCTGTATCTCTTAAAAATTGAATGAACATTAGGCAGATCATTCGTGACAATACTTAATACTTCGAAGGTTAAGCTAGCTACACTAAACCGTTAGCCTTGCCCTTTTCTGTTAAACATTTGCATTAAATCCAGTGGTGAAGTCTACGTGATTCGCTGGTATAACCGCTGGAAAAGGTCCCGAATTTCCCAAAACCACTAAGGAGGAGGTGCTGCTGTGAGTGTGTGCAGGTTTTACATCTCATGTTGCAACATTTATGTTTGGAATATAAAACCAGTCTTTCATGATCTCACCTTTGTGTGGATGTATACTTTATGTATTAATGAGGCTGGTGGTTGTATGGGTGTGTTGCTCCAGGCAACACACTATTACTACTACTGTTATTTAGCAGACGCTTTTCTCCAAAGAGACTTACATCTGCGAGAACATGAGGGTACATCATGGATAAGTGCTGCTCAGTCTGCTGAGTCCACCTGGACACAGGTGCTGCCTTGCAGTGCTAGAGGATTTATTTTTTGTTTATTGACTTAGATGAGGCTTCCTGATACAAATTTTGCCACATTTGATTTAATAATTTGTTTTACTTTGAATGCTTAGCTTCCATATAATTGAATGACCTGTCCTGTCTCTGAATTTTAATGGATTTACTCAGGTAAATAACCACGTTTTTATTATATTTGCTTTCTAAATTTATCATATACACAAATATTTGCACCTGGGCATAATTTCCAACTATCCAGGTAGGAGAAATGTAATACATTTAAACCTTGAGTAGCATATTTCATACTTAAAACTATATAATTGAGCCAATTTTCCACCAATAAATGACATTTCAATAGGCTTGCCCCTGTGATCAGCTAGTGAATGCCACTCACCTGCACTGTTATAGATGGGTAGGAAGTAAAACTAGACACAATGTGCAAGAAAAAAATTGATACTAAATGAAAAGAAGAATTGAACTAAAACAGAAACAAGGAAACTCATGAAAGTTCCTTTGCCTACTTTTTAGAAATAAAATTATACATTTAGAAATTATTTATAAGGATTAACTAGTTAAAAACTTGTGTTTCCATTTTTTTGCCGAGGTTTCCTAATGAACCCTGGTTTAAGCTCCAAACTAAACACACAGGCAGAGTGTGATTCCCATAATGCTGAGCTGTCCCTTCACGACTTCGCCATAATAAGCCACACTTCTTTTTTTTTTTTGTCTCAGTGACATTATTTGTGGCTATGTTTCCCGAACCTGTCTGCTGGGAATTATTTTCTGCTTTGCAGTGCCTTGGAGGGGTTTGATAACAAAGATGCCTTCTAAATGCTGACATACTGTATATTTGGCTGCAAGCTTGGGTTTAAGTGGTGGAAGTGAATCCAGGTTTTAACAAGGCAATCCTATAGTAGAGCTATGTTTGTACATTTGCACTGCACTTGTAGAAACTTGGTTATAGACTTAACGTCCAACTGTAGGGCATTTTTGTCCTATTAAGCTCACATGTGTGCGAGAGGTAGTTTGAGGAGTGTGGATAACAATATTATTGTGTAAATAAACCTTCAGGTGAGACCTCGAGATGACATGATATGAAAATAAACCAGATATTCATTAAATGAGGGTCACACATGCTTTCTACAGTAGAATGAATAAGTAACAGCGGGAAGAAGTAAATTATATGAATCTGGTCAATGAAACTCTGACATGTGGGATATAATATTAATCCCAGGTGAGACCTCGAGATGACATGATGTGAAAATAAACCAGATATTCATTAAATGAGGGTCACACATGCTTTCTACAGTAGAATGAATAAGTAACAGCGGGAAGAAGTAAATTATATGAATCTGGTCAATGAAACTCTGACATGTGGGATATAATATTAATCCCTGTTCAGATCTTTCTGAATTATATGGACCAATGGCATCAGCTAATATTGTGTAAAGTGCTTTAAAACTTTGCACTTATGCATTTAAATTAATTTAAATGTAAATTAAGATATATGTGTTTAACTGAACCCCTGGGATAATAAAAGGGTGAGAGGTTTGTAGAGTATATGTAGGAAGCAAACTTTTACCACATAACTCAGAACAAAACAGCCTAAAAAGATCAAGGTTTTAGAGAGAAAAATGGAATTAAAGGAAAATAAACTGATCCAATCAGTTCTGAGTTACGAAGGATCTCTGATGTTATAAAATAAATAAAAACATGACTAAACTGATGTCCTCCCGCCTGTGAAAATGCAGGTAATCCATCAGATGGTAAAACTTTTAGTCCGGTTTTTATTAATTTCTCAATAACAAGTAGTTATTATCAAATAAGTAGCTCCAACGTATGTACTGTTCTTAAAACAGCTGTAAGACCTGATTTGTGTTTGTACTGCATTTAAAAGTGTTTTGGAGCTAAGCTTTTAAGGGATGGATTTACCCAATCAATATCTCCATATTAAATCTGTAACATATGCATTTAAGAAATAAATTTTAAAAAAAATTAAATAACTTTTCACTTATAAAGGACTTTTTATGTAAGAGCAGCAAACAGTGATTTACACAATAAAAACAAGTGTAAGCATAAACTAATTGCAAGTCGGCAACGTTATACAACATCATCCAACAGTGTCTTTTTTACCTTGAAATGCTTCTCGTGGGCAATTTTATATGTAGACACCAAATAAATTTCCTTGAATGTACAGATTGTACACAGATTTACCGCCTTTCAAGCCAGAAAAAACAGATGAGTTAACCCTTGAAGGAATTTTAGAACTGTGTTGAGTGGCAGCCTAGGCCAGGGATTCAATTTGCAGACCTACAGTGTCCTGCAGGTTTTGGATGTTTCCCTGCTGATTTAAATTAGGTGGTTTTTCAAGAGTTTAAGTTCTGCACAAGCCTCTTAAGGCCCATTCAAGCTCGACGCGGAAGACGGATGCTATCCTACTCAGCACTGCCCCGACAATTTCTAGTGGTTTTGCTACATCTTCTGGGTCAAACGTCAGATAGCTAAGCTCCCTGAAAATGGACCAAAAAAGTAAAGAAGAATGAAGATGAGTACAACTGTAGACATTGCCCAAGCTTTTGAATAAAGACTGTGCGGTTCAAAATAACTTTATAGCAGTGTCTGAAACTGACGTCGACTCACCGGAGTAAACTCTGAACCTAGAACTGACCGCTAGTGTAGGAACTGACTAAACAATCATGGCAACGCAAAAAACGCATTGAAGTATGAAGACGGCAACGTATGACAACGTTTGAAACGGACGTCCCGATAAATCATGAAAGGGAGCATAAATGTGCCTTTAATGACCTTTTGATTTGCAGGAGGGAAATATCAAAAAGTTCAAGGACACTTTCCCAAGAGGTCAGAAGTTGGACAATTCTATTCAACACCTCAATGTTAGCATAAAATAACATCTTAAGGTAGTTTTTTTAAAACTTTGTTTAAACTGATTCATACAACTTATTTATACTTCCACATATACAACGTAAATTTTCCTCTTGGATTGATAAGGGATACCTTTTATGTTTCCACTAGTGACTATATGTGAATGTAATAAATAGAAAGGCTGATCCTAGTTCAGTTTTATTTGTTAGTGTGGTGAATATCAGTGAGAGAGATGGTAGCGTGATTGTCTGAAGAAATGTCTCACAATTATAATCTATTTTGAATTACCCATGGGATCTGTGCACTTAGTGGTTTCGTGCTTCCTTCTGCTTTGCTATGCATTCTCCCACAAACAGAAACTTTCTCAGCAGTGCAAGAGTACATATCTCAATCACCTTCTGTTATCATCAAAGTCAGCGCTTGAAACGATAGCGTGTACAAACCTTGGTCCTACAAACGCGCATGTTTTTTGCTTTGTTTTTTATTTCTTTTCCATCCAACTTTACCTAATTAAATGTTATTTTGTGATGTATGTATCTGTGTTCTTGTTATTTATTGAATTTCACCTATGGGAAAAACAAACAACAAAAAAACAGCTTGTTAACAGAAGTCAGTCCCCATGCTGTGCAAATATTCAATGATAGTTAAATACAATCACGAAGAGCTATTTAATTAGTTTAAAATTACATAAAGACAACATTTTGGACATAAAACAAAAACATTTTTTATTTTCTTTTTAACTATGCACTAGCTTTGAACTTATTTTCAACAACAGATTTAAAATGATTTGGGACATGGTCTAAGTAAGAGGGAAAAATTTATATAATACTAAAAGAAAAGAAAATTGCCTGCATATTTTACAACCAATCAGCCGGACTGGAATCCAGCCAGTAACATTTTATATATGTTAACTTTAAATATGGTTAACTGGTCAAGGGATGTTCAATTATGAGGCCTCTAGATCAAGGATGACCATATCTGGACCTCTTACGCCAGCTCCTGCAGGTGTTCAATGTGTGCCTGCTCCAACACACCTGACTCAAATAAATAAGTCATTGTGCAGAACTTCATGGTCTGTTGGATCCATTTAATTTGACTGTGTTGGAGCAGGGACACGTTGAAAATCTGTAGGACTCTACCATAGCAGGTCCAGATTTGATGATCCCTGTTCTTGATGTTTAATGCTCCAACACACTTAATTTAATTTAAATGGATCTGCCCAACATTTTGTTAAGTTCTGCACAAGCTTGTAAATGAAATTAGTAAATGTACATTAGTTGGAGTCAAGTGTATTCAGTCAGTGTTGGAAATGTCTAAACCTGCAAGTTAACAGCACACAAGGACCTGAAATTAATATCCCTAAACTAGATTTAAGCTTAAAAATAATCCTGCTCCACCGTGTGACTTGAAGTCATTTTATCTTGATGCAGTCGTGGTTTTAGTCCCATACCAACAGCCTTTCCTTTATTTGATCCATATCGTCTGTGAATGCTGATTTTTAGATGGTAAATGGTCCGTACTTATATAGCGCTTTTATCCAAAGCGCTGTACATCATACATCACATTAACCCATTCATGCACTGATGGTGGAAGCTGCCATGCAAGGCGCTCACCATGACCCATCAGGAGCAACTAAGGGTTCGGTGTCTTGCCCAAGGACACCTCCACATGAACTCGCCTTGGCCGAGGATCGAACCGGCAACCCTAGGGTTACAAGGCAACCGCTCTACCTTGCCGAGCCATGCGGAATTTTTAAGGCTTTAATTCTTCTAAAAATCAGATATTATGCAATATATTATACTTTAGGATTATTTAAAGAAAATGCTGAAAGACCTAACATACATTTTTTGCTCCCCCATTTCCTGTTATTTCACCTTCCTTTCTCCTTTGCCTTTTCTCTGTCTCTCGCTGACTCTTTATGATTCAACATAGCTCACACATCTCTGAATAATTAAGATGCAATAAATCCCACTGTCACATGAGTTTTTCAGACCGCATGCTGTGCGTGCATAGACTTCATCTTGACTGTCACACTATCAAAAGCAGAGGGAAAGGTTTTTAGGACAACTGCAAGATGCTCTAAAGGAACTATATTAGAATTGAGGGAAATCTACCTTATTTATTGTCATACCTTCTCAGTGATATCACACAGATTAATGGATGTGAGCCATATAGATAAATCTATAACACAGTTCTTCCTCTAATGTTGTAACAGGGATCCTCGCCAAGAAAAAACAGCGGACTGTTGGGAGTGAAACCGATCCAATCTGCTCATACTTTACTTTTGCAGGTAATTTTGTTTTTGGCCTTCATGTTCTTTACACTTCAATGCTTTTGGTTACAACTGACTACACACAATATACTGACTTTTACCATCTAAGCCCAAACACTCATTCGTAAATAGTTGAATATGATCTTCTTAAGGGGGAAAAAGGAGGGAAAACAGAAAAACCATAGCCCGCTGCTAATACAACCTTCATTCCACACATACACACACATTCATGTTCTGTATATAGAATTGAGTGTCTGTCCTGGAGAGATAAGTAACAACATTTTGAGCTGAATTAAAAAAATAACACACCTTTAGTGCGGGTGAGATACAGAAAGGGAAGTAGTTTCAAGGAAGGACAATAAGCCTGAACAGACCAGAATCACTTTCACACACCACAGTAGCTACCTGTATTTTCTCTCACAAAAAGTATTCCAAAATAATATCAATACATGCAATAGAATGAGTTAAGGTATCATACTCTGACCAGTCCACTTTGTCTGTATGTAAAACTGTGTTTATGGATTCCTGCAACTCAGTCTGAGGGATTATTTTTCACATGATATTGGAATAACATTTCAATTACACTCCTCATTCAAAATTGTTGAATAGTAACCAGAACGCAGACACTCTAGTGGAAATTAAAAGTGAATAAGGACAATACAAGTATAGAAAGAGTTCAGAAATAATCTATCTTATGTTTGTTTGTTTTTTATTGTAAATTACAGCCATGCTTCAGACCAGGACACTACTAAAACTAAAAGACAGTTAAATATTGTATATTTTTTCTAAGTGGGACTGTGGTGGCCTAACACTTTCTGGAAATCTCAGAATCCACAAAATCTGTTAAACTTATTATCCTACTGTAAGCCAGGAATGCCTGTATTCATGATTAGCATGGTCCTGCATAGTTTTTCCACATCGGGGTCAAGGTGATAGAGGATCCATCCATCTACTTTCTCTCCTGGTCTGGGTTGTGCCCTCTTCCCAGGAAAGACACATTTTTGCTAATAGGTTTCTTATTAAATTAAATGACTTTGAAGAATCTAATCAACAGCTATTAGAAAAGCTGTTTGAATCCTCTAAATTCTACAAAAATGTGCTTCAGTTTGTCCGTTATTATCTATCTTAGTAAGCGCTGAAGTATCCTTTTTAAAATAAGGGGATAATTATGTCCCATAATTCCTTGTGTCCTACTTTTAAAATGATTCTTGATTAAATTTGTCCAGTTGTACTGTGAGTCTGGGGGATAAATACAAAGACATTGTGGGAGTGTGCTGTTACAACGAGTTTTACTTTTGTCTTTTCAACTTATATAATTACAAAACTTGATAAAAAATACTTTTTTTTATTATAATTTACCATAATAATGTTAATACAAATACCTTAACATACTACTAATAGTCTCCATTTTTTTTCTGTGTGATAAGATTGCATTAGATGAAACTGAAATGCTTTTTGTTGGATCTTTATGGGACATCTGTAGTTTCAGTACTGTAGACTTACATCATAGTCCAGGGCCCGTTCATATTCCGCAACAACAAAGGAATTTCTCTACCAGGCCTTTAAAAAAAGGGTGACATTGTTTTTCTTGTAGCCCTAGTTTGCAAGCTTTCTGAGCTTGTTCTCAGTACATCAAAGGAGCATAATTTGTTATTTTTTTATTCATTTTCTTGTGAGGTGTTCAACAACTATTGGTCATAAATTTAAAATGGGCATGGCAAATGCAGAAAAGCGGAAAAGAGAAAGGTGTAATTTCTACTTTTTCTCAGATAGCAGCTGGTTGAGATGGTAAAGAAGTAAAAAAATCTATAAGACATATGTTAGGCACATGAAGACACACACCACCGTGTCAACCATCGCCAGCGACGCGCCATGTACGAGCTTTCTCATGAAGAATGAAAAGTCCTGGCCAGAACAGACTGTGCTCTTGTTCTTGCCACCTCAAGAACACAAACAAATGCCTCTGTTTATGAGGAGTATGTACACTTTTTATAGACAAAGCGAATCCCCTGAACCCTGCTGGTCTCTGCATTTTCATTTCATCGCTGTATTTTCCTCCAGCTACTAAAAACAGATACAAGTTTCCTTTGTGCCGCTCCCCATCAGGACTCTAAACGCCACAGAGATGAAGACGAAGCTGCTCTGTGCTGCAGATTCTTTGCACCTCTATCTATTGGTTATTTATTTATTTTCTATGTATGCTTTTCATGAGCTAGTTCAAAGTTCAGTTAATATATATATATATTTTTTAAGATTAGAAGGGAAAGAGTATGGAGACCCCTAGGGAACACAGGGAGATTCTTATCTTTGTGTTCCCTCGCAATACTTCTGAGTTCCCTGCTAATGAGGAAAAAAGGGATTTAAGTGACTGAACGTGGCTTGGTTGTTGGTCTGAGTATTTCAGAAACTGCTAATCTGCTGGGATTTTCACACACAGCCATATTTAGGGCTTGCAGAGGTTGGTCTGAAAAGGAGAAAATATCTAGTGAGCTGCAGCTGATTAAAATGTAACTCAAATGCTATAGCCACAAAATCCGGTGCCACTCCTGCCAGCTAAAGACAGGAAACTGAGGCTACAGTTCAAAACTGGACAACAGAAGATGGAAAGACATTACCTGGTCTGATGAGTCTTCATTTCAGCTGCAATAGTAACTAAGGTGGTTACCTCGAGAAAAGGCAGATTTCTCAAGATTAGACAAATGAACAGGTTATAACCATAGACTTTATATTAAAGAATGATGGAGCCTTTGTGACGTCCCCCGTAGGTTTCTGAAGAGCAGAAGCTCATTGCGCGTTCCCACCATCACCATCTTAGCAGCATCACGTCACAAAAATGGTCAAAGAGGTGGAGCTGAGAGGGGGGCTATGAGCGTGGGGGTGGATGATTGACATCTATCAAACTCAGAGCTGCCTGTAGCTAAGAGCTAACTGAGCCAACTTGGATCTAACGTGAGCTAACTGGCTAATAAAGGTAGGTGGGCAATCAAAAGGACACACCCATAATTAGGCCGAATTTCAAGATTAAATAACACCCAAAGGATGAGTTAGAAAAGTATTCACCCCCCTCACAGTTATGATGAAGGTAAACTTTACCTATTAATCCTAAATTATTTTTTTGTACCAGGCTCTAAACATGTTTATTTCTGCTGTGAAGTTGGTCTTTTTAACATGGGAGTCTATGGAGATTTGCTCTGTTGGAGCCAGCCCCTAGTGGATGAGGGGTGAACTTAAATTTTTTGCACTTCCGCATAGGCTTCACATTTCACCGCCGAAGGTTGCGGCTTGGTTTTAACCTAAAAACAAAAGTAATCTCAAAATAACAGAATAATAAACTTATGATCTCAACATAAATAAATAAAATAAATAATTACAGGGATGACTGCTCTAGGCTGCTATACCCTGAACCTGTTTTCCATTAATAAATATTTCATTAACCTGTAGATGTCTAAGATAGTTTAATCGATATAATAACGATACATTTTATAAGGTATATATGGTGAGTGTGTGTGTGTGTCTGTGTATGTATTTGTTGGGACAATACACTTCTTATTCAACTGTCACTGTCTGTCTACCCTGTGTGCAAACATGGACATGAAGGAGATAATTACTCTATTAAGTCGAGAAATAACCTCAAGGCTTCTTCACAGACCTTCAGAAATAACATCACACTCCTCCTTACACACTCTTACTCCCACATAGACCCTTCAGATTGGCTGCTGGTCTTTTAAATTCACAGAAATGCATAAGAAAAAAAAGATGTGAGTAAACAAATTATACATCTACAAATATAAATAATCATTTGGTGCACTTTCATTTAATTTGTTTATGTAAAAATGTAAATGTGTCTGAGCAGATTCAGCACCTGAGCTGATCAAAGCAATCCACTAGCTTCACTTTGACTCTCAGCATCCTTACAAACTAACTGAATTTTCCCTAATTATGCATTTATGAGTATTTGTGTGCTTGCAAGTAAAGAGGTGGAAAAAGATATTTTTAAAAGAAAGTTTAAGACATACCTGTTGGTTTAATATCTTTTTCATAATTTGTATTTTGCCTATATTTCTTTGTCTTTAAGTCCCATGTTAAATTTGGTTTTATTATTTTTTTTTTCACCATTTTATTTCTTAATTTTTTAACACGTCTTATTATATTCTAAACATTTTACTTATTTAATCTGATTCTTATCTTATTTTGGATATTAATGTATTAATTTTGTTTTTATTCTTTTTTACAGCCTAACATCTTTTATTTAAATTCTCAGTATTTATTGTAGATGATTGTATATATGTATGTATATTGTAGTGTGTGTGCATGGTAGTGTGTGTAATTTGTGGGTTTGTGGTCTGGGGGAAAAAGTGTTTGATAAATAGGTTAGATTTATTGAATGATATAAATATTATTTTGCCTGTTTCAGTCGATAAAGCATACTGTGTTACTAAATACATCCTAATAGCTGATTTTATTTCTCCGGAAGACAGATTTGTAAAAAAAAGAAAAGAGAATAACTTAATCTCTCCAATCCCCCAATTCATTAGTCCCATCCACTCATATTTTATATGCTCTTTAACAAATAACTTTGAGTTCGTATCCCACTGTGATTCCCATTCCACTATTCCCACGTGCATTAGGGAACAATTTTCAAAATCACTACTAGTTTTAATGGGAAGAATCTGTTGTTGTAATAGATGCACAAGTTTAAAAAAAATGTTTTTTTAGGGGAAAGGTTGGGTTTTAGGATTAAAGGAGAGGTTATGTACAGTAATTTTAGCTAAAGTCTCATTAAACACACAACTTACACTAAGTGCCTTTGACATCGAGGAGTCAAAAAAGGGTGTAGTTTAATGCTTAAAGACACAGCAACCTCAGCAGCAAACATTTTGTAAAAGGCCTAAAGAAGCCACTAGTATGGAGCCGATGAGCAGATGCTAAAGGCCTTTACATTTAGTAATTTTATTAGGTCCACCTCTTCAAAGGTTTTCAACACAAATAGCTTATCAGCCAATCACTTGGCAGCAACTCCACACTTTTAAGCATGTGGATGTGGTGAAGACAATTTGCTAAAGTTCAAAGTCAGCATCAGAATGAGGAAGAAAGGCAGTTTAAGTGACTTTGAATGCGGCTTGCCTGTGGTTGAAACTGATGATCTACTGGGATTTTCACACACAACCATCTCTAGGGTTTACAAGAATGGTCTAAAAAAGATAAAACATCCAGTGAGTAGCAGTTGTCTGGACCAGAATGTCTTGTTGATGTGAGAGGAGAGTAGGCAGTTTGGAACTCACAGCTGGTTACAGCTAAGGTATGCTGAATACCTAAGCAACCTTGAAGCAGATGGGCTACAGCAGCAAAATACCAACGTACAAAAATAAGAATCCAATGAGGATTGAATCCAGTCCTAGAAAGGTATACACAATAAAACCGCTGGCGAGTGTAAATGAAATATAAAGTATAATCATCTATGTTTTCAGAGAAATCAAAACTTTATATGAACCGAAGTCAGCTCCAGCTCACAGTTGGACTTGAATGGGGGGTGGGGGTGGGGGGGGGGGGGTTGTGCAGTGAAAACACGGCAGGTAAAAATCGTG
>JBAMHW010000022.1:6697776-6714401 GCA_037177495.1 Rhadinocentrus ornatus
AACTTCCTATTTCAGTAAAACACATTGGACACCATTAGAGTACTAAATTAATTATTTTAGTAAATTAACTATTTCTAGCTAGTCAAATCAATCAGTTATCAATCAGTCTTAAGACGGTAATAACGTGAATTCCTAATTCGAAGGGACCCATAACATGATTCAAAGGAGAGACTTCACAAAACCAGAGTTAGGATAAATATTAAATGTTTATTAGTAGTCTAATCATGCATAAATGACATAGGAAAATATTTACGAAGGTTCAAATGGGAAAATGAATCCAACATTGTAAAAAGCAAGTATGATGTTCGAACCAGAATCTTATTTCAAAGCCATGTAATGAGCCAGAATGAATGAAATGTGTGCAAGAAGGGAAACAAAAGTTAATTAACCTGTGATGTTAATTAAACTAATGTTTCATGGCACTTTAGAATGGGAAGGATAAACAGTTCTGGTCGATGACCAGATGTCTCCAATGGAGGGTAGACCTGTAGGGGGTTGCCTTATCAGTTTGAAGCGAGACTGTTATAAAGTAGTAGGAGAGTCCAGGTCCTAAGTCCTAAACCTGCATCTGGAATTCATAAAGCGTTACTTCTTTGTGAGGCAAATCATGACCGCTTTATGGTTGGAAGAAGATTGATTTCAGACACTTTCCAGATCTTGATTAACTTAACGTCCAAAGTGTCCACTCCATCCCAAGTCAGGTTGACCTGTGGAGCTGGAACCAAGTCATAAAAATTCCTGCATGATGTCTTGAAAGTCAGAACCCCCACTCCTTGCTGAGAGGGGATAGGAAATGTCCTCTCTGTAAAGAGTAGAAGTCCATCAAAGTTTTAATTTAGTCAGGAGATTAAACAAAAGTTCCAATCTTTTTCTTAAAGATGCAGAAGTCCGCTACACTGTGCAGGAGACTATGGGTTATGTATTCATAAAGAAATTCCAGACGTGTGTTACCAGAGGCTTTTAGCCTTTACAAAACCTGCCTCTTCTAATCTAAATTGCTTAGAAGGGTTTTCCGCTGTGAATAACAATAATTCAAATACTTTGTCTCGTCCTTGTGTTTTCTGTGTTTTTGTACGTCTGCATAGTCCATTAAGTATGTGTAACCATGTCTTATGTTTGTAGTTAAATTTGCACATCTTCTACACAAGTGTGTTAACCCAAATGTGCAGTCTTTTTGTAACACGTGTTTCATTGCATGCAAGTGTCTGTATCCCTCCCGGTGCTTTAATTAGTTTCTCCCGTGGTAATCACATTGTCAGTGTGATTAGTCTTGTTGTCACGGCAGCACTGCCAAGTATCAACATCTCTGATATGAAAGAAGTGTTGCAGCTGCGACCTGCTGATTTTGGGGTCATGTAAAAGTGGTTTTAAAATAAAGCAAGTGCAAAAATGATTGCAACAGCTTACTAAAATACTCAAACCATTGACTTCAGTATGGAACTTGCTGAATTTTAAATATTGCATACAGAATGAATATGCATTTATTAATAATAAAAGACAGCACTAGATACGCATACAGGATATACATCCTAGTAATATAAATATTTTTGCTGAGTGTAAGAAGTGGATCCTTCTTATTTTGGAAAATTTAACATTGCACAAGAGCTCAATTTTCCCTTTACATGGTGCTATCCGGAAGATTTTACCTTGATCTTTGGAATATTTTACAAAAAAAATAAAAAAATAGACTTCTTCACAATTGTTCTTCTCAGATTTGGTTAATGCTTCATTCAGATCAACATTAACTCTTCTTTTTGTTGCTTTTAAGTTCTCATTACTTTATTAAAAGTTGAAAAAAAACAAAACAGGGAGAGCAAAAGAAAAAAAAAAGGAGGGTGTGTGTGTGTGTGTGTGTGATGTTTTGTACTTTGGTGCAAAGGCTTCTGGTAAAACTGAGACACACTTCAAGAAACTGATGTAATGCAAATGAACACTTTTTATTCATGTAGTTTAAGTTAAGGAATAATTGATAAATGGGTGGATTGATTTCTACATTATGGTCAATTCCCAAAAATACGAGCACTCATCTTCTTTAATCAAAGTACATAAATTAATCATAATGACAAATACATGTGTGATAGCTGCTTTTAATAGTTTATCAAAATCAATATATTCCAGTAATAGCTTTTTCTTCTGTTATTAACTTATCTCTGAAATTCCCACTCTTAACAAAAAAATATATACATACCTATATATATATATATATAAAACTAGGACAACCAGCTCAATTTTCTTCCAAGTTAAAGTTTTGCATCAACATCAGTAACTTTCTTCTGAAACCAATGTGTTCTTCAAGCTGACAAGTAAAAGGCTGTTGGGAAGAATTGATGGATGATCTAATATCAGAGTTTTAAAATTTGATAAATTTGCCCATTTCCTCAGGTCAGCAGTAACTACTTTCCAGTTTTTTTGTTGAAACATACCTCTTTAATGCCCAAGGAATGGAAGACTTGAAGCTATACTGTCAAGAAGAAAAATAGTTTTCTTGACTAAAAGACTAAAATAGTAACTTTAATCTCAAACCATGAGATCCCTCCAAACCCAAGCAACCGTAAAGATTTAGAAGTGAAAATAAAATGTGCAGACAGGGGATAATGGCATTAAAATACACAGTTACTTTTATCAGAAACAGGTAATCTAACTAATTACTTTTTCCATTGTTACACCATTACCATTTCTGACTATAAACGGCTTTGCTCTTAGCATTGAGATTCCAGGGTGAGTTGGGATGTCAGTATAACTGACAATGTTTTGTCTCAAAAATGTCTTGTCACAAAAAAACAAAACAAATAAAAACAAAACAAGCCAAATAAGAACTCATGTTGGAATTCATGTCGGACACCCGGACCATCAGCACCGGTGCTTCTTAGGGATGTGTCCTTCCCCACTGCTCTTCTGCCCCTACACCATTGACTGTGCCTCCACTGCATATCGATAGCAAGTGGATCAGCTCGAGGTCTGGTGTCCTCAGAGCAATCTGGAGCTGAACAAGCTCAAGACAGTAGAGATTACTGTGGACTTCAGGAGACACCCTCTGCTCTGCCGCCCCCCTCACAGCCCTCAGTAGCATCGTGTATATTGTAAAGAGCTTCAGACTCCTGGGCACGATCATCTCTCGGGATCTAAAATGGGAGAAAAACATCAGCTCCATCCCCAAGAAAGCCTAGCAGCGAGTGTACTTCCTGCGGATCTGGAGGAAACACGGACTGCCACGCGAGCTGCTGCTGCAGGTCTATATAGCAGTCATTGAGTCTGTCCTGTGGTCCTCCATCCCTGTGTAGTTTGGAGCTGCCACCAAGCAGGACAAGACCAGACTACAGTGCACTGTGAGGACTGCATAGCGCATCGTAGGAACCCCCCCAGAACTCTGTTCAGGACCTTTACTCCTCCAGGATTCAAAGGAGGGCAGAGAACATCATAAAAGACTCCTCTCACCCTGCACACAGTCTTTTTGAACTGGTCCTATCTGGCAGGTGCCTGAGAACCCTGCAGACTAGGACTAACAAGAAACTTAGACTTGGACAACTTTATTAATCCCACCAGGGGCAATTAGTTTGAGCAGCACAACATACAACATACAGCCATACAGTATAGTATGAAGGACAATAAAAAGAAAAAGAAGAGCTCGGTGATCAATATTACATAAAATTATTTAAAAATGTATATACATACACACACATACACATGCATACACACACATACATACACCTACCCATATACATATATACACACATACATACACCTACCCATATACATATATATATATATACATACATTAAAAAAAAAGTTAAATAAAATAAAAAATAATAAGTTAATAAAAGAATTTACAGAGAAAGACGAATAGCAGTTGGGATAAAAGATTTTGCCTAACGGTTTGTTTTACAATGTGGCAAAGCTTAGCGGAACAGCTTCTTTCCCACTGTAGTCCCTTTATTGAACAGATAAACTGCTAACTGGTTGCACAATCCACATTTGCACCTCATCACTCACATGTTTTAATTTTATTGCACTCCTCTGCTGCATCTACTGTATATAGGTTGAATTGGTTTGATATTGTAGCTGTAATTTGTATTTGTATATATTGCTCTGTATAAAGTACTATATGAGTCATTTTTATTACATGCTACTTGTTTTATACCTTTACTTATTTTGTTACTTTTTACTAATTATTACTACTATTTCCACTAGAGTGACCACATCTGATGGCAAAAAATTCCTTGTATGTGTTCATACTTGGTTTTTTTTTGGTATTGCTGCCATAGCCAAAATTTTACTGTATCAAAAAGTCTGTAATATGTTTGTCTATATGTTCTTGTTTGCTAGCATTGTGATGGTAAAAAAATCTTCCATTTTAAGAAAAGCAAGTCTTCTAATGCAGTGCACACGTTGAGTGCTGGAAGTCCAACCTGCTCCAACAGTATGTTTTTGCAAGGTTACACTAATGTTGGCCTTTGCAGAAAAGATCCAAGCAAAACATCATTGCATCAGACTGAAACTAAACAAGTGGTCATTTATATAGTGATTCCCTCCTTTGTCTCTTTTGGAAGGCGTTAGGGCTTTTTGAAAGTGAAAATTCTCCACCAGATTGAAATAAAATTGCAAACTTAAACGGCAGAAAACTGTGACAAGCAAAAAGTAGCACTGAACCCCTGTGTATACTCGTATTTGTATGAAAAGCAGAAGAACTAAAGAACTCTCAGGCGGTTCAGAAATTAAACAAAAGATGCTGTGGAGCAGTTCAATGCAAAAAGTGTAACTTTTTATCACCAGGAAATGGGAATGAAGGCGCAGTTGCAACACACAAAATAAGGTCAGCATAACAACTACTTTTCTGATAAACATTTCTTCCTGAGCCTTATTTTTTTTTGCATCATTCTAGGATGATAAAGTGATATTCCATGTTATTTTGTCCAGCCAAAGGTTGTTCAGCATTGCTCAACGTTTCCAGAAAGGTTTTTGTGTCAGACTTGCCTTAATCCAGTCCACAGAGACAATGGATGGAAAAGTCCCAGCCATGTCTGTGCAGGGAAACTCACCATATTCTGGCTGACAGGTCTGTATTTTGCTGAGTCTCACATGAACTGACCTACATGACCTGCCAAAGAATGATACCTGCTCTTTAAAAATGAAAATGTCACCTTCCTCTTGGGAGAAAAGCACAACAAGGTTGGATGGGAAGACTCAGTAAACAACAACTCATTGGTGTCTCCAGAGATGCTCTTCCACATTTAAGTTCAGACTGTTGCTTTGCTGAAACCTAAACCTTTGCCAAACACTCAGATCCTATAAATGGGTATTTATGTAGACTAAGGAAATATTTTTCTGCATTCCTCTTCTCTTCTATCATGATATATCTCAAAGTATGCCCCCATGTTTGACTGTAAAGGTGATTAATGATCAATTTCTGTTTACTTTCTTTACAAGACTGAAATAAAAAACATGGGGAACATGATAGAGACATCCAAAGGTACTGGAAAGTCAGAAAATTCTATTATTAAATTCATGAAAATATATTTGTGTGCATAGGTTTATTTCACATACATATCAGAGACATTACAGAGACACCCATAAAACCCGAATGAGATCCTGAACACAGTTATAGGTTGAGCTTTTTAATCAGGTGCTGCAAGTGCTGTTTGAACAGCGAGACAAGGAAAAGCTTAATAATGGTGCAGCAGAACTGCACAGAAAACTTTAATAATTGCACCATGTTGTTCTGTACCTCGCCGACTCAGATGGTTCCATTAGAGCAGGGAATAGAGGCTGTTTGGATGCTGTGTATGTGTGTGGGATATAGTTTCCCCATGTGCTCTCAGAGGCTGGTAATTGGGGAGATACAGAGAGATTGCTGACACATGACTTGTTCTAGCTGGGAGGGCTGGATCCTGCTTTTCTTCCATTCTTTCATTCCATTCATGTCCACTGGGCAGAGGAGCACAGACCAGAGAACAAAGCCTGTTAAATCACACAGCACCAAATTCTAGCTGCTCCTACTTAACCAGCCTTGGATTAAATTGGCTTTCAGTTTTGTGATCTCCAAATGCTGGCAGAAGCCACAACTCTCATAATTGTTGGGACTTTATCACTTATATTTCTTTACTACACATGAGAGGCTGTTCAATAAAAAATTCAAAATTCTTTTTCCTGTGATTTTCATGAAGAAAGATGTTCTTTCATTGTTAATGACTCTTTTTCCCTTCTGTCAAAGAATTGCTCTTCTTGCTGATAATTATTTTTGCATACGGAAAGTTTGCAGATGAAGTTGTAAAGTTATAATAATGATTAAATGCATTCCTAACTCAACTTTCTAAAGCACCTCAAGAGTGAGGAATTTAATATGAATGCATGGATTTTTGTGCAGTTATCTTTAAACCCATATGTAAGAGAAATGCCCCTTTTATTTTATGACAACTTAAATTAATAATGAATTAAACAATTGACTAATCTTAAAGATGCAGTAAATTTTCAGGTCATTAGTTTGTTGATCTTAAAACATTCCAAGTGCATAAAGACAACATTCCTTAAAAGCTGTTGTGCAAACATTTACTCTACTTGCTGCAAAGTCCTGTGGGAAACGTTTGTTCACCAGTAAGCCTTAAGGAACGTCTGTCTTCTGTTTGGTTAGATGCTGTTCTTTTCTTCCCTGTGAAGATAGCAGCCTACTGAGGCTAAAAATGATCCTGTGCGATTCACACGTGAAGCTGTGGGGGTGAAACAAACAGTCAAAGGCATGAGAACTAAACAACCAGCCAAAACTCACTATACTGTAGACCTCAGTGAAGGAAAAAACAAGGACTTCCAATGTCTTCAGAGATAAAAAAATATTCTATATAATTATAAAATGCTCATGAATTCTGTCTGAAAAACAAAACAAATTAGTTATGCAAAATATCCAATCAGAATAAATATTAGCTACAACAAAAAGTCATTTTTTAAATATTTAAATCTGCAATTTTTATCTGTCAAGCTTGCAAAGTGACATCTCTGTCCTCTGTCTGCACCCGTCATGCTAGCCATCTGATCGTGTCTTCTGATGATTCATGTCCATACTGCTTTTATTGACAAGAAGGGAGTGCTAGCAGGGCATTAGATAGCACTTCCTGACAGCATTAAATCAATAAAAAAAATTGTACTTTCCTGTAGCAGTCTGCTTGTCATTTCAGCTTGGGTGAGGGGATTTAATATAAAAAATGAAGAATGAATAAATAAAGATTAGTCCACACTGGTGAAGTGAAATGAAAGAAAGAAAAAAAACTATAAAAATGTGTTGTTTCAGAGCAGTGAAGCAGTCTAGTTTCAGAAACTTTGTACTTTTTAGGTGACAGAAAGTTGAGGGAACAGAGAATTGAATATAGTCACTGACTCAGAATGAGTCACCAGGCAACACAAAGCAGATAAACCAAACAACGTGCCAGGAAAGTCATTACAATGAGTTAAACACATGTCTTCACCTTATACCTCCTCCGCCTTCCTTCCACTTCCACAGTCCTCCACTCAGCCCTGTCTTCCACTTCTCCACCCACCTTTTAGATCTCCCTCCTGCTGTCACTTCTTTCATACACATACCTGATTCAAGGTTCTTTCACCCTTTTTCCTCTCTGATCTTCCAGTATCCTCCACTAAAAGTTAGCTCTTGTTCTAAATCAATGATGTAGAAATCCTGAAATTCATGTAAACAACCCAGAAGAATGTTACATGTTCTTATGTGTAATTTATTTTAATTCTTATTTCATCCCTAATGTTCATGTTAGCTCAAAGCTGGTCCTGCTCATGCTGATGGGCACCAGTGTTAAAGTGAGTTTCAGTTTTTTCTGGTAGAAATGCCTTACATCTTTTTTCAAAATAAAAAAACACTATAAGAAAAAAATAATAAACCACTGATGCTGTTTATATGTCCATGTTTGTGTTCATCTGCAGGACAACAAGAAGACAAATGCAGCCATCACATCCAATTATGACTGCATCATTACAAAAACATGCAATGTAACATTTAGATAAATGAGAAAAACGTTAGTAAAAAAAATGCTAATTTTGCTTTTTTGTTTTGTTTGTTTTTCTGAAATTACCAGGAGGCACTTGCTTTGGGATACTTTCCTCCCTAAAATGATATTCATGTGACTATATGTCTAATCGTCTTTGGTTTGCTGGCAACACACAGGAAGATTCCACTTTATCAATTTTCTGAAACATAGTCTGAGGGGGAGTTATTAGCTAAGGGACTATTGCAGATTACAAGACTATTACCAAGGTTTACTTGTGTCAGTTTTACTAATCTGACACAGAGGTTGCGCTCTTAGAGCTAGTTAACTCGTGCTGTACAACCACATCAGAAACCATCTGTGTTTAATGGGTTTCCATTAACAGAGTGGACATTTTTTACATAAACATAAGGGATGCAAAAGCTTTCAAATACTAGAATAATGGTCTATGTTTTCATTTTTATGTCGCAGCATGGATTGTGCAAGTGCAACAAACAAGTGTGATTGGTTAGATGACCAATTAAAACAAAAAGAAAAATGGATGAGAAAACAGTGACAGCCAGCTTCTGTGTGACATTGAAATATACTACCCAGTCTAATGGTGAAAAATAACATGTGACATGAATTACACTTTTTCTTTCACCCCCAACATTACATTATTATTATCATTATTATTGTGTTGCTTCAATGTTTGTGCCTTTTGCAGCTGGAACTTCATCTAAGCCAGACATAGATTTAAAACACTGGAGGTAAGTCCATCTGGATTATTGTTGTTTTACCTACTTAATAAAGTAGTTTTAGTCCCTAACCATGCCTGCTACAAACCAGTTTGTTTTTATGTAATACAAATATAGTCATTATTATTGATGTTTAACTGATCAAAGAAAGAAAGACACCTCCGACATATTCTTTGAATAAGTAAATAGTTCCTATACTTGTGAGAGCGTACAGCCAACGGCTGACAGCAAGCATTAATCACACAAATGAGATTTCAGAGTCTGACTGATCTTGTATCTGAGACTTGGCCATTTTATGTTTTAAATCTCATCCCACATGCACAACCTGTAAGACACGGGTCAGTTGAAGTTTTTATTCTTTTTCAAAATAAATAAATTGAAAATAGAGAAACGACACCCATGATCAGATAACCGTTGATGGGATCCATGCAGAAAGTCACAGTTGTGCACGCTGATACACTAGCTTCAATTAGTGACAGAGTTGGTCTGATTTCAGTGCAACATGGGCCATACTAGCCCCACTGAGCTGGACAAAATCCATCAATCTAGCAGCTGAATCCATTTTGAAAGGTTTCTCTTTAATTTTCAACAAGTCCTTTTCAGAGAAAAAGACTGTAGTGGTATCAAAGGGTTTTGGCTCTGCTATAACTGAGCGGTGGGATGAAAACGGTTCACAAGGCTAAATTCACACTACTTTGTTATGTTCATCTTGTTTTCTTTTCCTCAGGATGATGTTTTCCACACTTCAGTCGCTGTCCTCAAACAAGGAAATTTACAAGAACTCAGAGAAAACTCAAACTTTATTAGAAACATGGTTTCATGCATTTTTTTAAATAAATCTTTAGGCGTGGTTTGAGAAGCAGAGACCAACCAGATGAGATGGTTCAGACTCCAGAACACACTGAAACAGTTTTTAGTTGAGTGTAAAGGAGCTTGTATTTTAGTTGCAGTAGTTCCCTGTCAACTGGAAACTGAAACTATAGATCACCTCTGTTGCATCAGTAATCAGTTCTGCCATTCAGTAAAATGGCTGAAATATATTTTAATAAAGATAAAAACCTAAATCAACTGGTGAACAGGTGTGGCATCCTCAGTGAGGAAGCTGTTCTACATTGTGAGTTTACACAAAAATTTTACTTAACTGTTCGATTCCTGTGCCTGTTTTTAGGCCTTTGCTCAAAGATCGCATCACCATACTGCAACCAGAAGGATTATTTTAATTCTTTTGGTGGATTTAAGGGAAATTGAATAGATAAAGATGGCATTTAGCACAAATAAAAAGGATTTCAGGCTAGCCTAAAGACAAATACCTTTAAGTTGAATATGAGTATCACTTTTGATCTGAGGCAGCTGTAGCTCTAAACCTTGATCAACATATAGTACAATACTTGAACATGATGGAAAGCTGAGAACTGATAATGAATTTGGATATTGTGATGATTTGAGGACATCATAATCATGCTGACTGGGTGTAGGTGTGGCTGGTGGTATGTGGTTTTGCTGTAATGTTTAGTTAGTTGTACCAGGTTTCACATTAAAAGGTTAAGATGGAGTTTAATTTCTGTCCTTCCTCTAAAAGTGATGTAAAGAAAAGATTTATGGTTGAACAGAGTCTTAATGAAAACTGATGTGACATATAGTTTTGCAGGTAGTTTCAAGTTGAGGATACCCAAACTTTTACATCCATCAGCTGCAGAAACTTGTTTATGCACATCACACAATTCAATGGTTTTAATAACCTTCATTTCAGCTCACTGACAAAGCTCACATTCATAAGCAGCATCATTCACTTAGACTTAGAAAATCTAACTTTCGCTAAGTTTAAGTATGGCATGCTAAAAGTGAGTAAAAGATTCCTTTACAATCACCATGTGGTCTTACATCCAGGCCTCAGCTTTGTTGCAGCCAGCGTCTGTCTCTCCTTTGTTTCACACTTGTAAGCTCTCAGGAGGAATCAGTGGGAAACGGAGACGAGTGAAACTGAGTGCAGTCTGTCCAAGCTAAAGATATCTCTGGATCTCTTTTATACTGTCACTTTTACTTTCTATCTTACTTTGTCTCCCTTATGTGTCTTACACTCCATGAAGTTTAGTTTAACCAAAAGTTTTACTACTGAATGTGCAAAACAAAACAAAACAAAAAAAATTGCCTTTTGATGGATTTATTTGGGTAAATAAAAAGAACAATAATGAAACAATACAATTCCCCTTTTAAAAATTAGCAAGCTGTCTTATTTCCTTAGGAAAAGTTACTAGTTTCAGGTTTCCACTGTTTGCTCTACAGTTTACAAGCTGACTAAGCTAATTAACCACTGACTTTAGTTCTTAGACATTAACAATGTCAGGGCTTCATCATTTAGCTCAGCATGAACAGAGTAGCACTGTAATGCATCCCTCATGGCTACAGGGACTTCTGTTGCCACTAAGCAGCAAATGTTTCATCTTCATGGTTCAAACCAATCCCAAAAGCTAAAGCTTAGAAGTTCCAGTGTAAAAAAATGTTAATAGTATTTTTAGCTTTAATCCATTAAACCAGAAGAACTCATTACCAAAATCAGCAGGTTATTAAATGCCTGCAAACCCAGCAGCTGTAAAACTGATTGCAAACAAAGAGAAACAAAGAAATATTGTTGTAACGTTGAGGTGCTGCAGGCAGAGGCAAACAAGTTGTTACACTGATTTTGGTTAATTGTTTTCTATTATTTAGACGTGATAGTTTAGGAGAGCTACGTCAGCCTCTTTGATTAGTAGTTTAATGGGAATGTGGTTTATATAACCTTTAAGCTTCAACTTTTTTCACCATCACATTAACTTGTGCACTTAGCATCAGGAAACACTACGCCACAGTTAGACGATTAACTTTACAGGTGTTTTGTTAGACTTGTGGCTGCATGTCTTGGACATTCAGGTGAAGAGAATGGTGGAGCTGTCAACTGATCACCACCTAGTTGGCTCCATTGGTGGGGAAGGATGAGGTGGGGGGATACTGAGGCTAAGTGGGTCATGTTCAGCACCCCCATTGTTGAGCCGTAGCTGTGGCTGTAAGGTGGTTGGTCCTTTTCACAACAGGAACACCCAAACTCGTTGCTGTCCTGTTGGGCCATTTTGGCCTGTGGGTCCAGAGGCAGGGGATAGGTATCGTAGGTGTCATGAATGTACTGTGTGTGGGTCTGGATCTGCAGGTAGGGCTGTGCCAGTTGCCATGGGAACTCAGGGCGGAGTCTGGAGCTTCCATTATCACCACCTGCAGCTCATCAGCCTGATCTCTCTGCTATTTAGGACCAAGCAGGAGCTCCAGTCTTCGCCAGATTGTCTCTCTTAGTTGGGGGTAATCAGGTCAATCGCCGATATCTTGTTTTGCTTCTTGTCTAAAGACTCACCCCATTCTTGGCTCCTCAGTATTTCGACACCAACCCTCTGGAGACTCGCCAGCACTCAGGACCCGGACTTTCAGTTCATGCCGGCCAGCCACCTGCAGTTAGCGCCTGCCTGCTCGCCCTACCTGCCATCTCACGCTTGCACTGCTACCAGACTTTCCTGCTCCCCCTGCCTGCCGTCTCACACTGGCACTGCTACCAGACACCATTCCTCGGACTCACCCCTTCATCGTCAGCCTACCCCTGGCATACAGAAAAATTCCCAGACCTGGACTAAGTACCTCACACTGATTATCAATAAATCCTGTACACTTCCTCCCTCGACTCTGTGTGTTCTGCAGTTGGGTCCTCCTTCTGAGTAACGGCACCGGGCCGTGACATGACAAAGCCCGCGACAAATGGACCGACGAGGAGGTCAAATCTCTTTTGGCTATCTACGCCACCCAGGACATCCAGAGAGCTTTTCAAGAGGCAGAGCATGAACACGCCGATCTCTTCGTGATCAATATTAGATTGATGGTGTGCTCTTGTTATTTTTTGCGGGTTTTATTGTTGTGTGGCGAAAAAGTCACACGTCACTGTAGCAGACATATCGGTCCCGCTACCGCCCCCAACCTATGTGCCAATGCCACATGAAACAGCTCCCCTGGGGAAGGACCGTTCATAGAAGTAAGGCAGTTCTTAGAACTTCTGTCAGAATGCACCTAATGTCACAGCCTTTCAAGCAGCTCATAAAACTCAGATATAATAGATTAAATTGGATTAGGATCATTGAGTATTTGCTTCCTGTTGTTTAGCTTTAAAATATAATTTGTAACTTGAACGTTAAAGTCTGCTGGGTGGCCTCTACTGGCCAGTGGGGGAGCTAGAGTTGTTATCGCTTCCATGATGGCTTCATTCATCAGACCCAGAGACTTTGTTTGTTTGGATGAGCTCTTTACTTTGTTGTAAAACTTAAGTTAAGGACACATATGTCAGCAACATCCTCAGCTGCATTGAAGACTGTGATACCCACCTACTGATTGAACATAAGTCAGCAAATCAATCAAACTAATCATCTTGTGGCTTCAGTTCAAATTGAAAAAAATGTCCTTTTTGTTAAGCTAGTTGTTAGCAATGCTATCTGTTGAACAAGACATTATTACTAATATGACTAAAAAGGAAAAGCTTACATAGTTGTATTTAATAACTTAACAAGTAAGTTGTAGGTTGGTTTAGGGACATGTTGGTGGACAAACAGTAAGTAAATAAAAATACATTTTAACCTTTCATGCTACAGATCAGCCCTTGTTCATACCAAACTGAGCAGCCACAGAAAGTAATGTATCTTTTAGTCAAAGAGCTTTTTTTTTTTTTTACTAAACACAAACTCTGTCATGTATTACTCTTCACATAACAAACACAAAACAGCACTACATAAAGCTTTGTCTATATTCATCCCCTGCAACTTATCCAAACTAAATCCAGCCGCCATCTCACAGTAGCCCGTCTCAATCGATCCAAATTACCCAATGTTTGGCTGCTTGAGTTCCTTCAATGCCCAATCAATTCCCTGCAATTGACAGTTTTAACATGCTCCATCGCACATCACCTCTGTCTGTCTGTGTGTGTTTCATGCACATTTTCAAGGAGGGCTGTTCTTTCACGTTACAGAGTGCAGAATCATACACAGGGTGTGAAGAAATATGGACATGGTGCTTGCGTGTTGGTCGATATTAAAGAGCAGGGATTAGAAGAAGTAATATTGGCTGTTTTCAGGGTGGGGAAATGGGACAGGGCTATTTGTTGAACTGAAAGCAAAAAGGCTTTGAGGGTTTTGATAACTTGATGATTATTTAATATCTGTCTGGACACACAATAACAGATGCAGACATCTCAAAAGCCATGGTGAAGGAACAAGGGTGATGTCAAACTCACAGAACAAAAACTACTAAATAAAAGGGTAGTATGACAAGAAATCTGATTATAAAACTAACACTTGCCAGAACAACCGGCCATTTAAAAACTTTAAATGTTTGACTTTGTTTATTTTTATAGTGAAAAGTAACTCAAGGAATTATCTATCAAGATACAGCCATATTCATTATTTTTGCCAAAATTATCCAGAAAATTTAGCAAAATAAATTAAACAAAGACCATCTGGAAATGCTTGATACTCATTTGCCGTTATTGTGGGGAGATATGTCCTTGGTGTGCAGGATGACACACACGTGCATATGGATTTAGTTATTTACATCCAGATGTCAGAAATTGACCTGCAAAGGTCCTACAGTATGAAAATGATCATTTGTTGTTATAAATCTAGTTTAAATATACATTTGCAGCTTTGCAGAATAAATATAATTAGCTTAAAATGATTATAAGATACACTACGTGACTTTAAGTACATATTCAATCAGCATTTAATTAGAATATGCTTACTTTGCATATCTAAACAATGTAATTGTCCTAAGCCCTCAATAGATTAATTTACTATTAATTGGTGTCATTATTAATCCTTGAACTACATGTTTTCCTCTATATAATCTAACATTTTCCCCCAATTTCAAACCTCACCGTCCATGTACAGCAAGCTGCTTTTGTAGGTTGTAGAGCTTACTCAATAATACAGAAGAAAAACATAAATCTGATCCAAACTCTGTGAAACTGACAGTAACTTAATAAATAATCCTCTTTAAAATTCTTCTTAACACATATTCACTTTTTACAGAAACATGTTTTACACCAACATCTGGCTTGAAGTGTTTCCCCGGCATTCATTCCCGTTTCAAATGACTGCAGCAAACGTGGGTTCAACCGTCTCCAGCTCAGCATCAATGGGAAAATAACACCCAGGTGCACATGCTAATTATCACGGAGGATGCTACAGAACTGACTTTTCTTTACGGAAACGCATCCATTTATCATAATGTTTTACGCAGACATTCTGAGATGGATCGTAACAACTTCTCAATAAAAAGAGATGACATTGATTGTTTTTCTTTGTAACATTACGTCACAAAGCTAGAAACATACTATCTTTCCTGCTATGTAGAGTAAAATAACCTGATGATCACAGATTTAGATTTACAGCTATGTCATATCCATGTTGTCAGTGCTTATTTTAAGATTTTTACCAATACAAACTACTAAACATAACAGAGAATCTGCTTGTTGTAGTGGCTGCATCTCTGTTAACGATATAGATGTAAAAAAAAAAATACTATTTTTTTTCATTTTTACAAACTAAAAAAAACATGAAGTAACCTTATTTAATCACTGCTGATTTTCTCAAACATTTAGATTTATCTTCACACGTTGGATAATAAACTATACTGCAGACAGCTTATTTATATCACCGCTACATTTACCTGAGGAGTTTTCACCAAACATACTTTACATTTCTACACTAATAACCTGTTTTTTTTTTACATAAATAAATAGAATATTGTACATGTGATGAACGCACACTCACCAATGGTGTTAAAGCAGTGGATGCTGAGGCTTGCTGGGCTTCGGTCTCCTATACTGATCTCCTCCAGGTTGTGATCCGAGTTGTTGGTAAGTATGATCTGTACTGCAACCATACTAGGCTGGTACAAACATGGCTGCCTGGGGAAATGGTACTTGGCTGACAATCCTTTTCCTGTCATATGGTGCAGCAGCTCATATGTTTTCAAAGGGCCAAAAGATGAAGTGGTGACCTATAAAAACAAATGAAACAGAGATTTTCCAATGAAAAGTGTGACTTTGTCCCGTTCTAGAAAAACAAACTGTGCTGACATATAGATCATGCCACAATAATCTTTTTTATACATAAATTAATCCCTGCAGGATACAGCAGAGGGGATGAATTATTAAAACAGCACTTATAGAACATTCTGGATAGACACAATACCTTGGGACACTGTGCATTATAGTGCAAATGCATCCACATGAGAGACCAGATTAATACAAGCATCTCTAGTCTTCACATATATTCATACAATTGAATTCATCCAATCAGCAGCCAAAAGGCTCCACTTTTTGGTGAAGTGCTACCCATCCGAGCGCTCCCTTCATTAACTCCGTAGAGTAAAAAAGAAGAAGTGCATTAAGAAACATACTCAATCAGCTGAGTTAGATGGAAATGGGCTGGATGCTCAGGCAAAGCAGGCTGAATGAAAACCTGTAATGAATAGAAACACAGGTGCCTGCCTGGGCAAAAGCTGCCACTCGCCCACTGTTTAAAAGCGGGCTTTTACCTTTCAGAGGAAGGAAATTGCATTACCTCAGAGTGAAAAGAAAGGAGATGAAGGTGGCGTTATTTCTTATCCTAAAAATTAACATCTTGTTACGTAGCCGAGCA
The DNA here is from genome assembly GCA_037177495.1 of Rhadinocentrus ornatus. Taxonomy (NCBI): domain Eukaryota; kingdom Metazoa; phylum Chordata; class Actinopteri; order Atheriniformes; family Melanotaeniidae; genus Rhadinocentrus; species Rhadinocentrus ornatus. The sequence continues at coordinate 6,714,196 of JBAMHW010000022.1, forward strand.
CCGTTTACACTTGATGTGATCCTGAGAGTTTCTCTCAATGCTGGCAACTGTCAGATCTTATTAAGAAATAAGATGGCGTGGCCCACACAATAAAACACAATACAACATAAACATATATATATATGTATATATATGTATATATATATATATATATACAGGACTGTCTCAGAAAATTAGAATATTGTGATAAAGTTCTTTATTTCCTG
>JBAMHW010000022.1:6714501-6741876 GCA_037177495.1 Rhadinocentrus ornatus
CTGTACACTTCCTCCCTCGACTCTGTGTGTTCTGCAATTGGGTCCTCCTTCTGAGTAACGGCACCGGGCCGTGACAGTAGGCTAAGAGGAGTGGGGCTTTGGTGCTTGCTTAGGAAAAAACGTTGGTGTAGAAAAGAGTTCGGTCATGTTCTGGTCCGCTATATGATAACCCGGGGGGGGTTGCATCATTAACAGTTTGTGGGGATGAGGTGCGGCCGAACATGACTCAAACGTTGTGGGTCAGTGGAAGAAATGCTTTAAAGACTACTTCCAAAAATCTCCTCCGTGGCAGGGCCCTGAGGGTGGATGAAATATGCCCAGGGTTCCTCAAGGCTCTGGCTGTGTTGGTTGACACAAATCAGAAAACTGATAAGTTCTGCAATCTAGTTTTGTTTCACTAAGGCTAGATTACATACTGCATGTTAGTGAGCCAGAGTCTGTTTTGCATAAATTTAGCATCTGTTTTGTTTTTTGTAAATCCTTCATCAAAGTGTTTCTAATCGTGGCTTAATAACTGTAGTGACATAAGGAGAATGCGATGTTGTTAGAGTAATACTAGCAGTTCTGTCTTTCATAATTTATGCATGAGTGCAATAAATGCAAATTACTTGCAGAAGTTTGGCTTCAGGGCAAAAGCTACTGGACACTTAGGCAAGCCACACCAATTATGTCATTAGTCTGTGAAAGGAGGAAGTCAGACACTGTCTCCACAACTTAGTTCACTTCTCATGCAGTTGTCATGAAAAAAGAAAAAGCAGCTCTGTTTAACTTACCAAGGTGCTGCACTCACAGTAAAGGTTTCAAACTAAGTAAACAGCTGTTCAACATTTTTAGTCCATGGAGCTTGATGATTGAGTTCTTACCTACTTAATTCTAGTGTGCACTTCCTTGTCTTTGCATTATATATCACTGTGTAGCCAGTAAATGTGTATGTGCAATTTGGCATGTGTTGGTATGTTACTATATATTTGATGTCTTTGTGTTTGTGTGTAGGTGTCCAATAATGTCTGAGCATTAAAGAAAATGTTCAAACATTGATCCAAGACCACAAATGATGGCCTCCTCAGTCACTGCACAATGTGGTTTTTTGTGTATGTGCAGAATTGTGTGTGTGATAGACTATAACACACAATCAATACAACAAGAGGGATGAGCATACTGTAGAGAATGAAAAGTATTTAACAGTAATTGCAGGACAGAGGGCTCTACTAAACCACTGTGGTTGCTGATTGCAAGAGCGGGAGAACGAAAGAGTCCGTAACTTTTCACAGTTTGTGCGACTGCCTGGTCAGTAACATTGCTGCTGTGCATAGGCTGTTGGTGCTGGTGAGTAACTCCTTCAGTAAAATGTTATGTAGACTTATTTTGCCTGAGGTGAATGGAATGACTGCCAGGTCACGCTTAGCGGTATGCTCACCGCTGAGCATATAAAGTCATAATAGCAAGAAAGTCTGTCAAAACCCTCCTGCAACAGAAACAGATTGTGATCTGGGGCAACAAGGAATTTCTTTCAAAGCCAGTGTTGAAAAGCACTGATGATTAGATGCTGATTACAGGAAAAACAAAGGAATTGAAAACAATAGATAAATGCATCGAATAAACAAATAGAGGAATATATTTGTATCACATCTTTAATAAGTAAATTTAAACACTTAAGATTCTTATATGTCCAAACAAATTAATTAAAAAAATTATTTTCCTTTTCTATCTTAGCTAGCTTTAAAATTTGATTCCCATCTGTCCTTTTTTAAAGGCGAAGACACATAGTGTTTCAAGTCTGAACCGCAGACGAAAGAGAAAAACACGGAGAGCGTTCTTCCCCACCTCCCACTCGGAGACTTTCCACAGGTTGGCGGTTTGTGAGAGGACGGCTCTTTTACATACAGTCTGTGGAGGACGGAGAAAATGGCACCAGCAAACATCATGATGACGAGCAAAGATGATTCACACACAGTAAGTTGCTAAAATAGAGTGTAAGCAAAACTACATTAATCAACAAAAGCCACACAGCGGCTGTTTTCCCTTAGTCTCACTTAAGTAAATAATTTGATAGTAAATTAAGTTTATAAGGACAAACACACTATTCGCTTGGCCAAAACAACATTACATTTATTGTTCTAAACTAACAGGCCACAAATTTACTCAACTAACATATCCATACAGTCACACAAATTCATTTTAATTTGTGCCAAGAAATGGACTAAGATCTTTGTAAATCAAGATAAACTTGTCTGTTCATTTGAGCAAAATTTCGGTTCTTACCTGTCGAGGAGAAACTTTGTCAGCTCTGCATCCGTCTTAAAATTAATTTGGTCTCTCAGACTTTTCCACCTTTCAAAAGATTCTCCAATATTTATCCTCATTATATTCTGTTTTCGGTCTGTTTTTTTAGCAGGATATTTTAGGTTTTTCTGAAACTATTTCTTGTCTGCTTCATTTACTAGCTTCCATACCTGCAGCCTGCTGCTCTTTTGCCGACATAAAACACCAATCGCTGCACTGTTGTTTGGCAACCTTGAGGAGTCGAATATGATTGGTTAAGGGACCAGGAAGTAGGAAGAAGCTACACAGTGCACCAAAGTTATTCTGTCACATAACTCTTATTTTGAAAGGAGAAAAGCTTGACAAAGACATTGTTGATGTAGAGGACAGATTGTTTATGAGCTTCCTTTTGTCCCTTGCAACAACTGAGAACATTTTAAATTATTTTAACAGAAAAAAATCCTAATTATTTAGCCTTTAGTCATGTTTTACACTGTGAGAGGAGTAATTCCAACAGTGTTATTTACATACTAAATTTTCAAGTGTTAATCTGAATTAACTCTGACTGGTGAGGCGGTATTACACCAATAAAGAGTAAATAAGCAATTTTCTGGTAATCTGTTTTAACACTTGAATCCAGAGTCACAAACAATTCAATCCTGTATTACTCTCTGTTTAAGTGTTATTATTGCTTATCAGGATTGATTGATTTTCAGTAGACAATAAGTAAACTAATTTTCTTGTTGATATTTTGCTATTTTAACTTGAATATAACTATCTAAAAGATAAAAACAAGCACTTAAATTTATTTTCAGAATAAAACAAAGAAACACCAATATGTCAAAATCTTACATTAAAAAAAAACAGAAAATCAAATAAGATTTTTTTTATTTTTTTTTATGAGTTGAAAGGTATGTAAAAGCTTCCTTTTAAGCTTTACTTCCCGATTCAATGCAGAAAAAAGAACTCCTAAAATAACTTTACAGATATAATGCATTTAAATTTGTAAAACTGTACTTGCCAGTTGACATCAGAGGGCAAATTTCCACAAATTTCACATTGGTGACAACAATCTGCCCATTTGTACATTTTAAGCAACACAGGTTATTAGGACAGAAACAATCAAGTCTCATCCCAACAAGAAGAAGAAACAAGAAGTTTCATCCCATATCTCAGTCAATCGTCCACCTTACAACACCTGGGCTCCTTTGGAATTTCCATAAATCCAAGATTTTCCTGACAGCAAACGTATTCAAATTGATTTTGCAATTCCTGAAACATTAGACCCCAGTTCCTTTACATCCGGGAAGCTGGTGAATGCAGAATACAGTAATTTGCAAATCTCACAAAACAATATTTCTTCAGAATATAACCCAGAAAATATATCAAATGTTAAAAGTGAGACTTTTGACTATTTTATGACAATTCTTTGCTCATCCAATAGACTTTGTAAAAGGCCAGCCAGTTCCTCGGTGTCTGAGGTAACATGTGCCCAGGGTGTTTGCAGCGCTTTGATGGCTTTTTGCTCTCTGGACACTGTGTCGGGTTACTAACCAGATCAAAATCAATTTCATGAGTTTGCTCAGTTGAGCAGATGTGACATCTCTGGGCCATTGCGCTGCCTGAGCAAATAACCAAGAGTGTTGATGCTTCAGTGGTGTTACTGTAGTTCCTCGGAAAACTAAAGTTCTTTTTGTTGCCAACTTGAACTTCCTTCATTTTTTCTTCTTTTTTTTTTTTTAAGTGTAATTTCTCACCTTAATAAGTGTTTTAGCAACACTTCTATTTTTCACTGAGATGTGAAACGACATAAAACCCCAGGAGTTCATGAGCCAGTTAGCAGCTCTCAGACTAATGTGTGATCTTAAAGCAAAATTAGCTGTGGTTTAATATCAGCCTTCTATAAATTAAAACTTACTTGGGAAAAAAAATTCCAAAAACTTTAACCTGTTGTGCAAGTTTTTATTTTTATTTTTATTTTTTTACGGTGAACAACTAATCACATTAATCACACTAATGAGGATCATTTTTAATTGAAACAGGTTAGTCATCAGGGTTTGAGTTTAATAATCTTCTTGTACTTTTAATTTACTGGAAGAGACCTGCACATGTTCATCCATCCATTTCAATGGGCAATTAAAATATGCCTATTACACACGCATACAATTAGCATTTATTTTCAGACTCGCTGATTTTATTCCTTCACAGTTCAAACACCCAGAGTGTGGCGTTAACACTAATCATAAACCTTCACCTGCATGCTCGTATGCTCTGGCCTTGTATGCAGCCACTGATTACCACATTCACATTTTAAATGCTAAATTCTGCACCTTGCAACAGCTGTTAATATACATTTCAACTTACATCCTGCAGTTGAAAATAATGAGCTTGGGCTGAAATGGTTTACATTTATTGTTAGCCTTTATGTTAATGGGAGTTATTTAAATGTGAGCGGGAAAATGTGAAAGTGAGCAATAAAAGGTTACATACATTCATGTATTTTAAGTCTTTCTAAAACAAGATCAGTTTTTTCTTAAGATATGAGATTGCTTCATCGGGTATGTGTACGTCTCTTAAACTGGCCTGTTTTATAGTGTAAACACTGCGCTATTCTGTAAACAGGTAGCTCGCCACCAGTAGACTCTTTCCAGTGGCTTTCATAATACAACACAAATTTGATTTGTCACTTAGAAAAAACCAGGACAGGCAAATCAGGTCTGGTGCCAGCAGCAGCAAAGTTCAGTCATGCCAGTAGGAAAACAACGTACTATTTCCACGAAGAGTGGGAAACAGTTCCGTTTCACAAATATAGACAACAAGTCTGTGTATCTGATCTGTGGCACGAGCCTGGCAGCAGGTAAAACATGCAGTGTGGAGCCAAAGTTCCCAGCAACTTCTCTTTGGACTTCCCAGCACGAAGCAGTCTTCATTAAGAGAAGGTAAAAGAGCTGAAAACTGCATTTCACAAATAACAATCTCTATTTCAGAATATGGAGATGTCCTCTTTTACACTGAAGTCAGATGACTGAGCAGTGGTAAGATATGACAACACTTTCTTTCCTTGCTTGGTGCCATCAAAGCTTTCAACGACAGGAGAGGAGAGTATACCACATTACTAAGAGGAACTGAGTGGCTGTTGGATGTGATCTTCCTGGCCGATGTCACAGAAAAAAATTACCTAACTGAACCAGCAGTTGCAAGGCAGAGACAAAAATGGGTGTGCGACGATCAGTACTGAAAAAGCATTCAGTGCAAAACTCTCTTTTGACATCCAGCAAATCAAAAACAAAGCATTTCGGCCTCAGTTGCAAAGAAGCTAAAAAGAAGCTGAAAAGAAGAGTGTTAAAGGCACACAGATATTAGGATCTGCTGTCCAAGCTGGGATAGGAGTTTCCAGATAGATTGTATAAGTACAACTCCATTTATCATTTACCATAGATTGTCAGAATTTGAGAAACTAGAGCCCTGTGTGACATTTATTGCCAATTCCTCCCTGGATGTGGATATCAGTGAGTTGTAGAACATATGGCGCAATTTTTCAGTATTAATTCAGTGAAAATGGACGTCTTAAACCTCCAATGTCCAGCTAAAATCAGCAGCGTTCGCAGAGTTTCTGGAGTTTGGTAGAGCGAGTCATGAAAATCTTCACCCCGCTGCTCTGAAAATAGCTGCTTTGTTTGGGTCAACATATCTGTGTGAATTCATCTTTTCTAATGTGAATGTCACAAAATCAAAGTACAAAAACAGACTGATTGATGTGCATATAAATGACTACATCAAAGTCAGACACTCAGACATCCTGCAGTACAGACGTCAGGGCAGCCATCAAATTTGGACTAAATGTGTAAAGAATGGTGTCATCGGCATATAAATGCATGTCGACATTGCTATTCATTTTAGCTTATTAAGTTATAAATTTATTAATATGATCTGATCATGTTTGTGTTTTAGTTACCCATGTACTTTCAGATCAGTTTGAATCTGGTCACTAACTGGATTTTATGGAGAGAACTATGAATGTTTTACACTAAGAAAGATTAACCTTTTCAACAAATGCAATACGCCTGCACATCTTAGCAAAAACATCCTCAGTCCTTGTTATCAGATGTAGACTCTCTTGTCCAGCCTGAAATTCCCTTATCTAACACATATGCTTCAGAATACACCCCTGTGGTTGAGATGTGAAGAAAAGTGTGTGAGATGTAAAAGAAAGAGATGAAATCAGGTAAATTGCTAAATTGAAAATGTACAGAGGAAATACTGTAAGTGTATTTTTTTAAGTCCAGGACAAGGTCATCTATAAGGAGGTCAACTATCATGTCAAAACGGCTGAATCATAAAACTGAAAACTGCATCCAGGCATGCATACACACACTGAAAGACACAAACACACGCAAACTGACAGAACATATTTGGTCTGACAATGGCGTGTTTGCAGGTTCTTAGACTTTTCTCTAACAAGGGTTGATTAAAAATGCACCAACTGCTCACTAACACGCACCTACCAGGCTCTCTAAAACTCAACATGATGTTTATTTTTCCTGTCAGCCACTCTGCACCTCTCATTTATGTTGCTTGCTTTTGTTTTTCAACAGTACTTCAACCTTGCATGTAAAAACTATGGAAGCATGAAGCTGTCACCCAAATAAAAAAAAAAAATTGTGACCTTATCACGTTATAACGTGATAGTTTTATTGTAAAAACGTGAAATGTATCACGTTATAATGTGATACATTTTGTGGTGAAAACGTGGACTATAAACCATATTTGTCATTGTATGGGTAAACAGTGCATGCTATGGCCAGAGATATACCTAATGTACCAAATGGGATTAAGTTGTAGGTCATTGGAGAGATTTGGTAAAGCTTGGAGGACACTGTGATATTGCTGGCGTTGCACCCTTAAAGCTGACAGGACTACGTCATTCTGTTGAGAACTTGTTTCTCCCCTTCCCAGCGGTGCATGTAGCCTTTATAATTTTCATTTTCATTTTCATAAGACAGCCCTAGATGTAAACACTGGTACATGTTATTAACTAAAAGCAGCGCACACACTCTTTGGCAACTCAGACACACACACACACCATCTCACTGTGTGCAGGCGGGTGATGCACCATGCTGCCAATGACTAATTCCTTTTTTTATGTTTTTGTAGCCATATTTTTGCAATCTGTCTGCCATTGTTCTAACTCTTTTACAGCTTACTTTTTGCAATGGTAGGTTTTAGCTTATTCCAAAGGTTCTCAATGGGATTTAGGTCAGGTTTTGTTTGAACAGTCTCTCTTTTCCCTTCCAGCCTTTGCTTTGTACTGCTCGATGTGTGCGTGATGGTAAAAGACCCAAATCAGTCACCTCATTTTTGACAGAAAAGGGCATTTATTTCTAAAACACCTTACTACTATCCTGATCATTAATTCATATTCAGCACCTTCAGTATTAGAGGTCTGAAAGGAAATCCCACACATGATAAAAACCTTCATGTTTTCTTGTTCTTTTCTTTATGGACTTCATTTTGTTGCAAGTAAATACATTGATGCACGATGAAGAATTTTATGTTGGTTTCCTCTTGTCATGAAAAACATCACTGAAACACTGTAGTTTAACATTAGTTTTTCTTTGTTATTTTCCTTCAATACAATATCCTCTGAAACTCGTCTGAGTCATTTATTCTGTAAAAAATCTCAACATTTGACAGAGCCACATTTTAAAATCTGAACTTGTTGCATTTTTGTTAATTATTTTTGTTCAGTTACAGGATGGGAGAAGCAAACATTGTGAGCTTATTTTCTGAGATTCTGAGAACCAGGAGCTACACCACATCACGATCACCCATAATGCTTTTGTTTAAAGGGCAAAGCTCAATCAGTAACCATGAATATGTATTTAGCACATTTGCATTTTGTTTTTAAAACTTAAATTTTGGTTGCATAATTTTTTTTTTCAACTTATTCATTGCAATAACAATTTTAAAAGGAACTAACAAGTCCCCTGCTTAATATAAAACTTACATACCCACCTAATCAGCCAGCATAGCTCACAAAGGAAGCCTTAAGTAAGTAATTTTATAGTTTATAATGAATCGATGTTTAGTTAGCTTTATGTATCCAACAATCCACACTGACCAGCTGAGCCTGACTGACAGTATTTCCCTCAACAAACACAGTAATCGTTGACAGTAAATGCATCACAACTGGCTGTTTAATCCAAGTAAAATCCAATATTACAACTAACATAATTGACTCAGCCTGTGCTGTCTGCATGTTTTATGAGTTTAGTTTTGTAGAGTTATTATGTTCACTCACACTGATACACACTTGATACAGTCATCTGTCATTATAATGAACTAAAGAGTCAGAAGGTTTATCAGTCTGCTGCTGTGTAAACAGTGCTACACACGCACATGCATGGCACAAGCCACCACTTACGTATGCATTTGTCTCCTGGAGTGTAGCAGGATTGTCTAACCAGATTTATAGATGATGTTATCAGTGGAAGGAAGAGTTGAAGGAGTTACAATAAAAGGAACAGAAATGGGAGGAAGATAGAGGACTTTTAAGTGAGGTGCACTGACAAAGTACAGAGTCGCACTCAGTCTTCAGATCGTTAATGCATTGCTGACCATCGTTCTGTCAGCCATCTGGCTGTCAGAATATTTAATACAAAAGATTTTGTTGCTCACTTGTAGTCATGGTAACAGCAGGGCTGTCATTGGCTCTGCTGTATTGTTTTCAATAAGTAAAATTTTGTAAAATTCTGCTTCTTTGATCGTCTTTGATCATTCCATGGTGGAAATGACATTGATGAATATTTATCAGAGGTGTTCACCTGAACTTTATAGCAACCATGTGGGTGGGGCAGAGCTCTCTCTCACAAGCACAAACTTTAGAGCTGATTATGATTTATAAATGGAAACAGTGATAGGGTGCACACTCTTTATCTAATCCTAATTTTTTGTGCGTAGTCTGTTCCTGTAGTGATCTTTCCCACACACAGTTTTATAAATTAAGCCCCCGGAGTCCTTTGCTGTGTGCCATTCCCCTTCCATGTACTTTCAATAATGAAAGAAACAAATAAGGTGGTTCTATACAAACATTTTCCAAAGGGTCATAAAAATATTTACCTGCTCCATTTAGATCACATTTTTCAGTCATTTGGAAAATGTGATGTGATTCAGTCCAGTCATGAAAGCTGCTAACTTCTTTCTATAAACATTCAACCTAAATCATTATGTAACTGAGAGAAAGCAGAAAAATAGTCTCTTAAAAAATTGACTGTTTGAAAATGAATATGATTATTTCATCAGTAATTTTGCAAAACTGTGCCAACTGATATTTTGCACTACATGCAGCATTCTCAAGCTGCATTCCTTTGTGGCGCATCATGTTGTTTTTCATTCTGTCTCGCTTACATACTTTTCTTTTCCCTGCAGCAGATGATTGGACATTTTCTTTCTGAGGAAGCATGACTCAGCAAAATGCTAAAGCATTTGATTTATTCAACCGAACCTACATAAAGATATTATTTTCTTCTGCTAGACCCAGCTGAACTCCATTCGGTTTTGTTCTGCTCCAAGAATTTGCATCCTTGTGGACTCTGATTTATGATCAGCTAAACATTTAGAAGAGGAACACACATGCTGATACATAAATGAGTTTATGGAAATGAATAGAGTTTTGGTGTACACAAAACGGACTTGAACTAAAACCCATAAAGGCTTGAACATGAACACATACCCACAATACATTGCTGTCATCTGCATGGTATCCTTTGTTAAAATTATGCTTTAGAAAGCAGCTGAAGTTACACTCAAACCTTTTTCTCCTTCAGACCACATAATAATATTGCACTTAGTTCACTGTAAAGAAGAAATTTTGATATGTCCAGATAAAGAGAGACACAGATATATTCTGCAGTGATGTATACAAAAAGATCACAAAGTGTTAAAGTCAAGCTGAACTTAAAGGATATTACAGAACATTTATACTACTAGAGCAGCATATAGTCAGTGTATGCAGGTGAGGTGGCGCACTCCAAGATGTGGATTTAAACAACTTGCAAACATTGCATAAGGAAGGAAACTAAAACTGAAAATCAAACAGTTCATCAAAACAATTATTTTTTAAAAATATTACATGAAAAGAACATCTAGAGGGGTGCAGAATTAAAGTATTCATTTGAATGAAAAAATATATTAGTTGTTTTATGAATTTTGAAGGGTCCAAAATATATAAATGTTTACATTTGGTTGCAATGCCAACATCTACACTAAAGGATTCTAAGACAATAGCATTAGTAGGTTTATGTTACATGAGGCTGAGCTCAGGAGTTGCCAGACTGATCGCACTGTCTAGAAATGGCATCTACCAGTTGCATTTCTCAAATTAAAGTGGACCAAAAACGAAGCAGAACCAGGGCGAACATAGCTCAAGGATTTGACCGCTGGTGCCGATTGAAGGAAGAAAAGAGGCTTTAAAGTCACACGGAGGTTGCCACTTTCCTTCTAGACAGGTAAGTTGTTTGCTTTTCTCTCAGAATCAATGCAAGCATGTCATATAACATTCAATGCTTTGCACATCAGAACAATATGTTCTGATAACTTTTGCAGTTAGTCCAAGCTCTAGCAATGTCATACAAAGTGTCACATCTTTCCTTAGGGTAATAGTGCTCAAGGTTATCAATAAGTGCAACTAGGTGTGTCTCAATAAGTCCAGTCAGATGTTTCACTTTTGTGTCAGTGAAATAATTTTCCTCTATGTGCTGTAATGTGATGGGGACAAAAAGGGTTTGGAACTTATTTTAATTAATACATTGTTTATTTATTTTTTAACTGCATGTTTTACTTGTTTTATACCTTGGATTTTATGGAGCATTTTTTTTATTGACAGCCAATCAACCCTTATTTGCCCAATCAGAGACAGGTGAGCAGTTCTGAGTGGATTTAGGCGGAGCTCGCAGTGACAGAGGAGCTAGACACAGACAGAGAACACGGCTGGGAGAGAGAAAAACCACCAGGCTTGGAGTCGGCAACCGAGGCCGTGAGGCGTAGAGAGCATGGGCGGCTCAGTGGAGCGACAGAGAGCAGGCGGCTGGGATGCGAAGGAAAAGGCGCGATGTGGGACTGCAGAAGCGTAGAAGTAGTGTTTCAGGAAATAGTCTTTGTATGGCCTTGATCTTGATCTTTGGAGGCCCTTCTAATTCCTCAAAAGTACCACCTATTCCTGCATCAGGTTAAAAGCATCCACTCGTTCCGCTTTCCTCACATCCATCATCAGTATGGCGGCTCAGACAGGAAGTAGCTTCACTAACATTAGCTACAGTCTTTTCTTTGGCTAAACCTTTCTTTATTTGCCTCTGAGCGGTCGGTTCAGGTTGATTTTCATGCTGGCTTCCCTCAGCGATGGTAGTTTGGCAAATATCAATGTTAGACCGATCTTAAGCTAGGTTTTTTTTTCTGGTGGATGTGCTATATTTTTAAAACCGAGAGCATGTGATAAAAACAGTGCCCTCCTGTGACTGATAAGAAAACTGCACATATAATCATTGATCAAGAGTACAGCTGGCTAAATAAAAATACTGTACATGGCGACCCATATAAAGTCTCTTGCGACCCACTTGGTTGGCTACTGTTAGCCAGCAAAGCAGTTGTAGCTCAAGCTAGCGACTAGCGGTAGGATTGCCAACCGTCCCGTAAAATACGGAACTGTTACTTATTTGACAATAAAACATCTCCGCCCGACATTTTATTGGTTCAGTAGGGATGGTTTGTATTTAATGCAATTCGTTCATGTGTGTGTTGCGGTCACGGTTGCCTAGAGACAGACATTACTGGAGGCACATAAGAACACGGAAGACTAGAGCGTCAGTGTCACAAAGTTCTTTATCCCCCAATTATCTCCTGAGTCTGATCCGGTGTGGGACATTATGTCATGATTGATCCATGTCCGGAGTTTAGGATGATGAGTTTTTAAAGTCAAATGAATGATCATTTATTTAATATATTAGCCATATTTAAATATAAGCCATTACATTTATGTCCATTTAAAGAAAAAGTCAGACTAATGGATTAACAATTAATAGATAAATCTTCAGAGAAAACGTTAATAAAAAAAAACAAAAACTTAAATTTAACTTTAAAAGTTACATTAACTTCTCAATGTATTTAATTTATTTTTTAAAAATTCATTGTTGCTCTACACAAACAGATCTGCTGTAGTTACTGGTGCTACTGCCGCATTGTAGATTATTCACTATCTCTTTACCTTAGTTAAGAGATTGTGCAAAAACTAAGTTGTGTGCATATGATATTTTGTCATATATTTTTCTCTTGAATCTTAAATAGGGATACATGTTATTACATGTTAGTTATTAAGCCTAATTAACAGCCCTTTATATGCAATAATGTTGCACAGTAAAGTGTCCTAGAGTGTTTTGAATAAGACTCATAATGACTCGGGATCACATCTAACTAAAAACTTTGTTAATGGCATAATGGGGTAGGGCCCTCAAATCTTTTTCTACTTAGGGCCCACTGAAGTCTAGAGCCAGCTCTGGCCATAAAGATTATAAAATAGAAGAAAAACAAAGCTGGATAGAAGATAAAGATAAGATTAAAAAGAAAATTTTTAAATAAAACTGAGTAAATCTATATACATAAATGTACAGTGTGGTAGATAACCTGTTGTGCCACATTTAACAATGAATAATTAGCTGTGCAAAAAAAATGTCATGAGGTAAACAGTAAGAAAAATGCGCAATATCCAATATAAGTAATAAGACACATAAACAGTAAACAATATTGCAGTTACTGTGGTTGACAATATAAAGTCAGTGTGCAGGGTACAGGCTGTTGTTACAGACTCCTATCGGCTATTAAGGAGTCTGATGGCCGAGGAAAAGAGAGTTTCTGAGTCTGGTTGTCCTGTGTGCATTTCACACTCCTGTATCTCCTGCCTGAGTGGAGGAGGGTGAACAGTCCATTTTGGGGGTAGGTGGGATCTTTGATGATGGAGGCAGCTCTCCTGTTGACTCTGTGCTGGTAGATGCTCTGCAGAGAGGGCAGCGGAGTCCTGGTGATCTTAGACACAGTCTTCACTCTCTGCAAACTTCAGGATGGTGTTGTCCTTGTGGTAGTCCGCACAGTCATGGGTTAACAGGGTGTAGAGGATGGGACTGAGGACACACTTCTTTGGCGTGCCATTGTGAGTGATGGTGCTGGCTAAAGTCCTGTTCCCGATCCTGACAGACTGAGGCCTGCCAGTCAGAAAGTCCTGGAGCCAGTCCCAGAGGGTGAGGTGTAGTCCTGGGGAAAACAGTTTGTGTGTGAGCTTGTGAGGGATGACCGTACTGAAAGCCGAGCTGTAGTCAATAAAGAGCTCCAGGTGTGAGAGGGAGATGTGCAGGGCTGCAGCGATAGTGTCATGTTGGACCGGTAGGCATGCTGCAGGGGCTCCAGTGTGTCTGGTAGGCAGCTCTGAATGTGGCCATCCTGCTTTAAGACCACTACCATTGTTCCCCTCCCCAAAAAGAGCCCCCCCCCAATGATTGATTACAGGCCAGTAGCACTCAGTCCAATCATTATGAAGTCGTGCTGGGAACAGTTCTCTGGTTGAGGGAGAGGTTGAATATGGAGGTGAGAATGTCAGTCAGCTCGTTGGCATGTCAAGGCTTGTCCAGGGATGTTGTCTGGCCCTGCATCTATTAGGGGTTGATCCTCCTCTGAGCTTTATTTACCTGGGCTGATAAGACGACTGGTGAGGGGAAAGGAGGTGTTGCTGTCCAGGTGTCTGAGAGCCTCCTCTCTGTGTGAGGGGTGGAGGTCTCAAAGCGGGTTTAGAATGTGTTGAGGTCATCAGTCAGACTGTCTGTCGCTGATGGTACTAGAGCTGCTCCTGTAGTATGTGATGTGCTGAAGACCCTGCCACATGCACCTGGGTTTAGCAGTGGAGTAGCAGCCATTCAGCTTCTCTCTGTACTGCCTCCTGGCTGCTCTGAAGGCCTTCCTCAATCCTTTCTTTGAAGCTTTGCACTCAGTCTCATTGCAAGATTTAAATGCAGCGGAGCGAGCACGCAGCATGTGACGTACCTGACTGTTTCTCCAGGGCTTCTGGTTGGAAACTTACTGACTTGTATGGTGGGCTCAATGTTATCCACACAAGTGCCGATGTACCCAGTCACATAGTCAGCATAGTCCTGTATACCTACAGAAGAGTACTCCAGAGTGGCTGCAGCTTAAAACAAATCCCTGTCTGTAGTAGCAAAACAGTCCTGCAATGTGCCCTTAGTCTCAGGTGTACAGAGCATAACCTGTTTAGTGATTGGATTTGATTGTTAGAGTCTTTGTCTGTACGCCGGGTACAGGATCAAAGAGATATGGTCCAAATGTCTTAAGTGGGAGCGGGTTGCAGCCCTGTATGCACCCTTTATATTGGTGTACACATAATTCAAAGTGTTCTTATCACGGGGGGGTGTCTACATGCTAATGGTATTTGGGAAGTACTTTCCATAGGTTACACTGATTGAAGTCACCTGCAGCAATAAACACAGCGTCGGGATGAGCAGTTTCTGGTGCGCTGATGACGTCATGTGGTGGTGGTCTTATTTAAATGTTACCGTGATAACCACATAAAAATGCTTCCTTTAAAATAAACACAGCTCTGTTTGGCCCATGTGTTTCATTTCAGCTAACCTGAGATGGGATATATGTGTGTTGGAGCAGGGAAACATTGGAAACCTGCAAAGCTGTGGCATTCATAGGGACAAATTGAGAAGCCCTGTAATGGAGCCTTCAAAGCAAATCCAGTGACTGTGCTCAACTGGAGGAAATGGCAGATCCCACAAATTCCAATAGGTGATTAGCAATAATCACCAAACTTCATCCATCTCTAAACTAGAAATGTTTACTCCACATGTATGATCAGAGCCTAATGTTTTAGTATATGCACAATAAGTAATGCAAAAAAAGAAATTAATAAACTGAGATGTATTTAAAGTTTTAAAAGATGATTCACTATTACAATGGATATCTTGCTTAGTTTACACATTCATTCTCAATACCAGAACAAAATGAAACCAAAGCCATTTTAGTACAATAATATAGGAGAGTTTTCCACAACTGACCACACTTTTTAATAAATGCTGCTCTTTTGCTGTAGGCAACTTCATCCTGAGATTTTATTTTAAAAAAGATCTAAATCTGTTTGGTAAACAGATTTAGATCTTTAAAATACACGGTGCTCAGTGCCCGAGGGACTAAACTCAGAATGTTATTTTGGATCAGAGAAGATGAAATCAGCAATCCACATCTTCCTACATTTGCCTCCATTCTACTTAATTATGTTCAGTAATCCAAGTACAGACAAACAACTACAATAAATGGAAATGTTAGGTCCATGAATATATTACAGCCCAGCTACTGCCAAGGGCCTTTTTATGTGATATTACTTTTTCCTCATTGTATTACAAGCTTTTTAAAATCAGCTCAATTTACAAAGAGCTGAACTTTACCACAGACACAGCAGATTAGCCATTGATTGGCTATAAAAAGCTGAATGCAAATTAACTGCTTTTGTTATAACAACAGACAGGAAGAGCATGAGCACTCTTCCTTTCACTCTACCTTTATATGTGACATTACACATTACAAAGCCTAAAATAACACCATTCTGAAATTTTAATTAATGTAATTAAAGCACTTTATATATTTCTTTTGTTAATGCTTGTTGAATTGGTGGAGATACTTGCAGCTGTTTGGAATTGCACACATCAGCTATTTGCACTTTACCTAAGAAACAAGTGTTAATATTAGTGAAACAGCTCTGCTTTGTGAAAACTCTAAAAACTGCTGGTCTCCCAGTTGTCTGCAGAATTAGTTGTCCAAACATTTCATTGTATTTGATCCAGAAAAATAAAGTGTGAAATTTCCATCCCAGTTTATTTTGTGCAGCAAACTTTGCAGCAGCACCAGCTGTCAGATTAGAGCGGCGCTGTTTGTGCTGCCATGCTTTTCCTGCTAATAGCTAAATGGGGAACATTTTGATGAGGGTAGTGAAAGGAAAACAAAAACTCACACTGAAATGTGCCCACCTTTTTTTCTTTATGATCTTAAGCAGAGATTTTGGATACATGGGCTTGGGTAGAAACAGTAGTAACATGTCCCCACCAGTGTCCAGCAAGTTCCGATTTGTCCCTACCATTTATTTATATATAATAGCTGAGAGATCACTCCTCTCTTCTTATCTGCCACAGGCATAGCTATAAGTCCTGCATTAAAACCCATTTAATCAGGATCAGAATGGGACTTAACGCCAAGTAAGTTTGCACATACAAAGAATTTGTCTTGAGCAAAAAGATGACAGAAATATTCATGAACATGGTGCAGGATATCTCATCTAAAACAGTAAGACAAAAGTAGGGACACAGAAAAGGCAAAGGATGAGGTGATAGACAGGCAAAAAGGAGAGATAAATATTAGGTCAGGCAGAGGAGCAGAAGATTATCAGGCAGTGCAGGTGAAATGGCATCTCGATGGTTAAGAAGAAGAGAAGATTCATTGGAGGGAAGTAACGAAGGTGAGAGAGGAGAAAAGGCGAAGAAGGAAAGGGGAATTAAAGAAGATAACCAGAGCAGATGAAAGGAGGTAAATGATGGCCAGTGTCAAAGTGGGAAAGAGAAGGATGATCTTGGAAAGTTGGAGGGTGGGGTATGATGGGAAGATGTGTGAGGGAGAATGTAATAAAAGAAAACTAAGAAATAAAGAGCAAGGGAAGATAGGGTGGATTAGACAGTATAAAGAGAGGGGGGAGACACAGAGCTGATTTACAGTTGATGGATCTTTCTTGTAGCCACACACATTTTACACGCACACACAGAAACACAGAGACGCATGTTCTCTCACATTACATGGAGAGGTATAGCGAAATTTAGTGAAGCTGTTTCTGGCCAGAGGGGCTCATTTTATCTTCCATGGAACATCAATTCACCCACAACAGGCCACAAGGAAGACATGTCCAGAAGTGAATGTGTGTGTGTGTGTGTGTGTGTGTGTGTGCATGTAGTGATGTCTACCTCGGGAAAAAGAGAACAAAGACCCACAAGTAAGACCCAGACTAAAACTATGCTTGCAGGATGACTTGGTTTAATCTTAACCCTACAGTTAGCTAACAAGCTTTAATGTTTGACATCTTTTAGATTTCTATTTCAGGTTGAATTGAGTTCCTCCAATTAATTCAGCTAAATTTGAATTAATATGTTTTAAAAAATGCAATTCTGTTCACAGCTCTGTGAAGGTGGTATATCCATCTTTATGAAGTGCTATCAGCAGTCATGTGACAGATGGTCTGATGATGTGGTGCACTGAGGGCCACCCATCTGTGTACTTGTGTGTGATATTATAATTCTTAGCCAAAGGGACCAGGAGACATGCTACATGCTTTAATGTCTTTACTGTGTCATACGGGTGCCATGGGTACCCGGATACAGACACAAGGTAAATATTATAATTAATATAGACATCATTTAATTTAATTACAGTTTCCAAATTCCTTCTTTTCCTCCACGATAAACACAAAATTTGATTTTTAGGAAGAAATAATCTATTGATCTAAAGTCTCCCTGCAAGTGCTAATATAATCATGTTTGCATGGAGAAATAGGGTTGCTGCTCATCTTCCATCCCAGGACAAGTGAATGCAGCAACATTGTGTTGGTAAAGCTCAGAGTGTTTTTAAACTTGCAGTTCTTATTTTATTCTCACTGGTGGACTTGGCTTGGGTCTGAACTGACACCAACAATGCAGGGATCACCAACTCCAGGCCTCTTGGGCCAGTGTCCTGCAGGTTTTAGATGTTTTCCTGCTGCAACATACCAGACCCTAATTAATAGGTCATTGAGAGGCTTGTGCAGAACTTGACAACAAGCTGTTGGAAAGCCCTTTGATTTGAACTATTTGAACTCTGCTTAAATTATCGTTTGATGATGATGATGGTGATGAGGATGATGATGCTGGCATGTAGCTTGCTTCCAGATATATTCCCTTCAAATGAGAAAATGCAAATGCAGACACAACAGCACTGACATTGACAAATAAATCTGCTGCATTGAAGCAAAACCGATTTTAGTATTTTACTTAACTTTGACTAAATTAATAAGAATGGTTGGGACTTTTGTTTATCATTTAAATAAAAATAAAAAACACAGACTGATTGGTTCAATGAATCAGAATACTCTGGGATTAATAAAGTATTCTGATTCTGATTCTAATTCATTCATTAATATTGATGAGGTCAAACTTTTGCATCCTGTAGAGACTCACAGAGTGAGATGATGGAGAGAATGAGACAGAAAGACTAAAGTAAGTGAGCAAAATGGAACGAATGAGGGATTGTGACAAAGAGAGTGGGGCATGGCGTTTGTATAAGAAGGGTTTAGCTGTGCAGAGATGTTCCCTGCAGGAAAAGGCCTGTATTCACAAAGGAGCTTATCTTACTCCTAAGAGTCCTCCTAAATGGCACTAAATGTTCCAAGCCAAGATTTTTCTCAAGAGGTATTCACAAACCTCCTGAGAGAAACTTGAAGTCAGGAACAAAGAGACCTCCTGTAGATAAGAGAGAAGATGGATTGACCCCTCATTGCGAAGGATGAAATTGTTTTTTGTGAATATGCTTCCTCACTGTGTTGGTAGATGGAGGTTGGTTTTGTAGGAAAGAGGGTAAAATGCGAAGTCAAACTTCTATTAGATAAATAAAAACAAAAATAGATGCAGTACCTCTACTTACACAAACATGACTGAATAGTCCTCTCATTAACCTTTTATTTGAACTGTAACACCATCACCAATTACATTTTCATTTAAACTTTTTTAACACATATTCAACACTTTAACCACAAAACACCTCTCCATCTTTCCCTCCTTTCCTGCTCCACCTACCACCCAGCATCAGTATACTATTTCAGCATCCCAGATGTAAGATTCTTCTATATTGCAGTTGTGTTCAGTTGAGCATTGTTCATCTTTGCTGTTGATAATTCCAGGTATGCAGGTATGGTCTAAGAAGTTCTCAAGCCAGTGATGAGGCGGTTTCTAGTGTTTAACTCCATTTTTTTCTTTGTCACAGTTTGTCCAGTGTAGCGATCTACCTCGGTATTAATCTGATAATTTTATTAAAATTATTAAAATGACTTATGAGACCTTCTAAGGTCTAATTGCTTCTTTTTGGGGCACCACTCTTCTGTAGAAAATTAATACATTTCAAACAGTCCAAAAGAGACAACTGTAAGTGGGTAATTGTATCTAAGAAAGTATACTTAACTAAAATATCTCATTTCCTGAAGCCATGAAGTTTCTTCATTTGAAGGGACTATGAACTCGTTAAAATAAACCACACTTCTGAATTAAAATAAATGTATACAATTTAATAACCACCAATAATTAATAATTAACAGCAAGCAGTACAAGACGTCAGAAAATATGGAATCTATCAATATCGCTTTAAAGGCTCTGGCGACGTTTTAAAGGTCGTCGACGGGGTAACTCAGCTTAAAAGACAGAAAATAAAGAAATGAATGAGGATGGAATAGAACAAAAGAAAAATTATAGTAGGCTAATATTGATACTTAGGAAGACTTGGAATATAGGAAAATTACCTAAATACTGAGTTGAATATAATTAGTCTAGGCCGACACTATGGCGGAGAAAAGGGGTGAGAAAAAGGATCATTTGTGCAAGGATTTAGCAGTAGCCAATATGAAATTAGATTCAATGAAGGTGGACGGGACTTTGGGAAGAGAATTAACTTTGCTAGAGGTTTTAAAAAAGACACCAGCTATGATCAGGGGGTTCGGTTCGGTCTTACTTTGGTCACCAAGGGTGCTCAGGAGGCAGTCGTGGGTGGCTGGAGAGAGGTGGGCAGGTGGACCTCCTGGAGTTCTCTCGTGACCAGAAGACAAGCAGCCCGTCTTGGACCTTTCAGGTCCGGTGTTTCCAAAGCGCAAACCTCAGAGTCTTTCGGCCTCCCCTTTGGCAAGCCTGATGGCGAGACCTGCGGTGGCCAAGCAGCAGTGCCTGATGGCATCAATTATATCAGAGCCGGTGGTCGGGTTTGGTCAACCCAACTGATAGTTAGATGGTTAGGATTTAGGTGAGTGAAGGAAGAGGGTTTCCTTCACACAGCAAAGTTATACAAATTTACAAAAACTGAATATATCTTGCGCAGCGTGCTGGAAGTTTATCTCGGTTATGTAGCAACGCTTCCGGGTTACTTTTGCATAATATTTAAACACAAAAAGACTAAACGAAGACAAAACAACTAAGTTAGAATTTTCTAAAGTTAATCCATGGAGTTAATTTTACAGATCTGATTTTTCTTCTCTCGTTTCTTTCAATCTCTCATCTCTTCTTCTTCTTAACTCTTCTTTTTCCTTCTTCATAATCATATCTTAAAACTTCCCCAAACTTCCCCTTTTAAGTCGATGGCAGTCTTTCTGAAAGAGGCGGGTTCTACACTGCTAATCCAATCACAGCATAGAATTATTGGCGCTAGTAAGACTAATTTACATACAGAGGGAATAAGTTCGGTCAAATTACATATGTAAGTTCGAAATCTATTTTCCCATATCCCAATTGAACAATTAAGACATTATCAAAACACATTGCATAAGGACCCATGTTAATAGTTTGGCTTAAGAGTAAACACACTTCAGATCTTATTCAGAAAATTTTGTTACTCATAAATGTAACACACATTTATCATCAGAACAAAGATATACTCCAGAATCTGGTACCTGGAAAGAAGGTTTTGCATAATAAAAATGATACATTCTCCCTTGAGTTAGGGATATTAAATGATAAGCATGCTACTTTTAAAGTTTGCGAAAGTCTTAAACAAAAAGAAGAGTCCTCTTTGGTCCAAAAAAAGGTGCTATTCCATGAAACGCCACTAGGAGGCGTTCTAACTCCATGTTAGAATCCAGCTTAATTACAACTTTGCTCCTGTTGATCCCAGAAACTGGATCAAAAAGTCATCTATATTTTCTTGATGTGATGAATCCTTTTGAATGAATTCTTCTTTCAGCAAATTCGATGCTTAGAGTCGTTTCAGAATTAAGTTTAAAAGTAGTCTCGTTCCACACTAGATGCTTCTTTTTTGGGATATTTAATCAAGACCAGATGTGGAATGTAGGTGTTATCTCTAAGTTAAATTATGGGTGTGAAACGTCCCGAGACGAGGCTTTCTGAGAAGGGACTGTCGTTAATCACAAAATGGTTGATTCTTCCCTGCAGTCTGGCACCTCCGTTTTCTGGATTCAATCAAGTCTCTTTTTGAAGATAACGTTTTTGGGTTTTTTTCGGTTGTTTTATGACTTGTAAAGCCAATGTTCTTTATTTACCCAAAAAGCGGGTGAGGATGGTCTCAGTTTTAAAAACAACAGTTACCATCTGTTCTGGACCAAGAAAGTCTTGGTCTCTGGTTGTAAACCTATCACGCAGAGGGTTTAATATAAACCAAAAGGGCTATTCCAATGGCGTCTTGGCCTCTTTCCGCTACACCAGCAAGCCAGATTGTGTGTATTTTTTCCTGTAGGGGAAAGCTGACAGTTATTTGACCAAAATTTAATTTTGTAGTCAGCCTTCGCAGCTTCCATACTCAGACAGGAAGTACGTTACTCTGTGTTTTTTGAAGTTGTAAAGTCAACTCAGCCGACTCACCGCAGACTCCTTAGGGGTCACGAACCCCTTGTTGAAGACCTCTGCTTTGGAGAATAAGATTTATTAATGATTGCTATGTAGCATTTAATGCTAACAGTGTCATAGAACACGAGTGGAAGACAGTCAAAATCCATCTAGGCTAAAACTGAGCATCTCAGTGTTTAAGAACCATAGACTGTATATAAAAGATGGACGGAGCCTTCGTGACGTCACCCGTAGGTTTCTGAAGAGCAAAAGTGAAGCTAGTTGGGCGGTTCCTACCATCGCCATCTTAGCAGCGTCACGCCTGCCGTCGGTCCCGGAAAATACAAAAATGGGCAAAGTGGCAGAGCTGAGAGGGGGGTTGTGAGCGTGGGGGTGGATGATTGATATCAATCAAACTCCAAGCTGCCTATAGCTTAGAGCTAACTGAGTTACAAAAAAAGTCACCCACCCCTCACAATTGTCTTGAAGGTAAACTTGACCTATTAATGCTAAAAATGGATTTTTGTATCAGGCTTTAAACATGTTTATTTCTTCTGTGAAGTTAGTCTTTTTAACATGGGAGTCCATAGGAATTTGCTCTTTTTTGGAGCCAGCCCCTGGTGGATGAGGGGTGAACTGCAACTTTCTGCACTTCAGCATAGGCTTCACATTTTACCGCCGGAGGTTTGATTCAGAACATGGTCCTTATAGCCACACTACTAAACCTTTTGTCACCCCTTAACAAAGACAAATTCTGCATCTGCCTTAAATCCCATCTCTACTCTGAAATCTCTCCAGCCAGTAACAGCCATTGTTGATTCTTGGCTTACTTCTACTCTGTCACTTTCTTTTTTCTTTTAATTTCTTCCTCTGATAACAGAGGAAGTCTGTGTTGCCTTTCTTTTCCGAATCAGCCACGGTGTGCATTCAAAACGAACAGTATAATGTTATATGTTGATATCCAGTTTCTGGCATAATGTAATATCATAATACAATGAAGCAAAACACAGCTATCACATGATGCTCGGGCTGGGGGAAAAAAAAAATTGAAGTGTGGTTTGTTAGCCTTGGGACGCTGCAGAGCAATAACAGCTCCAATAAGCTGCATAATGAATGTCAGTGTGCTGTCAGGTAGTAGAGATACTGCAGGGCCTTTTCCTGTAGTTGAGGCCGTGGAAAGGCCCAGTGGCCTTGTTAAATGTGATGAAATTCATATTTTGTGTTCATAAAAAATCTTAGACACACCCTAAAATGCAAAGTTCAGTCAGACTTTTATAAGTTGTGCACAGTGGGGGAAAACAGGCTGCTGGGAAAATACAGCATGTTGCTACATTCAGTATTTTCCTTGACTATGCAGGTCATCTATAACGCCTCACAAATTTAACAGAATTAGTGTCAGACTTGAGGCTTGGTGCAAGGACACATTTATTGTGGCAGGGGTAATTTGTTTTGAAACATATGACGTGTCTTCTGTAGTTTGGCTTTGAAGCAGCAGGTTGAAAGGGATCCCATCTACAATGAAGAGACAGCTAATTAGTTTGGCCTGTATCATGGTACAGGAGAATAATTATCCTCTGGAAACTGAGCAGCTCAAACCAATTCTGGTTAGAGAGTGAACCATAACGTGCCATGGAGCAAAATACAGCCATCACATGATGCTCCAGGCTGGAAAAAAAATGTGAAGTGTGGTTTTGGACTTGGATAAGTCTTCGATTTCAGATTGTTCAGTAAAACAGTTTCTTTGAACTGAGGCTGTTATCCAAAGTCAAATGTTTTTAATCATTTAATGTTTTTAAAAGTTTTTTTTCCTGTTTTTATCTCATGCCATGTCTGTTGATGTTGGCCAGGTTTTGCTTCCTCCTGATCCAGAATGCTGCAACTCATTTGGTAATACGTAAATATAAGGAAAAACATATTCCAAGTACCTGCTTCCCTTCACTGGCTTCCTGAATATTTTAGGATTGATTCTTTCTTGACATATAAGTCACTTAATAGGTGGGTTGCTTTGTATCTTTCTGACCTCTTAGAACCATAAGTGCCTCCCAAATTACTCAGATGTGGTGATCAGTTGCTTTTAGACGGGATTTTGCTGTTCTAACTCAACATTATGAAGGTTTTTCTCCTGCACACATCCTTATTTTAAGTCTTGGATTGAAACATCTGTTTTTCTTGCTTTTGATGGCTTGTATTTTTTTCCTTCTTTTAAATTTATTTATTTAAATATACAGCACTTTTGTCACTATGCTGCTCCTTTATAAATAAACATGAGGACATTCTGTAATTAATTTAATCTTAGCCTGTTAGAGATTCTCCTCTAAGGAGACATTGTACACTATACTATGTTATGAGATTCATCAATAGAATTTATAATTCCCCAACTGAGTTAGATGGACTAAGGACAACTTCATTAGAAAATTTCAATATTTATTTAGGCATTTTTTTGTTTGTTTACAGTTTAAGTCTATCACCTAATTTATAATGTTTTAAAAGACAAGCTTATTTAAATTATAGATTTCACGGTCAGGGACTGTAAGAAGGCGGAGGACCAAAATGCAAACACACGGATAGGTGAGGGAAAGAAATGAACAGTCTTTATTTATGATCCTTTACTAAATGTGGGAGGCTTGGTCCAGATCCGGCAAGCTCTTCCTAAGAGAAGGCAGAAGATTAATGTAGATCTGAACAGGTTCTGGGTCATGATGGCAAGATCTGCGGCTTACTGTGATCCAGTGGTTGCCTGATGGTGGAGGGGTAAGCCAGAGAATGATCTCCAGATGTGGTGAATAAGTTAGATGACAGACAGGGCTAATGACTGAGGCAAGGCTGGTAGGTGGTTCTAATTGTAGCTCCAGACTCCGCCCTTAGTCTCCATGACAACCTGCTTAGCCCTACCTGGAAACTCAAACACACACACACACAGAGCAAACCATGACAATAGATTTCAGTGGAAAGTTTTAACTAAAAGAAAGCATAATTAAAAAAAAATTATCTACGTAAAATCAGCAGCACATTTAAAAATATCTACTGAATTTTGGCATTTTTGGCAATTCAGCATCCATCTTGCATCCCGTCTCCTCCCTCCAAATAGTCAGTTCAATGCTGTCTCTTGTTTATCTCTTTTTTACTTCATGTCTTTTCCTCCCTTCCTCCATTAACATCATTGGTTAGTTTTGTGAATCAGCCATGGTGTGGATCTAAAGTGACCATTGTGTCGATATCCAGTTGCTGGTGTGTGACACTGTGACATAAAGCGAAACACAGATGCTATGCCTCAGGCAGGTAAAAAATGTTGTGACATGTGATTTGTCAACCCTGCGATGCTGCAGGGCAATGATAGCCCCAGGAATGTGCATAATGAATCCAGTCAGAGGCAAATAATATTCAGGTCAGAAAGTTTTATAGCGTTACTTTGAAGAATAAAATGTAAGCGTAGAATCAATATTTTTGAAATGTGTTTTTCTAAGATGCTCCAGCATGATGCACATGAAAGTAACATTTCCTATCTGTCTGCACTTTGCTGCTACACACACTTAGAGTGACTTAGTTCAAATTTGAAGCTGTACATTTTATGTCACCTAAGAAAAAGAAATCAATGCTCATTCAATCCGATATTTTTGGTTCCTACTGATTGTTTGAAAACTCACTTGACTCATGTAACCCAGAAAGCTTCTGTAGAACATGCAGAGGCTGATAAAAATGATTTATGTCGTAGCGTGATGATCTATTATCTCCCCCTTTTCAGATTAGGAAAATTACTTAAATTGTATCCCATCTAAAAGTATTTAAAGCAAAATACTGTTTAAGATCTATTAATATTTCTGGTTTTAACCTCTAATTAACAAGCCCAGTCATACAGTAGGTGCTGAGCTGAAACTGTTGCAAAGTGTTGCAAAACTGCAGATTCACGCTTGACATGATAAAAACTTCTATCTGTGCTGTTTCTTGTGAGAAGCCAGGTTTCTCCTGCCCTAGTTTAGTTCCTTCTGCTGAGCTAATTAGACTAATGACCTGTCAGGAACAGATCAAAGACGATGCCCAAGTTGCAGCAGGTTTCATATTTGGAGCTCTTATTTTGTTTGCGATGAAATACTGTACAAATAAAATCTGGGCCTCACTGGGTTTATAGAAAATTTCCCTTTTGACATATAACTGGATATTGTTTGTATTTGAATGCTCACACAGATTTGTCATTAATGAATGTTATAAAATGCAAAGCAAGATAAAGAAATGGCTGTTTACTAAACATAAATTTCATATTTACAGATACTGTTGAACACATGGATCTGCCTGCTTAAAGATAACTGAAACAAATGGCATCTAGTTTAACTTAAAAGAAGTTTCTCATTTGCAGTTTAGCAAAAACAAATAACAAAACAAAGATGGACACACACAATTAGGCCAGGTGAGAGAGTTCCCAATGCACCTGTCCAGTTAATTAACATCACATAACAGCCACTTAGTCACCTCACACCAAATCATGTGTGTTATTACGCATTTCTGTAGCTTTGTGTTGCATTTTAAGCTATGTACTTTTTTAACGTGACCCACAGCCCTTAGACTAGCTCTAGCCATTTGCGGTGCTATTTTAATGACAACTAGTGACATACTTAAAGCAGAAAATCTGTAAAAATGATGCAAGGAAAGTGCTGAAAGGGGTGCTCTATTCATGTATTATCATGACATTGTTGGAAAAACAACATCAGAGCCAGAAAGTAAAATTCCTGCAAGTTGATAGCAAAGCTCCCACCAGTTATGTTCAACTTAGATTACACAACAGATTTACATGTTTAGGATCTTTGAAGCAAAAATTGCTATTCATATGATTCAGTAGCACTAATCTGTAATGGTCCACAGCTTTAAATATATTTCAAATGCATGTTATTAAACAATACTGTACAAAGTTAAAAACAAACAAACAAGCAAAAAAAAGCAAGCAGCTGACTCGAGCCTGAAACTGCTCATATTTATTCAATGCAATTACAACTCATCAAAGACACACAGGCCTGCACATAATTCATGAATCCACACAGTGATTCTGTGTGAGTTTGTGTGTGCTGAATGGATAAATATCAGAGGAAATTAGTTGTTTAAACAAGACATCTGGTAATCTGTTTACCACAGAAGAAATAAAGCATATAATGGAAGAAATGTAAATGTAACAGCCGGGGGCATCCTTTGTCATATTGCTTCTTTCAGTGTGCTGAAAACTTTCAGTTGATGATCTGAACTGTAGGTGAGCCATGCTATCAACTGCACCTTTTTACTAAGGAGGCTAAGTTAACGTTTTGGAGTCAGGAACCCTCCTGCAGTTGTAACTTGTGAATGCATTGTTTTAATACACAAGTTTTCCTCAGACACAAGTACAGATCTTCCCCTCAGTTCGAGCACTGAAGATGGGTCGTGGCTGGGTCTTCCAACATGACAATGACCCGAAGCACACAGCCAAGAT
>JBAMHW010000022.1:6772260-6787942 GCA_037177495.1 Rhadinocentrus ornatus
TCAGAGCTGGTTTCCCCTTTGCAAAGTGAACAAAAATCTTACAACTGTGTCCTGTCGTTCGTTGCTGTCAAATTTTAAACCTAACAACTATAAACAGTTGTCATTGCATTTTTTTGCAGCGTGTGCAATGGGGCCAGGCTTAGTTCACTTCCTGCATGCTTACACCCATATTTATTTTAATTCTCTCCGACTCCATATGGAACCTTTTATTTATTAATACACTGTTCAGCATAAACCAAAGTGTTGAACTGCAGACAGAATTTCTAAAATATCGCAGTATGTTTGGGTAAAAATAAATTCTATTTAAGCTATGGTCCTATTTTAAGAATACAAAACTCTGGTTATAGACAACACATGAACCCTGTTGTTTATTCCAAAGCAAAGTGTCAAACCGCCTTTCCTTACTTAAACATCTTGACAAAACAGTGGTGTTAGATGAAAAGAACTGATTAAAATTGCATAGGGAGTGCATATAAAACAGCATTTTAATTAGCATTTTCTTTATATATCCTCAGCTTTCCATACCATTCTTACCATTTTCCTCCTCTTCCTCCCCATCTTCTGCTGCTCCCCTCCTTTCTTTTCTTATTTCATCCCTTCACTGGCTTTGTTCTTGATTTATGACTAGTAGCTGTGCTCATATGCTCATGTTGTCTTGAGGCGGAAAGAAAGGATGGTATTTCATCAGAAGGCCTGCAGGTCACACACACAAGCATACAAACACATAAATGATGTGTACTCATAACAAGAAACACAGAACACAGTGCAGCTGTGTGCATCCAGCGGCCTTAAGTACAATAAAAAGGGGGAGAAAAAAAAAGAATACTGCTGTAGTTAACAAGTATAGCACTTAAACCTTTACATACACCACAGAGAAGAATCATTATCGACATTATTAATTTATGCACAGGCATAGAATTAGGTTAGGTCAGTAGGGACATGTCAATATCCAGCATTTTCTTTGTTGTCTCTTGTCAGTTTGTATTGCAAAAACAGCCGAGAAATCTCTATCTGCAGAGTCTTGCTCTATGTTCCACCTTACAGCCCATTTCAATTAATATGATTGGCTCAGTTCTTTCATTTGCTGACAATGCGAATGGCCTTCACACACTTTTACTCTTCAGCCTTTTCTGATGTAGGGGAGACAGTTGTAACAATTTTGACACTTCTATGTGTCTGCTGATTAATGGCATGGCAACTGCCTGTGCAGTAGAGGCTGACATTTTTTCAGGAATCCCATGTGTCACAGGATTCCTACAGGATTCCCACGGGAGGGGAGTCAATTTGACTATTAATCACGTGATTGGGACGGTGCAGGATGAAAAGCTAACGGGAGCAGACGGGAGCGGGAGTCAAACGACAACAAGCAAACAAATAAAAAAAAAAGAAAACTGGTAGTTTTCGCTCTAAATAAATCTACATTGTAACCAAGTTAATAAAGAACTACACTACCCAGAAGCCAACACCGCTTTCCAGCCGCTGCTTTCCCGTAGAAATTGAAAAAATTTAAGGCATGGATTTAACCGTTATGGTGGAAAATGATTTACCAGGCAAAGTTAGAAGCAATGACGTGTCTATTCGGTTGGCAGAACTGGTAGGAAAGGCGGACAAATAATGAACTTCACAAGAGTCGAGTGTCAACACAATGTATGTAAACATGTTTAGTTAATGACATTTAGAAATGAGTAAAATACAACTTTATATGTTCTGTTTGGGTTTATTTAACTTTGGTAGACATGATGTGAACCATTTACTGTTTTATTGTTGTTACTGACCTCCAAAAAAAAAATAGAAACACTTGTCAATTTAAAATCAATGTATTGTCTAAAGACTAACTACTTTACTTTTTTTTTTTTTTTAATTGGAACGGGAGTCATTCTAAATGGGAGCGGGATGGGATTGGGAGTAATTTTATCAGGGTTGGGACAGGACAGGATTTTTGCTTTGCCCCAGGATTGGGACGGGGCAAGATTTTTGTCTATGGGAGTGGGACGGGACAGGAGTGAAAATCCACTCCCGTGTCACCCTCTGCTGTGCAGCACAAACAGAAAATGTATGGCTTAAACTAAAACACAAGGAACGAAATGTTACAACTGACCCCATAGTCGGAATTTAAAGTCTCACTCTGTAAACTTCCAACCAATTTCTGGAGCCATTGCTATCCAGCAGCATCCAGAGGCTGAGAAATCACACTTATACAACTTTTTTTATCCAGGACGTCACATGTTTTGCTTCACATGCTAGCAATTGAATATAAACACACTGGCCGTTTTTGAACGTGCGCCGTAGCTGATTCAGCAAAGAAACGCAAGAAGACATTATGGGAGAAAGAGTAGAAAGGAAAGAGAGACTAAACAGGGACAACATGTGGGTGTTTTATGTTTCAATGTCTTAATACAGTAACAACAAATACAAAATACAATATGCAACAGGCTTTTGCTGGCTGAGGGCGCTCGCAGCACAGACATGATATAAGATGGATGCTGGATTAGCCGTTGATTGGGAGGCACTTCACTAGGAACATTGCAAAAGTTCTGTCGTGATTCTTCAAACTACACTTACATCTTAATCACAAACATCGGTTTGGTCTGCTTGAGTAAAATGCAGCGTGAAAGCAAACTAAACCAAAAGTGTGAAGATTTTTTGGATTTCCCCACCCCCGACTATCCTCGTGCAAATGCGCCCTAAAACAAAATGTTGTCATTAAAGTCACATTTTGTAAATCATTAAAACCTACCCCATGAAAGCGTGTTACAACTGTACCCAAGTGTATTATCTATGAGCTAGCTGGCCATACAGCTAACAACTAAAACATTACCACAAATAACCTGATTAAAAAACAGCTAAAAAGACACATAATCAACATATGTTAGACAAGTTAGTTAGTACAAAGCAAGCTGTCAAGTCACAAAAATCATAAAAATAATTTGGACAAAAAAAAATTTATTTCTCACCTCAAAATGATATTTTTCCTCAAATTACTTTTTCACACGCAGACTAAGAACTAAACTCAACATGTGCAGAGTGAATTAGATGATTCCTGACTTCTCCCTGACTGGAGTAATTGCAAGTATTACAACTGTACCCGTTCTCCCCGACAATAGTTGACTTTCTTTGATGTTGGTGTTTTTATTTCCATTTGTTTCATTTTTATATGTTGTGTGTTCTCTTGTGCAGTGGGCTGGCAAACAGTTCCTGTTTTTTAAATGTGCTTTATAAATAAAGTTGCCTTGCCTTCCCTGCTGTCACTCATTCTGTTGAAAGAGCTAGCACAGCCTAGTGCTAGCTAGTGGAAGAGAGTGGTGCTAGCACTGGTTGTGTCTTCAATCGGAGCTTCAGGAGCACAGAAAAGAAAGGTGGTGGTCATCAGGAGTTATTTTAGAGTGAGTCAACAAACAAGTTTAAGGCACATATATTTTTTCCTGTCCTGTCCAGCGTTAACATACGGAACGGCGGTCTGTGTGCCATATTTTACCGGACAGATTTGCTCTACCAAGGGAGACATGTTATATGAATGGCTGCCCTTGATGTTTGGAATATTATTTTTATTATAATCTTATTTTCTTTAGTCTTTATATGTCAGTGCCGAAGAGAGAAAAAGAGAAAAGGACAGAATTGAAATGTGGAATGAAAAGTTCAGTACCTGTAGAGAGACGTACCAACACACAAACATCAGCAACGTCTAGTTGGAAGCGGATGGAGAGATGAGCACGTTTGTGAGCATGCACATGTGAACGTGCATGTGTGACCATGCAACAAGGATGAAATGTGTGCTTGCAAGGGGGCCGTGATCATGCCGCACCCCGAAGCATCAGGTGGAGGCGGGGGGAGCCCGAGGCCCCAAAGGCCCGGCAGGTCCAGGACAGTATGAGTGTTTGCGCTTCAGGTCTGCTCCAAACCCGTAAGAGCAATTAAACTTTGTTGACATTTGAATGTCAGACAAGAAATGGTTTAAACAGCTGCCTTATTAACAGAAAAAGGCAGGCCGATTAGTGTTCCAGGGACATTATCACCCATCCAAAATGTGGTCTGCCTTCAGTGATTTGTCATCTAAAGGCTACAAATTTGAGCATGTTTTAAAGTGCTGGCTGCAAATAACTTAAAAAGGGGAAAAGAAAGGAGAAAAGCTTCTGGGATCACCTGTGATTTTTTTAGCCCTTGCTTTTTTAGTAGAATTCATTATCAACACTGTTGAACATAATAATCATTATTTTAGAAAATTCATCTTTTTTATTTCTCAAGAACAAGCAAAGATATATAAATAAATATAAACAGGGGGATAAACTGAAGGGATGTGACGGCACAAAGCCTCAAAAAAGACAACTTGTTTAATATGAAGTTGTCATGTCTTCTTTTTATGGGTGATTTCAGCTTGTTCACTCTTACGCCTTCAGATGAATGATACTTTGATAAAGCAAAATAATGTGATTTTTTTCTGCTTTTCCTTTAAAGAACTTGAAAAATTCACACTTAAATGTGACAAACATTTTAGGAATGTACTCTTTGTATTAAGCTGTTAATGGTGTTATCACAGGAAGCATGTTGTGCAGTTTAGATGAAATCTGAAGCAAAGCTAGCAGAAGAGGAAGGGCACATCTTTGTCAGTAGGGAAACTTACTGAAATTAGCTCTCTGCTTTTGAAGCAAGTCTTTACAGTCCTGCAGACACTTCCAACAGGTTTGCCCCAAGCGTAACCCCTCAATATTCCCTCCCAACTTAGTTTTACAATAACAGATTGATTGTGACTCTTCCATGTCAGTTGTTTTTGTTCTTAAGCTTTTCTGTGAGTTTGTCAGAACGTTGCCTAAAGGTGAGATGACCACATATTATAATTTACTTAGTATCTGTTATGGCCATTTGTCCACATTTCAAGCTTTGTTAAAATCAAACAAAGGAACAAAAATAATTAACTGTTTTTTAAATTAAAAGACAACATGAAAAAATTTACTTTATTATTTTAAAGGTAAAATTCATTAATGGCAAATTTTAGACATTGTAATTAACTGAAAGGAACAAAACTCAGCTTCATGGTGATGCTACACCATGAAGTCTGTGTAAAAATGCATCAGTAATTGTCACTGAGCTATGCAATAAGCAAACATAAAACTCCTAGCTGTAAGTTTGCAACCATAGCAAATAATCTTTGAATAGAAATGTTGTTCTTCTTGGCAGAAATATCAGCAACATCAAAAGACTTTCAAATAAATCTGAGACCGATAAAAACAGGATGAGAGAAGTTATTGCCACTATGCTAGTGTAATGTCTGCTGTCATGTGAAATGGTATGTTAAGTGCAGCAATCCTCAATTTTATCAATCTCTTTGTTTCTCAAAATTGCATCAACTGGAGAGGGCCGACATGAAGGAAACTCATATACAAGCATATTCAGACACACAATGGGAGTACATAGTTGTATAACAAACTTGAATGAACAGCCATTAATCAATGCGGGTTGTGAAGTCAATTTTCAAGAAAAAAAGACCATGAAAAGAAAATCTCAGCCAGTAAGCATCTGTTTACTTAATCATTCATCTTTGCTGCCTGTGCACAGAAGATCAACTTCTATTAAAGCAATCGTTTTGTCAGACACTAGAAAATGAGTGTGTGCATGTGTGTTTGCATGTCTACCATGCTTGATTTTATAATTATGCCTTACATTATTTCTACATGGTAACTGCTGCTTTTTAGCACAATTATCTACTAGATTAGAAAGCTGTTTTTCATCCACCAAAGACAATAGTTCTGTGTAAGTACGTTGCATTCAGAATAATTGTGAGGAGCATGAAATGATTAATTCCTCCATAGAAATCCATGGTAATTCAGCTGTAGCTGATCAGTTGCAACACAGAATTTAAACAAATCTTCATTTATCACAGCTTCTGTTAAAATGTGTTAAAAGGAATGTTGGAGAGTAGTTTTACTGCCAGTTTGTTTTGCAACAAAAATGCAAACCATTAAGGCGACAGGATGTTACACCGGTCTCTTACTCTGAGGTATATTTCCTGGCACATAACACACCAGATGTCACATTTTCAATGCTGTGACTAAGTTTGAGCATTTTCATGACCTAAAAATGTCAAACTGTCCAAATTTGGAATTGTTTCTAAAAACAATTTTAAAAGTCAGAAATTCATCCGTCTATATTTTCTTTACCACGTCATCTAATTCAGGGTTGCAGGGAGGCTGAAGCCTTTCTCAGCCGTTATCAGATAAGAGGTCACCAGTCCATTACAGACACTGGTTTCAGACTTATTTTGCACTTATTGTGCTGTCCAGCCCACTTTGTGCTCTTAAGGATACTTTAGGGTGCATGGGAGTTTGCCCAACTAGTCTATTGGTGCTCTGTTGACTTGGAGAAGGCAATCAGCCATTTCTCAAGAGAACTGCTGAGGAAGTATTGTGAAGCTTTTGAAGCTATAAGATTCCAGCACTGACAGCAGTCAGCCCTCTGACAGAGGTCAGGTCAGTAAGAAAATATTCCTTGTTACAACAAGTTGCTTTGTCTTGCAACAGAGATGATACCCTGACCCTCTGTCAGGCTGTGTGTACGGTACATTAATACTATACTGCAAACAAATACATTTTCCTTTTCTCATGCCTCAGCTGAGCTACAATTAACCTGGAGTGCTAGGCCTTATGTCATAAATTGCATAAAATAGAAAAATCATGGTAATGGGAGAACGCCACCTCACACTTAAAGCTTACCGACTAAAAAAGGCTTTAATAACCTAAAGTTCTCCATGTTAGCTTAACTTTCATAAATGATCCTTTTGAAGAATTTTTTTGAATTTTCCACCACACGGATTAGAGCAATTTGCCTCTTATGATTGATATACATTCATATTGTTCTTATATTCCACCATTTAATTTCTGACACAGATGTTGGAGGCCTACCATGCATACTGACAAACATAACATGAAAGTTACATATCTAGGCCACCAGTTATGAGTAATCCTATACCCCCTAACCATGTTTTCAGTTACCATGTGAACTGAAAACATGGTTAGGGCCGCCCCATTGCTAATAATCAATGGAAGTGTTTTATTTCCACAAATTCTGGCTTTGCACCCCAGTGGAGCAAATCTGGTCAGGGGTCATGAGGGAGCTATCCAGGATCCCCCCCATCATAGTACTAGGAGACATCCTCACTGAGCATTCCCAAACACCTACAACCTTTTTATCTTAGTGTCTTTTAACCTTTGCAAACAACGAAAAACATCTTACCAAATTTAGTAAAACTAACTTAATCTCTCAAGAGCAAAGAAACTCAGATTTTCAAACCCAGCCATGGTCGTCTGGCACAATCACTCTTCATCGGACCTCGTTTCTACATTGTTTGACTTTCCGCATTCCCGTTCCCGGTCTGGACTCACCTGGTGGATCACTGAACTTCATTGTTTCCTTCCTTGTGCCTGAATCCATAAGATTATTGTTGAAGATCACTGGTGTGAATAAAACCTCTTTAAATGCTATCTGTCTCTGTCGGGTCCTTCTAAAACATTGTCTGTATGTGTCTGGATCTGAAAATCATGTATTTTTGTTTGTTTTGGTTTTTATCCCACCTGGGAGTCTTTTGAAAGCTTGTAAAAGATGTTGCATTTTTTTGGTTCCCACTTCATCATGATAATCAAGTATTTGCTGGATTATGTGGTTGGTTAGCTCAGTTGGCAAAGCATCAGTCGCCCATGTGGGGAACCAGGGTTCATACACCCCACGGGATGATTATTAACACCTTCCAGTTGGGTCCTTAAGCAAGACCCTTAACACCACTGCCTAACCATTGCAAGTTGCTTTGGATAAAATCGTCTGCTAAATGACTGTAATGTAATTTATACATTTGTCTCAATTGCTTTATTGCCAGTAAACTTGAGTCCACTTTGAAGCCAAAGGTCTACTGAGCCTCCCAGCCTGAGCATTGAAAGCTGTGGGTCTGGATGACATTGCTCTGGGCTGGTTCTTGCACACAGAACAGTGTGTTCATTTTGATGGATTTTTACCAAATGTTTAAAATATTTCTAAGGGAATCCTACAAAGTGAAGAAAAGGAGTTTTGTTTTAACTTTACTGAGAGGAAAATTCTTTTTTGAGGGTTTTAGACTATAAGGACACAATTTAGTGTCGTGTTTAATCATCTGACCTCAGTCGTATTGATCATTCCTCCTGACATTTCATCTATAATTCCTTATCCAGCATACATCGTGCTCTTTATCAGATCTCCTGACCTTTATTGACCATAAGGAGTAAACATCAATGAATCTACAAATTTGTGTTTTGTTTCAGGAGCTTCTTAATATCAATAACTTTATGCAGATTGCAGGGCCTTCTTGTTCAGAGAAGGTAGTCTCAAGGGAATTCATGGTTAAATAAATAAAAAAAATGCTTCATTTCAATTGGTCCACTTAGTCACAAATGCTGACATGTAGGACGTGTAATTGGCTTTGCTCTGTTAAGTGATCCTTTTGACAAATTGTACAGCACCACAGCAGTAACTGTAGTGACAAGTCTTTACCTGTTGACAGTGACAACAGCATAGGATGATTAGCAAGGAGCCACACGCAGATTAATGTAAGAGATAACATTACATTTGTTTTGATCCCCTAAGTCATTAGAGAACTTTAGCCTCTTGGTGTTTAACTGTTCAACCAAAGGATAAATTCAGGCAGGTGTAGATTATTATTCAGGTTGTAATAATTTAATAGTATTCACAGAGCAGCCTTTTTTTCTGCTCTGGGATTTTTAAACTGCATTAAAGCAAGCACTAAATAAGCAGGGTATTTTGTTTGTACTTTAAAGCTGGAACTAAATGTTCCATTGGTGCTGCAGCACAGAGAGGCAGCAGCTGGCCGGTGATCAGCGGGGAGTTGATTTTACAGCAGTGGTGCCACAGTGGAGAAGATTTGTGACAGTCGTGTGGTGGCTTGAGTGATGGGATGGCTAGAGGCAGAGGAGTGTATCGGCTGGACAGGGATACAGGTTCAGACTTTGACTGGGAGGCATAACGCCTGGAGAAGTCAACAACCTGGATGAGTACATGAGCACCTGACGGGGGAGGCGCGATATTGTGAAGGAGAATTCACAAAGGGCAACTTCAAATGGGAAGTTTTCTGCAGAAATTCCACAAATAAATACCCACAAACATCAGTTTTTCCTAGTATCCCGAGTACGTGGAAAGAAATGCAATGCCTGTCCATCTCAGTTTTACCCTCACGGTTTTTTTTTGTATTAATAAATGACAACCATTTTATCTCTGAGTTTACATGGTTGATCAACAAAAATGAGCCGTTGTTGGGGGCGCACCACTGAGAAAATGAGCATTTTCTCATACAAGTTTTGCAGTGTGTCTTCATGTCTTTCATTTTTCATAAGGAAATGTTGGATAGTTAGTTTTATATTCTAATTTTTTAATGCATTTCCCCCCCATGTAGCCCTAATATTTTTATTTTTATCTGATAATTCACTATAATCTATTTTTTATTCCTGAGTTACAGAGACTGAATTGTCCATGATGACTGTCTAGGTTGCCACACAGTGTTGCAACTTAAGACAGTTTTTGAATGCAACGCGGACCTTGTGGAAACGCATTCTGTGAACACCATGCAGAAGATGAAGCCCTAAAATATATTACTTCAGAGAAAGAAAGTTTACAGCATTAATGAAAACATAATGGTTCCCTTTTTTCCACAGTGTTTTACTGTCTGCAGTCTTACAGAGATGATTTTCATCAGTGGCCCTCTACGGGACACTTAGTGGCCTCCAACTAAACAGAGCCATTGAATTCTACCATTAAATTTTATAAATGCTTTCACATCAGAATAAACTGGTGATCAGAGGAATGATAAGAAGCCTGCAAACTAATGTAGGTGGAAGTCAGTTACTTAATCCAAATCTGGAGATCTGGAAAATCTGGAGCAAAAGAGAAAAACTGATGCTACAAAACATCGAAATACTTTGAAAGCGCCAAGCATATTATCATGTTCTGTGAGTTTTTGGTTTAGGTTTTAGTAGTTTTCCTGATGCATCATGTACCTGTTGTGTTTCCCCTGGTACATCATGTTTATTAAAACCTGCACCGGTCTGCCTCATCAGAATGCATCTGGGTCCTCGCATCCACGCACCCTGACACACATGTAGAAACAAACGGCAACAACCATATAATCAATGAAATATATTTTTAATTGATTTGTCCTACATTCTGGCAGACTACATGTACGACTATATACAACTGTTTCATCTAAATTGCTGTGTGACTGATTGCCTACTGCACTGATAAGAGACTGCTGTTTTTTTCTAACAAATGAGTTCACAACAGCAGCTGACATCACAGGAATGTCAGAGCAACATTTCAGGGAGACTACTTCTTTTTCCCGTTTGATCTAGAACCATATATCTGAGAAACTTTTAAATTGTGTTGCCAGAAGGGGCAAAAGAAATGTAAAGAATAAAAAAATTTGACCCTCATGTGAACTACTCCTTTTGTATCAGCAGTACAATAGCTCGAAATGAAATTGACATGGCCCCTGTTTGAGCTGCCAGAGGAAGGACATCAAATATATCGTGTCTCCTTTTGTAGAGATAACCACTTGAGATCCTCATCTCAAGTTCTAATCCAATCAGAAAAAAAAGGCAAGCCGAGTCATAACAAGGACGATTCTTGGCCGGCGCAATCAGAGCAGAGCCACCGAGTTCTCCAACTGAAACAGTCATAAATGTAATTTGCTCATATTGTTCAATATATCTCATAATTCTGTCCATTAAAGGAACATCTGACAAGCTGCTGGAGGGTTGCATGGAGCAGCTGAATGCTTGTGGCATGTGAGATCAAGACCAACAAATGTTCTGTCACTTTTCTCCTTCCCTGGCTGGGTCGCACTCCAAATGACATTAAAAAAATCCTTGTGATAAAAATACACTAAAAATAATAATAACTAAAACACTAAAATAATTAAATTAAATAAAGACCTAAAGGTACCAAAAACATGGTGTATATTCCTAGTCCCTCGCCTCTTTTTCCAGGATGGAAAAGGTTTTCAGCTTATTCCAGATCCTCCTAAAAACCCAAATTATCTCAGTTGTTTTTATCACATTCAAATTAAAGTGATTGTTCTCCCAATAATGCCAGAAAGTGTTCAACCACTTCATAGTCAATGTTGAATTGAAATCTGAATTACATGTTGTAAATATCCATATCGGTTTAGCTGGGCCAGCCTTCTGTAATACAATTTAATTGGTTCTGTGTTTCATGTTTTCTGTCTGTTACATAGTAGTTTTGTAAAATAAAATAAATTGACATTCTTCTTCATTGGAAACGGTGGTGATGAAATGAACAGCGGGACAGCTCAGTCCCAGCTGACGGCTGAAAACACAAGCAAACTTCAGACAAAAGGGCATGTTTGGCTCTGTTTTAATAAAGCTTGTCTTCTGAGCCGGCACTAACTAGCATGCTTGCTTCACGCTTCTTTATGCAGACATCTTTGAAGAAGGGCTAAGCACACTGATGCATTGCACTCTAAATTGATTCCACTTGCATCTGCCACCAGGTGTGTGAAGGGAGATGAAAAGAGATAAAAGATGAGGTAAATAACTAAAACATTGCATAAGTAATGACAATAAAATAACATCTTGACAGACAACTTCACTTAGAAGCCTAGAATTTAAAAGGCTTTGATAAATGTACAGTAACTTCTCTCCTTTTTTTATTTTGCATTATACAGAACTGCTTTTAAATTGCATCATCTCCTTTAGACCTAGTTGCTTTCTTCTTTGTTGGCATATTGGCTCTGTTGTATATAACAGCCTGTGTTTCTGCAGATACAAATTTAGGGGAAAAAATCCTAATCTGGAAAGTTTACTTTAATTTTCTCATGTCTGATTTTTATGATGCCATTTATAAAAACCTGTGAACCAAAACACATTCATACAACATATAAACTTGGCACATAACATAAAGAAATTTGTGTTTGGTAGATTATTTCTTTGCTGTGTCAATGCTTCTTGGCAGTACATCTAATACCTTTTGGAGCATCTGTTTTTGTTTTAAATGGTGCTACATGTAAAGAAAATGTATTTGACCTGATATCTGAATTAGGTTTTGCTTTTTGTTTTTTGTTTTTTTGCACCATGCAATCTTTCAGAAAACGTTAAGATGCTTCTGAACAATAACTGATACCAGATGGCGCCGACCGAAGGCCATCCATCCATCCACCCATACAGATAATTAAATATACTATAAATCATTTGTTTAATTTCTTCTGCCATACTGTTTGTTCCTTTTGTAGGTCGATGTCAACATGCTTTTTCTTTTTAGATTTAAAGATGTTTTGACTCTTTTTCTTTTTTCTTTTTTTTTACATTCACAAAGCATAAAAGTTTACCAAAGGTAGATACATAAGTCTTCATGTGGTACAAACCTTAAGAATACACACAAACAAACCAGCTGTTTTGAGAAACTACATTAAAGTAATGAAGGAATAATCCCATGCCAAATTTTAGATAAATTTATTCAGATACTAAGCAAGGAATTACTTAGGTGTGCTACTTATTTGAATTTATATTCTTACTCCATTATTCGATATGCTAACTTGTTGTATCGGTGTCAAACTACTTTTGCAAACAAAATTTCTATTGATGACCAATTCTAAAGAAATTTAACAGTTATGAAGCCTAAAAAGTCCTTCATGTGTTGACGAGGGTTCCATCCTGTAAGTAAATCAGTGATATTTAGCTGCAAATCGAACGTGGCTTGTAAAGATGGCGCCAGTGTACCTGCCGTCATTTGCAAGTTTTTTTTTCCACTATTTTTACTGTCCATCTTTAAATATATATATATATATATAAATATAAATCGTCAGTCTCTCCTGGCTATACGTTTGTCAGCCAGAAACTGGGTGGATTTTAATTATGATGGTCAGAAAACGTTGCCCCCGCTTCTGTCTGCGATTCCCGCTTACCTATGCCGCGCCCTGATTCCACCTCGAAAGAGGAAACGCCACAGTCGCCGGGGTACACGCAGGGGTAGGCTGCTAAGGTCTCAAGAGACATCTGGTAAATTGTTCCGTGGATTTACTCTCCTAAACTGGAATTTCTCGTTGCTTCTTTCCTTTCCTGGTCTCATTGGAGTCTATCTACGCCTACCTGGTTCCTGTTGTGGGTCTGGATGACTCATCGGCTCTGCTGTCCCCGTTCTCCTCGCCTCTGATGCGGGGTGATTGTGGGGAACCTGCGGCCTCTCTGTCATGTCTCCAGGACTGTCAAGCCTTTGGCTCCTCCTGCTGTTGTCAGGTTTGGTCTGGTGAACGCCAGGTCACTGTCAAACAAAACTTTCATCCTAAAGAATTTCTTTACTTCTAACGAACTGGATTTGATCGCTGTGACAGAGACTTGGGTGAATGCTGGCGAATCTGGCATCTTCTGTGAATTCTTACCACCCGATTGCTGCTTTTTTAACTCTCCGCGGATTTCTGGTCGAGGAGGAGGAACAGCGACTGTTTACAAATGTAAGCAGCTTTCTTTATTGTCCTTTTCTAGCTTTAAACTTCATGTTTTTGAGCTAGGTTCATCTTGTTCTGTACTGTGTGCAGTCATATACAAGCCTCCTAAATATCATAACGATTCTTTTTATTGAGTTTGCTGAACTTTTAACTCTAATCCAGCCTAAACGTGATCGAGTCCTTATCATTGAGGATTTTAACACACACGTATGCTGCCCTGATAAACCGTTGGTTAAGGACTTTTTAAGCCTGATTGACTCTTTTAACTTAACACAGTGTGTGTCTGGACTCACACATGACCAGGGTCACACACTGGACTTCTGAGGATCAGTGACGCGGTGTTCTCTGAACATTTTTCGGTGATATTCAGCATCACTCTACCCGACGATGTTTTTAAACCTCCTGCTCCAGTTCGAGAATTCCGTTTGCTTAACCCTTACACCGTAGGTCAGTTTTCATCACTATTCCTCACAGAACATGTGTTTCCTGAGAGTCACGACTCGGATAAACTCAGCTCTTGGTTTCATTCCACCTGTCAGACAATTTTAGATGTTGTGGCTTCTCTTAAACCCAGGCTCCCTAAAACTAAAGCTGAGTCGAGGTTGGATGAAAGAACTCACTGGTGTCAAAGTTGAACGAAAATGAAAGAAGGAAAAACTCCAGGTGTCATTCCAGATTTTATGTTCAGCACTTTGCTCTGTAGCTGGTGTCGTAAAGGGCTTTATAAACAAAGTTGGCTTGGCAAATATCTATCCAATTCCTACAAAAATAAAAAATGCACTTGACTAAAGAAGCTGCTTACCAAGCTCTGATTGGTCAGCTCCTCTCGCCTGAGCGCTGCTCATCAGTACTCATCTCAACTAAAATGTAAAATTTGGAAGCATTTTATCAAATATAGTACTAGTACATGCTCCTGACTTAGTAATCTTTTATAGAGAGCATGATCATGTTAAATTAGGACCGCAAATCTGCTTTGTTGATGTTGGGTCAGATACTGGATTAAAAGTGATAAATGCTTTACTTACAAACATGACATGAGCCTGCAGGTGAGAAAGATTTTCTTCTTTTTTTTTTGATAACAGAAGGGTTAAAACGCTGTACACTCTGAAATGTAAAAATTGGTTTTAATAGCATAGATCAAGTGGATATAACGTGATTTTAATATAGTTGTTAGTAATACTAATCTTTAAAGATTCACGTGAACTTTGGAGGGAAAGATGCTGATTAAATTAACATAATTAAACTGAATCAGTGTAATTAAGATGCGTAAATTAAAAAAATAGGTGGTGAGGGAGCAGGATTTCCAACAATGCTTTTCTTTAGCAGCTTAGTAACAGTTAAAATTACCCAGTATGTTTTGAAAGTACTTTTTTGTTATTTTATTTATTTGGTTGATCAATAATTCAAATGACACAAAAAGGGTTTAGGTTCATTATCCAGGCAACTGCACCGTCACAGAGACATGTGGTCTGTTCTGTGTGGTCTGCACTATTGATTTTTAGATGTTAGTTTAAAGAAAAAGTAAAAGTAAAACAAGATTCAGCTCCTGGTGTCCTGTTGTTCTGCTTTGGTCGACACATACTTGAAAATAAAGGTAAACATTTAGATGTGTACAAAGTGCATTTGTTCGTAGCATTAAAGTTTAATCGAGCAATCCAGCTGATCACAAGTCGAACACATTATCTAGATCTCAGTCTTTGGACTGAGGAGCAACTGCTCAGTATGTTTTAAATGTTTCTCTGCTTCAGAACTTCTTGTTCAAATTAAGCCTTCTGCAGAAGCCTCAGGGATGATCCTCAGTTGAATCAGGCAAGATGAAGCAGGGAAATATAAGACCACGCATGGCAGTATGCTGATGTACATCACAAATATAAGATAGAAATGCAGTCAGTTTCCAAAACCAAAGTTATAGGAACATTAGGCTATGATTTAAAGAAACTACTCAACTTTACAGAAACAAGTCTTCAACATGACCTGATGTTGTTCTGTATGCTTAATACTTTCTCCATCTACTTTTCCTTTTCGGCATTGTAAGCACATCATAGTGCTGTCTTTGTGTTAAAAATATACCACTTGGTTACTTTTTTTTTTTTTTTTTTTTTTTTTTTTTTTTTTTCCCCCTCCCTTTCCCATCCCCCCCCCCCCCAACTTGTGGCTTTTTTTGCTCCCTTTCTCCGCCCGTTTTTTTTCTTCACT
>JBAMHW010000022.1:6793134-6805826 GCA_037177495.1 Rhadinocentrus ornatus
GACGTCTTAGTGTTTTACCAACAGTAACCTTGGAAACGGTGGTCCCAGCTCTTTTCAAGTCATTGACCAGCTCCTCCTGTGTAGTTCTATATATATATATATACATATATATATATAATAAACATAGCACATGGAATAAAGTGCATAACTCAAATTTAGAGGGTAACAAATAAAAACGGTACAATTCCTGATGAATATGGATTTCCCATGAGCCTTTGCACACTTGCTACTGTGGATGAGTGAATCTCGAAGAATGTGTGTTAAACTATGTTAAACTTGTAGAACTTTGAAAGTAGAAAAATAATCTCAGCTGACTCCAGAACACAGGGCTTCAGATATGTTGAAGTTAGAGAAGTTATTGTGCAATGCAATGTAGAAATAAAAAAAAGAGGATAGAATTAAAGGTACTGTAAAAAGTTACAACAGAAAATTCCTTTAAATTTCTACAGTACATTTGGCCCTATTTTACAGACTTGTTTAAACTGAATTTCTATCAGTAACACAGCAGATTGCTGTTTTAACGCATTAAAGTAAAACTAAAATCTCTAAGTAGAGTTGGTGGATCAGATTTTCAACCACCACATGTCGCTTGACAAGATACTGACAATATACTGAATCTTGCAGTGTGCACGTTGTAAAGGGCTCTTAGAAGTCAGCACAACTAGAGAGTGTTACAATTTATTCATATTCCTGCATCGGTAACGACACAGAGGATTACTGATATAAAGTAGTAAATTAAACATATTTTCTTAAAACTAGCCAAGTAGTTTTCCCCTAATTAAGCCAAAGAGACAAAAAATCTAAGTAATAGCATGAAATGTGGTGTCATCTATCACAGTCCTTTGACTTTCTGTCGTCTAATTAATTTTTTTGAATAAAGAATGACATGATGTGATATATCATGCTTTGTTCCGAGGTTGTATTTATCCTTATTTTAACACCCACTGAGGACCAGATATTTGATATTTGATTTCTTAAAGTTTAGAGTTGAAACAGGGTGTTATTTTTCACTTGACTTAATGTTACAGAAAATGGGGCCTTTTACAAAAGATAAAGATTAAAAAGAAAAACAAAATAAGTAATCCAAATCTGTAGATCTGTAGAAGAAAAGTACAGCATGTCTTGTCTATCCTTCAGTCCTGCCATCCCGTTAAAGTTGTGCACAAACATAGTTTTGGTCGTGTCAACACTATGGAAGTTGTCATACAATGTGATAAAGGGGAGAGACTTTTCTGACAGGATGGTCTGGATGGCATGAGGCCTTCAAGACACAGTAGAAGGTGTTGTCAAATATATATTTGGACCCTGGAGTCTAAGGAGAAGGGGATTGTAAAGTATAAACTTCGTTACATCCAAAGTCTCTTCCTGTTTCATTGTGTGCTTGTACATTTGGTTTAATATATGATTAACAGTAAGAACTTTAACTTGGTCATATGGTTTCTAGTAGAATAATGGGGCAATGCCAACACATCAAAA
This sequence comes from Rhadinocentrus ornatus, assembly GCA_037177495.1. NCBI lineage: Eukaryota > Metazoa > Chordata > Actinopteri > Atheriniformes > Melanotaeniidae > Rhadinocentrus > Rhadinocentrus ornatus. The sequence continues at coordinate 6,794,611 of JBAMHW010000022.1, forward strand.
CATCTGTTTTTAAATACTGAAACTGACAGGATCCCAGTACACAACTGGGATTTTATTAATTTTCTTTGAAGATTTCTGTGACTCACCTTAAGCATAAAATTCTGTCAATTTATTAGCTGCATCAACAAACCTGTCAGCTTTATGGGCTTGTTGTGCTTCTTCCATCAGTAAAAAGAAAAAAAACAACCTCTTGTATCCCAGTTGTGACTGTGTTGTGAGACGCGAGGCTGACAGCAGCCATGTGTTCGGTAACCCTTGGTGTAATCACCAAATCTGTTTCTCAGAAAGCACTCCTGATTACATGGCTTCACAAAGACATTAGCCTGCAATCAAAGCAACACCAGCCTCTGATCTCTGCAATCAACTTTTTATCTTTTTCTGCATTATGCAAATTCACTTCTCTTATTAAGAGGCTAAAGTAAACAAATCCCCATCTATTAAATATTAACCTGCTATAGGTAGAAAGGTTTTATTTTAAACGATACACCACACAAGACATCCACGTAAGATTTAAAATTTAGATGACTTACAGCAGTTTAAACATATTTCCATGGTGACCCAGTTTCAGAGGAGAGGGAAAAGTATCCAAACATCAGTATAAAATCTCCAAAATACTCCTGCAGTGTTATCTATCACTCCACAGACCATCTGTATAATTTCTTTTACTTTTTCACCAAATGATTAAAAATGCTGTGGACTTCTTATTTGCCTCCAAATTTTACATATATAACAGGTGTTTCATGAGCTCCTGTTTGAGGTGCTTGACGAACATGAGTTCATATGGATCCTAATACTTCCACCTTAAAGAAGGAAACAACTGGTTTATTTTTTCAGCACGCGTTCTCCACCCAAGCCCCAAGGTATTTGTCCATGCAAGTAACATTTTTAACCTCCACAATTATGTATTGTATTGGACAGTCTTTATTTATACTTGGATAAAAAGAAAGACCTTCACACACGTAACTGTTCTGAAAATGACATTGGCAGTCATGTTGCATAAAAAGTTTGAGACCCAGAATCACAAGGACATCATGTAGAAAATGGCAATATCAAGATTTCACTCATATTTGAATACTTTCTGAAAGGTGATACACCAGTCCCCAATGTTTCCCTTTTTCTATCATACACATAATTTTAATTTAATCACTTTTTTTTAACGTTTTACTACAGTTTCTTAATATTGCCCATTAGCTTCATCCCCGTCTGTATGCTAAAACTCTGCTGTCTTTGAAGACGCACTACAGAACATTTGCAATGCACATTGAAGATGGTCAGTGTGTTCATATCCGCTTGCTAGCGTGTGAAGCGAAACTCTGCTGCAACGTCGCATGGCGTCCTGGAGCATAAAGTTCTTTGGGGGCAGTTTCTCAGCCTCGGGACTCAGCTGGGCAGCAATGGCTCCAGAAGTGCACATAGTAGATGTCCCTGTGCTATCAAACAAGTAAAAAAAAAAAAAGTTACATACAAGTTTAGAGTTTTATAGAAATGCTGCTCATGCTAAAAGCGTTTTTTTTTTTTTTATTTATTTATTAGTGTTTTTTTGGGTGTATCTCCACATAGAAATGCTTTCGCCTTGTAAATCTGATGCTTTCTGGCCCAACAAAAGCTTCATGAATGATGCAGCAGTTTTTGCTTATTTCTATAAAGCTTTTGTAACATTTAACCAAAAACTTTTGTCTTCTAGATTTAGTTTTTAAATCCAGATGTTGATGTTTTTAAGTGTCTAATTGCTGTAACGTCTCGTAAAGCGACTCAAACTAACAGAAACAGTGGTTTCCACATGTAAAAACATTTTTCCTTAGTTAGTCTCCACAAGTTCAGAACAATGGAATAAGTGTTGAGAAACAGGTCAACTCAGGTTGTCTTTGTTAATGAGGTGTGGTAATAGATGAAAAAGTGTTTAGACATATTAGGTAGTCATGGACATGTGTATCCATGACTAATTAATGAAATTTGCTAATAAATTAGTCTGGGAACAGCCCAGAAGAAGTTTGGGTATACTGGAGGAACAGTGTAAGTTCAATCATGTCAGGAACTGTGGTTCAACACAGTCTGCAACATAGTTTTATTCTATCCCTCATGTCTTAGCATATCGTGGGAGTAAGTGGTAGCTACTAGATAAAACTCCATTTTTTATTTTGCTGTGGCTCTAAAAGAAAAAAAAAAAGATTATATTGGTTATGGGAAATCATTAAATCAGCTTATTTTATTGTTTGCTCACATTTTTAAAATATCATACATACATACATATAATAAATGCTCTCTACTCCCTAAGTTTTGATGCCAACTTTGGCACAGAATGATTTAATGTAAATGATTTAATGCTCGAGCACAGCTTTGGGATGCAACGCTCGTCAAGGGAATTTAGCTCTTGATTTGTTGCACCATAGAAAATCAGCATCAACCTTGTTTACATTTAGATTTGAAATAACATAACATGCTGTCTTGTTGCAATTAGGTGGTGAGACAGGTTGCAGTGTTAGTCGGAAACACAACCTTGAAGTAATGAGACACAAAAAATGTAATTAACAATAATATGTTAAGTACATTGTAATTATTATTTTGTATAGGTCAGAGATTGATCATTTAACTATGTAAAATATTCTCTATGTAAGAAATATTTCTTTTCATCTATGTTCCATTTACCATAATGTGGATTAGACTTTTTGGATAAAGCCACACGCTGCCTAAAATGTAGCAGTTTCCATCAACTTTTCCCTTTCATTAAAGCTCAAAATGTGCATAAATAAATGATGGAAATGGGAATCTAACAAGTGAAATTGCACCAGTAGGAGGGTCAGCAAAGACAGACTGGGGGTAGGTAATGGCACCATTAATACACTCTGTGTGCCTTTGTCCTGTGGCCAAAGCAACATCATGATTAACAGTTAACCTTTTACACAAGCAAAGTCAAACAGCAAAGTGTGCTGTGAGTCTGTGAGCCAGGCTTGTTGCCAGACAGCTCTGAAAGCATCCAGGTTCCATTTCAACTCTTAGCCAGGTTGAGACAGAAAGGTCAAAGCACAGCCGGCTACACGCCCACACAAACACACACACACACGTTGTAGGGAGCCCAGCTGAGGAATGAGAAAGTAGTATTTGTGTGACTTTTTTAAAGTTGTTTATTTAAAAAGGTCATGAATATAAAATCTGTGTATCTCTTCTTTTTTTTTTCTTTTTTTTTTTTTGTAGCACGGTTGCTAAGTGTAGGGGCATTATGAGAAACATTTTTCCTCTGCATTGACTTTGTGGCTAATACTTTTAGTATATTTTATAACTAAAATAAAAATAAATTTATAAAATAATTTAATCTGGGGGATGCATTGGCTGCCAGCTGGATGTTTTAAGAGAACATCAGGCTTGTAGTGGACAGATCCACACTTTTCCTTGGAATGAATATTTATGCTTTGAACCAAACAAACCTAAGTTAGGCACAGTTCAGCCTGGTATTCCTGTGTGTTTAGTGATACTTACATTCTTCTGCACCGACACTGTGGGGATGAATGTTGAGATATATTTATTTAAAAAGGTCATGAAAATAAAATCTGTGTATCTCTTCTTTTTTTCTTTTTTTTTTGTAGCACGGTTGCTAAGTGTAGGGGCATTATGAGAAACATTTTTCCTCTGCATTGACTTTGTGGCTAATACTTTTAGTATATTTTATAACTAAAATAAAAATAAATTTATAAAATAAAGATATAAAAATAAAGGTTCTCAGCATTTCTTTATACATATTTATAACTGAAAATGTGTGGCCTGGCAAATGGCTTGACCACTTGGTCAGACAGACATAATACCACATTAAAGCTGCGGGCAAGTTGGAGCCTATCTCAGCATTTTAACAAGTGAGAGGAAGGGTACATCCTGGACAGGTCACATTACAGGACATCCAACACAGATAGGGACAAACAACCTGCTAACCACCACACACACACACAATATGTGTATATCCCATGTACATATATATATATACACATACATATATATATATGTGTGTATATCTGAAACAAGATACTACTGATGCCCATCGGACAGATATGATAAGTAAACACAAGATACTGGATGACACTTAAATACTGTTCAGTTTTTTTACTTCGTAAGGATGAGTTGCACTGAGTGGGGATTCTGAGTAAGTAAAAATTAAGATGAAACCGTTTTTTGAGAGTATGAATCATTTAAACCGAGTCTAAATAAAAACCTGGGTGATGCTCAGCTAATTGAGCTGGCACATGGTGGAAAGACATTTGTGATGGGGGACCAGTTTAAGATTTGAAAGAGTGCATGATTTTCCAATTGCTTCTGGCTTTGAGAGTATGTGCTAACAGGTAAATGTGTGGATGTGTGTGTTTGTGTGTTGCGGCTCAGCAATAATCCAGTTTATCAACTACGCTAAATTAGACAAGACATTCAATCACTGAACACGCACAGCATAATGTGGTGTTAGAGCACCAGCTGTTTACATTTCACACCAATAAAACTTGTCTGTGATTTCACACACACAGAAAAACACATCTCATACTCACACCAGAAAAACATGAAAGAAATTTGTGAGTTTGTCTTTGGCCAACCAACACTTTACTAATAATGTATTCTTCTTTGCAACCAGTTAATCCTCTGGTCATGCGTTTAATTTCCAATTTTAAAGTCTGTTGATGAATAAAATACTAAAACATTGTGTTTTAGGTTTGTGCTTTTCTGCTGGGTCCGTTTGTTCCAGCAGATTCACTGTACCTTTCACACGTTTTTCACGAGACTTGTACAAACAGATGAATCCAATGTATAGTAGATAATAAGCTAGGGCTGGCCAGCATCATAATGCCCAGGAGTAAAAAAATAAACAATGTCTTTACAGGCTGTACGGTGGTAGGGTGGTTAGCGTCATCACTTCATAGCAAGAAGGTTCCCAGTTGAACTTTAATGCTCTTCCCATGCATGGGTGAGTTCTTTCTGGTTCTCTAGCTTCTTTTCACAGTTCAAAAAATTTATATGTAGTTAACTGGTGTTTTTATACTGGGAATGAGCTTAACTGGTGATCTCTCTGTTGACGTTTTGATGGGCAACCTTTCCAGGGTGTACAACCGTGCATTGACAGAAATAACATGAATGAGAAATCTCTGAAATGTTGATGTCTGGAGAATTTGATGGGAAACACAACAAAAAAAAAAATGCAGAAGAGAATAAATAATTTATGTCTCAATGTATATTTTGAACCAATCGCCATCTTTGTCACATCTAAATAATGAGTGAAATCAAGGGTAAACAGTGAAAGAATCTATACAAGAAAACCGATGTAAAAAGAGAGCCTGCCCACGGGGAAGATGGCTGACAGAGACGTACAGTGGAAACTTGGAGTTACTTTTGTCGTCACGCTTCACAAACCTCATCTGCGGCTACACTACACTAACTTTATGATACTTTCCATTTTCACACTCCGTCAAACACTCATACAGTCTCGGTATTTATAGCTAAACTCCAGCACGGACACAGTGAAAAATACTCGTCTACAGGTCATTAATCTAAAACTCGAATGTAAAAACGTGCTTTCTTTGACACAAATAGGGAAAATGGAAGTGTGGTGTGATCATCTCATTTGTTTTCTATTTAAAACCATTTTTTTCCCTCTCTAAGCTCAGCGTTGTGTTCTTCACTCAAGTGCAGTGAAGTTTATCCTTATTTTTTTTTTTTAAGGCAGCGACTTGTCTTTTTACCACCATTGTGTTTTTTTTACTTTTGGTGTATATGTCAAGAAGATGAATTATCCACACAAATACCCTTTTTTCTTATTCCACCTCTTTTACAAAACAAAATTAATCTGTATGCAAACAGGGCACCTCTCACAACCTAAATTAAAATGCCATTTTATATTCATCAGCACAGAGGGTGGTGCTGTCTGCTTGTGGGTAGCTGGGGTGGCCAGTTGGGAGCTTGGTGAGCATTCCCAGTGGGTTGCTCCACAGCTGTGCTATTGTTCCAGTTGGGAGAGAAAAAGACTACTTTGGCTACTATATATTTTATCAACCTGGCAGGCAAACGTTTTGTTTTCCACACTTGTGGCTGTGCAGCCTCAGGACTGATGCCCTCTGAACTGCATCTAACACAAATGGTCAAAGGGGACTTCTACCGTTTAGTTTCGCTGCACAAGTGGATTTAATTAATCTCTTGACAAAATAAAAAAAGCATTGTAACACAGGGAAATTTGATGGTGGAAAGATGCGTTCAGGGGCTGAAAAGCTCAGGTGAGGGAAAAAAAGTAAAAGATGCAGGAGATTTATGCAACTAATGTGTAACATGTATTTTATGAGGGCAAAGAACTGTGCCTATTCTAATAAAGAAAGAGATGAGTCAGACTTTTCTAACGTTTTCATAATTCCATATTTTGTATTGTACAGTTTGTGGGTTTTTTTCCTGTGGTTTTCTATCCTTTCTATTGTATTATTTTATATTGTTTATATTTATCCATCTTGATTTTATTTATTGTATTTATCCTTTTATTTGTCCTTAATTTAAAGTGGAACACTGAACACTTTGTTTAAGTCACTTGATCAAGTACCTGTCTTGTCAGTTGCAATGTGGATTTGTTTTGTTAAGGGGACACCAAATGCTTCAACACACTCATTGTGCAGAACTTGATTGGCTGTTAGATCCATTTAATTTGATGCAGGCATGTTGAAGCAGGAATACATGGAAAACCTGCTGGATTGAGGCCCTCGTAGGACCGAATTGGAGAACCCTGCTATAAAACATCAAAGAACCGAAAGAATGATCCCGTTGATTGAACATTATACAAATCCTGATGACTTGAATAGTCTGTATATCTAAATACATTTATATTGTATTAAAGGATATATGTTGTGGACGTTACTTGCCCTGAAAGAACGAACCAGTTAACATTTAGGTAAATTAGCAGAACATATCTGTATCTCTTCCCAGGTGAAGAAACTGGTCCCAGGTCTCCCCAGAGAACCCTTTTCATAGTTTAAAAAAAACATCTAAGGCTTTGTTAAAAGATCTGCAGAGATCCAAAGAATGATTTGGTCTCTGTCATAAACCATTTCTGTCAGTTTGGAGACTGGGATGTAAGAGTCTCTGGTTATAATGTCATACGAGCTGTTCTGGACTGTGTCACAGTCCACTGCCTGTCTGTAGGAGATGTTAGCTCATCAGTTTGAGAACACACAAGAAGGTGAAAGAAGGGGTTTCTGGAAGAAATTAACATTACTGTGGTTTGCATGATAGTTTATCATCCCAATGACAGATTCATGGGTTTACAGGAAGCTTGTTCAGAACAAGGCCCAACTCTAAGTTCTTTATGAGAAGATAGTTGACTTGTTTTGTGGGAACTCGTAAATTCCTCATTATGGTTCCAGTGCGCCACCCTCATGCCACCTCATACCTTATACCATGAACCGTCTTCATTTCCATTTTTTTTATTTTCTTTGGTCTCACATTAACGCAAGCTGTTGGGTTAAATATAACAAAGATGTTAAGATAAGGGGGGAAAACACACTTGGGATGTTCATACATTTTTTATCCCTGTGTTCCTTATATATCATGTCTAGTAAAAAATAAAACTGCAATATTAACTTTATGTAAACAGGTCTTCTTTCATGCCTGTTAAACATATAGAATGTGCTACTAAATAATATTTTGCTGCCCTTCGTGCTGAGTGGGAAAATATATATTTTAAGGAAGCACAACAGTTATATTTCTGAGTAAAACTGTGCCTTTTTCTGGTTGACATTTTCTAAAAGGACAATTAAAGGACGACCATCATGTCTCTGTTATTAAGTTTGACATTCTGCTTCACTGTGTCTCTTTTCTGGGAGGAGGATTTTATTTTCAATAAGCGGTCACCACTGTCTGATGCCTGCAGCCATTTTGTTTGCCTCAGTTCTCACATAAGTACTATTACGAACCCTGTCGAACAAGGGAAGAAGGGTCAGTAACAAAGCTAGTCGGAATCAGAATCTTGTAAATAAATTTGTTAAATGTACTTATATGTACAAAGAAAACCCCAAAACAACCCAAAGTAATACAGCAGGTTAAATATGAATCAACCAAAAATCCCATTAATAGATAAAATTCAAATTCCAACCTCACGAAAACCAAACCAAAACTAAAAGTGCCCTAACAGGTGTACGTCCTTACTGACAGTTTACAAATAACGAACGGAAAATATACACACACCAGGTAAATCTGGGAATTACTCAGGGGTTTTAGCCAAATTAAACAAACTACCAACAACTCACAGCTCTTTCAGCTAGTCAGCCAGCAAATACCCACACAGGGTAGCACACAAACCAATCTCTCTCAGATCAGTCCCAAGAGGCAAACTGCGTGCCTAAGGTACACAGCTGCTTTGAATAAAGGAAGGTGGTCCATGGTGGAGGAGGGTTTCTGAATGGCCAGCCGGAAAGGACTTGAACTACCGGCAACCAATCCTGGTGGAGGAGGGTGACGCCTATCCCACAGCCAATCGTCTCGACGCGGTGGCACAGCAACATTTGCATATGCGGCTGCAGGCGGATAAGCTTAAGATAACTAAATATGAGTACATATAATATTCCATCCAATAAACTGTTTTTTGGTTGTGTTACAGCCGCCTGCTTTCCAGCAGCCTGCGGACAGGCCAAGACTGCAGCTTGCCCTGATGACTGCCATCCCTTGGACGCCGCCCTCCCTCCGCCGGGATTGATCGACATACTTCCTGGAATCCATGCTGACTGGCCAATGACAACGCTAGTGCTCCTATAAAGCCACCTCATCTATGTAATTCGGGGCAGCTGTGGCCAGAGGGATGCAGTTTGCCAGACTGGGAGTGTTTCTAGACTTGTTGGTTGTATGGGAAGTCCTCTGGTGTGGATTAAGGTTAAGTACTAAATATTTGATAAGTAGTAGTTTATTTGTGTTTGAGCTTGCCGTTTCTTTTCCCTGGTTGAGGTGAAGTAATTTTGTTACTATTGAGCTTTGATTTTGATTTTGTTCTAGTAGTCCACCTTAGAGCGTGTAACCTGGTTTTGGGACATTTTCTGTTTTTGTTATGAGGAGTAATAGTTAACATAACAAGTAGGTCCTTGTTTATGTCTATAGTCGACCCGGATTTGTTTTGTACCTGTGCCTTAATAAATTGTACCTTTTTACTTTTATTCGGTTGTCGACTCGCTTTGTGTTCCATCCTTTTCCCCTGGATATACGAGGATGTAACAGCTGGGTCAAAAATGAACGCCGTACAATGTAGAAAATAATTATAAACAAATTATTTGTTTCATTAATAAGACACTGTTTACACAAAACATAAAATGATAATTTGTCATTTAAAAGTTTATGTTCAAACAGAATCTGGGCTAAAAGTGTACGTAAAATATAGTATATATGTATAAAGGTATATATTTCCCAAGTTGTAATAATTTGATTTAGATTGTTTTTGTTAGTGTTTTTTCTTACTACACCATTTGATGAAAATGGATTTTTGATGGAAAGACAGGTTTCTGGTAAGTTTACATTTTAATTGGGGAAAAAAAAAAACACTAAAGCCTTCAGATAAGAACTTAAACTGTACGACCGTTGACCTGATGAATAGATACAGTGACACACACACACACACTGTTAACACTCACAGTGTTCAGAGTGGAGCAACTTAAAAGGCAAGTTTTTACTATGTCCTAGTTTTTTATAGGTTTATGAAGATCTTCTACACAGCCTGGCGATATGGGGAAAAAAGACTTGCTGATAACCAATTCACATTATATGTCATTATTTAAAAATTTTAATTTTGATCGTTATTTAAAGCTATGCAGTGACATCATTTTACTTGATTTTTACTTTACCCTAACCCTAACTTTTTGGCATTATATTAATAGCTGAAATGGTAAAAGGTTTTCATTTGTATTACTGATGCACAAAAAGGGCCTGAAGTGGTACGTTATCTGTATCCACTGCTGTGAGATTATGTTGGTAGGAAGGAAAGTACTGTGTGGCCATTTTATATCTAAAAATTATGAAGTGAGGAATTCTGGTGTAAAAAATTCAGCTACTCTGTAATAATGATGCTGGTTCAAAGTAACTTGTTCAATCGATTCGCTGTCAATCACACTGCTTCCACTGCACTGTAACAAACTGCCTCCATCTAATGTAATGTTACTGATCCAAAACTCCAAAGATAGAAACGACTACAACTTTGTAGAAAATAAAATAAAACTTATCGCATTCCTGCAAATAAGAATGATAGACCACATCTTTTTCTGGCCTTCGCTCCCAACTTATTTTATGTGTTTAAAATGTCCACCTGTGTGATGGTCTTGATCCAGAGACACAGATGCAGCGATCTAAAACGACTCAAAGTTTGGTGCTTATTGGGCACCATTTGGGTCAAACACTGCTTGTCAGTCAGTGAAGCAATCATAGAAGACAAGGTGAAGACAAAAGATCAAATATAATCAAACTGTCCAAACAGTCCAACACTGTTTGAATGACCAGGAGCAAAACACAGCAGGGAATAGAAAAAACAAGAGCAGACTAGCCAGACTGCCAGAGATCTAAAACAATGTGGCAAAACTAAACTGAAACCCACTAGAAAAACAATCACACATGAATAAAAGTAAACCCTCTTTTACTTCTAAGATTTTGCACGTTATAACAAGGAATGAACTCCGGATGCTAAAATAATCCTGGATTCTGGCGTAAAAGCAAGGCAAGTTTATTTGTATAACATTCCATGTACAAGAGGAGTGCTTTACATAAAACATTAAAAGCATTACAGCAGGGAATCTGAAGCTCGTTCCAGAGAGTATTATGTTGAAACTTTCAGTGTGTTAATCCTGAGTTGAGGGAAACTATGTGTCTGTTCCAGAAAGAGAAGCAAGTCTTACCCAGAGTCTATCACCATTGTCGCTAACTCCATGAAGTGAGCCTCCTCGCTGGGTTGACTATAACAGTGGTTCCCAACATTTTTTCCTCGTAGACCCCCTTCATGCATATACTAAAATGCCTGAGTTTGTACCTGCCTCCGGCCACCTGAAGCACGCTGCTGGATTGGTTGTCCATTCAAATGTAATTACATTAAATAAGAAGCTGAATTAAAGCACAATATTTTGTGACAGGATTTTCAAAACTCGAAACTATTACAGTCAAAATGCTGATCATCCATCCATCCATCCATTATCTGCCGCTTATCCGGAGTCGGGTTGCGGGGGCAGCTGCCTAAGCAGGGAAACCCA
>JBAMHW010000022.1:6805926-6821733 GCA_037177495.1 Rhadinocentrus ornatus
CCGACAACATAGCCGCTAGGATCGTCGGGACGCACAAACTCCTCCACCACGTTAAGGTGGCGGCTCAGGGAGGAGAAAATGCTGATCATTTTCTCATAAATATCTCATCAAAAGATACTGTTTACAGTCACTGAAAGTCTGTGGCCATTTATATCAAACATTACACACCATGGACAAGCAGTGATGTAACAGCAAGCTTTGTGCTTTGCACTGCGATACCTTTTTTTTTTTTCGGGTTGGGTGGTTACCTCAAATCCCCCCCAAAATTGTATTCTCCAGACGCTTGTATGAAAATCCTCATCGGGCTGAAATAACTAGCACACATTTTGTCAGCGGTTGCCATGGCGAGCTCGTAGCTCCGTTGATAATGGCTTCGTATTGTGGTTTGTGTGCATGTGTAACTCTGGCTAAAGTTACTCAGTTGATTGACGCAACTCAAAGCAGCTGTTCTGCAGCTAAAATATAGTTGCTCCACTCTGGGTTATAGTAAGGTAGCCCAGGAAATGTTTTTATAAGTCCATCCCACTTTCTTTTTTTTTTTCTGACTGCCTATGTGTTCATGAGGGAAGAATTACCGTCACTTGTCTACTGCTTTGTTTTGGCACATTGCGGGTCTGTCGGACCACCCAAAGTGGAATTTTTTTCTTGCTTTGTATTTGATCCTGTTAAAAACTGGAACGATTTTGAGATTATTGAAACGTTAAGCTGATGTATTTTGTGATCTGATTTGAATACTTAGGATGATTTTAAATTGTGATTGAAGTGAAGAAGGGCTTTGTTTTGTTTTTTTCCTGTTACCATTGTTCTGGGGATATGTATATTTTTGTCTTCCTTATGAAATTGGTGTTGGGTTTATCTTTCATTTGCTATCAAGGTATTAAGTGTTTTCTTGCTTGTATCCTTTGCGAGGTATTGCATAGTGTGTAGTGACGTGTCAAGAAAATGAAAGTATATAGCACCTTATTTGTCAGGAAAGAGAGCTGGCTGCCACCTGAAGTTGTAAATTAAACGTAAAACGGTCACAATGTGGTTGCATTAGCATGTGGTTCTCTGGTTTTTATCAAGTAAAAACTAGTTGATGGTCTAAATCTGTTTAAAACCTGATGGACTAATCTTCCTCCTGCAAATCCTATACACTAATGACTTATACACTAAAAGGCGAGTCGGGCACTATTACCAGACATGTGCACCCTAGTCTTCCACTGAGTGAATGGAGACCACGCACCATTAAAACAACATGCTAGCTTGCCCCACATAATTCATACATTAATGCATAATATTTCACAAACTAATTTGCACCAGACTTATACAACTGACTTTTTAGGGGGTGATAATGTAGGTGGATGTATTTAAAACCAAAGTTCAGGACCATTTCAGACTATATCAGATCAGATCATATCATTCTGTGTATCATCTCTGAGGTGGCTCATTCCACTTGCATCATCAGATGGTCCAAAAAGACTTCAGGATTGAGGATGCATGTCTCTAGTTCTTAACTTGATAACTTGTGTAAAACTGTTAAGATCTTTATGCTCAGAACGAGGTTGCTGTAGTGACTAATACACACAGAGGGTGCTCAGCAGTGTCTGTCGACCATGTTTCTTTCTTTTTCTGACTTTCTTTGTTGGTGCAGCACCTGCAGACAAGTCTTCTTTTAATTTAACATTTATTTGGTCTTTTTTGTCTTCTCTTTCTCTGAAATGTTTGTCACTTTGTGCTATATCCTGTTTTTCTCACAGAAGTACTAAGAAATGTCTGTTGATTCGGAGAAATCAACCTTGAGGCCAGTTGTCTTCACATTTAAAACTGCTTAAATGTTTTCTTAATGAATTCCTATTTCCCACAAAGTAAAAGTTCTTACTGTTGTATCAGAGAGAGCATGATAGCTAACATTATCTACATACACACACATAAACACTCACTGTCTATGAGTCACACTGAAGGTCAGCCAGTCATTTTAACCATTTAGACAATAATGAGCAATCAGCAGTGAAACAAATCACTGTTGCTTCCAGTCTGTTAGCCTCATTATAAGTGTGTGTGTGTGTGTGTGGGGGGGGTGTAAATGAAAATGCTTCATAAAGCCTGCAGAGATATGGTGACCTTAAATTGTACAGAATGACATCACGCTGAATAAGGCAACATGCAGACAGGCAGCAAGACTAATTTCTAGTAACTACCTGTGCATAATTACCATATTTTATCTTTTTTTTACACTTTGTTTTAATGTACTTTAAAATGCTTCTTCTGCACTTTGCTTTTATTGTAAAGCACTTTGTCTTGTCTTTGTCAAGTCTTGTACATTAAATACGCCATATAAATGAGCTTTCCCTGCTTTAATTCATAACGTTTAAACTACTAGAATATAGATTTATATTTGTGTATTTTAATAATAAAAAACACTTTCTTTGCATATTAGTAGCATAGAATCAAAATACATCTTTATTTCAAACATCAGGGGAGGTATTATTTATGTCACAGTGGCACCCAAACAGCAGACAGGATACTTGAGCTGCACAAATAATGAAGTTCAAGCTTGAAATGATCCACTTGTAATAATTGTTCCACTGAGAACTGTACAAAAATTGGGTTTTTGATATGGAATTTATTGTGCAGATATGGTGTTTCAGCACTACGGGTTGAAGACACTAGGACCGTATGTGCAGGAGTAAATGGACATGTACTTGTGTAGCACTTTCCCAGTCAGCTTGACTACTAAAAGCGCTTTACAGTACCTGTCACATTCACCCATTCACACACACATTCATACCCCGATAGGCACATCGGAAGGCAACCTAGGGTTAGGTGTCTTGTTTTTTTTTAACCAGGAAAACAAAACTGTTCCTACAGCGGCTCAGGAATTTTCAACTGTGCTCTGCTCTACGGTAGAGTCAAGTTTTTTACCTGACATCTCATGAGGCCAGTGTGACCAACTTCAGTTTGCATTTTTCTCCTTCCATGATGATGGAGATTGCAGCAGTTTGTCATTATCTTAATTAACTGTGCCTCGTTTCCATTTTCCCAACTCTACATACATTTGAACGCTACATCATGCTAGACCAAACACAAGCATTTACTGACTGATACAACCCAGAGATCAGAACATAGATAAGATACAGTAAAAAAAAAGCCGTTAAAGTTAAATTTAAACAAAAGAAAGCTGATTAAAACAGATTTAAAAATCATTTATTAAAGTGTTTTTCTTCAGCAAGAGCTTTTAGCGTCTGATCTTCACACAGTGAGTTGACCCAAGGCCCGCTGGATCTATTTAAAACAATCAATTAGTCATAAGATTAAATAGTGTGTTAAACTTTAAGTCTGTTAAACACTTAACTATTCCTTCCCTGCTTTAAAACACACAACACACACACACATCTTTCCCCACATTTAGTTATCCAGTCTGCATGCTTGTTTCAGGCTCATTAATAGGAATAATAATTGCTCGCTGGCATAATCTTAGTGCTCCACTGGGATTACTGGTTTTCACTCAGCCTGGACTCCTTATCTTGACTTTCTAATTGGGAGATTGTGTAAAATAATGAGATATGGTGTAAAGCATTATAGCTTCATTATTCAAATCTCACATGGGTTAACACTCTGAGGTTATGATGACATATATTGTGATTGACTGTGTGTTTAATGAGATAAAGGAGTTCACAGCACAACCAACTAAATGTATTAATTAGCTCTAAATCTTAAGGGATTTGTCACATCCGCTGTTTTGTAACTTATACTGTTCTAATATTTTATCATGTCATAATAATCCACAGCAATCAAACTGTGACTGACTTTTTTGTTGTTGTTTTTGATTGAGTAAAAAGTTTATTTAAACATAATGACAAAATATATATATTTTTAAAAAAAAGAAATTAAACCATAACAGAAAACACAAAAGCTAAAAAGGACTTTCCATTTTCCAACAATGGAAATGAAGGAATAAATACAGTTGTGTCTGGAAAGGAATGAGATGGAAGGAAGGAATCTCCGTGGTAGCATTCACTCTCACACCATTTGCTGATTAATAATGATCATAATGCTGATTTCCTGAAAGGAATTTTGGATTCGGAATTACTTATATGCAGTTCAAAAGGCATCTCTTTTGTGGGGGGCGGGGGCTGGCTGCTTTGAAATACAATCCTCATAACCTCATAAAAAAATGAATCTCATATTGGTTTACTGATTATTTGGGTAATTTTGGTTAAAGAAACATTACCAAACTAATTTCAGCTTCCATCTTGCATCCTGACTCTTCTCTGAAACTCTAGCAAGTAAGGTCTAAAACTAATGTAATATGGCTTTAAAGCTTGAAAGTTAAAAGAAAATTAAAAATAAGTTATTATTTAAATTTATTTCCTTGAAGACCTATGCAGGTTTTTTGTTCATTCTTGTCTACAGCATGTGGTCTGGTAAAGCATGAAAATTCACATGATTAATGTTAGTGTTTCATTTTCAAAGTGTTTTATCTGATTTATGTAAAAGAAAAACATCTATGTTTGAGTTTAGGTAAGTTCTCTGATCTTTACTGTCATTATTACAATAATAAAGTAATTTACAGTTTTGAAGTTGTCATTAGTTTTGCAGAAGAACACTTATTCTTGTTATTGCTCCTGTTCATGATGCCAATTTATCAGCTGGATTTATTTATTATATGAATTCAGTTATGAACTTGACTCTGAGGCAGAGAGATGAGGCCCAAAACAACAAGTTCTCTGTCTTTATTTATTCATTCACAATTTATCAGCTGCAGTTGGAGGTTTTTGGGCCCTGTCGGGCTCTGATTGGCCCTCTCTTACCCTGTCATATGCATTCAGGCCACCTTCAGTGATTCCTCTTAGACATAAAGACTCAGTTCGATAAAAGCTTATGGTCAGCCTGACCTGTCATCACGGTTAAACATACAGAAAGGGAACAGCTTCCCCATCATCCATTGTTTATGATTTGCATTACAGAAACGCTCCTTGGTGAGACCTTTGTCTGACAACAGAGTCTGCTAAGCTGCTTCAATAGTCCAAACAAATACGAGGTCACAGTGAACCTTTAAGCAGTTGCTACATTTCTCAGCCACATTGAGCTGAGTACCTGGGTCACATTTATTGTATTTATTGCGACATTTGCAACATGTCTTGCAGTGACAGTGAAATGTACAGCAAGACTAAATCCCATTCATCGATTTAAGTCTTCCGACTTACACTTGATGCTCTGCAGCTTAGAGTGGTTAGTCTACATCAGCCAGCCACAGACAAGCATCATCCCCCAACATTTCTATGAGTTATTCAAAGACTTTACAGGCAATGAAATATACGGTCATCGATAAATCACTCATGATCATCGTGAGCTTTTCACAAAGTAAATGAATCAGATCTTATGCCGGCAGATGTTCGAAAGCTGAGGAGATCAAATGTTCTTTGTGCCTCTCTGTTATTTAAATGTTGAAATAAACATAATGTTGATGTTTGTGCAGAACTAATAGAAACTATATCTTAGTGAGAAAATTGGACAAGACTATTGACATTGCAATACTGGAAAAACTCTTAACAAAGAGTGGATTATTCTGTAAATATGTATATGCTCCCGCGTTGTGTTTCCTCTGATTGAAAGTAATGATAGTTAACTGAGCTGGACAGACTTAACGTAAGGAAGCTCTAATGATGGCTGAACTCATCCTGCAGAGCCACTGCAGAGAACTCTAGTTTCTGAAAATCATTTTCAAAATCTCTCCTGTTCCCTTATGTACCAAAGCAAAGAATGGCAGTTTAATTAGTCCCAGAGGTGGCATCAGCTCTTTGTCATTGATATGTGGCCGTACCTCTCTCTGTCTTTCCATGTTACATCCCATATCTCTGTCCATCTCATCTTTCCTGTTACAACACAATAAGCCCATGAACTTGGCAGTCAGGTCCACTGTTAAGCTGATTTCATCATAAAGTCTTGCTGCCTCATATCACTCAGGGACTATATAACGAGCCTGATTCCATTAGGAGACTAATTAACTGCCACTGAGACTGCATTTTTACTTTGGTTAAAGTAAATTTATGTTGAAAAGGATTCAGAAGGGATGGAGCAGGACTTACAGGAAAAAATGTATGAATGTATCAATGCTTTTTTATTATTATTATTAATTTTTTATTTAATCTTAGTAATAAACCTTTATTTATTCCCAAAGATATAATAATTTTCTAATAAGGTTGTTGAAACATGAACAAATTATAATGATAAAAAATAATTCATATACCAAAGGTGTCACGGCCCAGGGCTGTTACTCGGAAGGACGACCCAATAGCAGAACACACCGAGTGGAGGGAGGTAGTGTACAGTACTTATTGACAATCAGCGTGAGGTACTTAGTCCAGGCCCGGGAATCTTTCCTATGAGAGGACAGAGGGTCAACGTGGATCTGACAAGGAGTACAAGGATAATCTCAGCAGGATCTGCATATTACTGTATTCCAGAGGTAGACCGAAGATGAAGGGGGACTCCGAGGGATAATGTCGGGTTGCAGTGAGAGAGTGATGTGGCAGGCAGGGCGAGCAGGCAGGCATTAACTGCAGGTGGCTGGCCGGCATGAAATGAAGTCTTGGTCCTGAGTGCTGTTGAGTCTCTAGGGAGTCTGTGTCCAAGTACTGAGGAACAGAGAATTGAGTGAGTTCTTTAGACAAGAAGAACAACTAGATCTCAGCCTTTGCCCGATTACCCCACCACTAAGAGAGACAATCTGGCGAAGACTGGAGCTCCTGCTTGGTTCTAAATAGCGGAAAGGAGATCAGGCTGATGAGCTGCAGGTGGTGACAATTGAAGAGCTAGACTCCGCCCCGAGTTTCCATGGCGACCTGCACAGCCCTACCTGCAGAGATGGACCCCCCCCCCCCACACACACACACACACACACACACACACACACACACAGAGCAATACCATGACAAAGGGGTTCTGTGCCTTTCTGTGTTACCTTTCTATACCACATAAAGATTTGGGATCTTCAACTCTAAGCCCATTACAATAAACCAGCTGCATTGGTTCTTGAAAGGGGTTATCTTGCTTATTGAGGTGAGCCATTAAGTTTTTCAAGGATTTTAATGACGTGGGATGTTAAGTCAACTAGTCTGTAGTCAGATTTTTAGGTACAAGAACAAGGGAGGATGTTTTTCACAGCACAGCAACTTTATGCTGACTCAGGCTAGTGTTGTAGAGGTGCTGTAAATTCAACATAGTTGATCAATGCAAGTTTCCAGAGGCTAACACCATAGTTTGAATTATTGGATAGCTATGGGGAGTTTGGCTCCTCAAAAAAGAAAATGAGTTTCCACAAACATATTCATTTGAGACCCTTAAGGGGAGCTGTAAAAAATGGTTTACTTCAGGTTATATTTTATTTTTCATAAGTTTTCTTTATGGTTCTTAAATAAAAAAATAAAAAAATAGCTGTCACACAACACATTGTCAATGTTGTGTGTTTATTCATTTAAAACATTTTCACAAGTAATCTGCTTAATTTATTTTAACACAGTGAAAACGCAGCATTGTTTTTTTGCTGTGTGTCATGATCCTACCAGGCCGTGACCACTTAATTTGCTGCTTTTTGTGGTTGTTAAAGGAACTTTCCGTCCCTAAAAATAAGGATGCCCCAAAAAGCTGCTGTGTAATTACACCCTTGGTGACACCATCTGGAGCCTGCAGCCTGGTTCCTCCTCGGTCTCTCCGCTTACTTCCTCTCCAGACTAATGGAAACAGACATGTTGGAGATGGAGGCAGAGGAGGGCTTAAGCATTAATATTAACAGTCTGTTGAAAAACATGTTCACATTATTTTCTCTGCCAGAGCCAGACCTTTGTCTATCTGAAAATAAAAAAAAAATATAAAAACATGTATGATAAAACAGTAAAAAGTATAAAACAGTAAACAGTAAATATGTATAAACCATCAGTCAAAGTAAACAGTCTGAACATTCAGTCAAAACCAACATTTCAACCAGTGTTAAAAGCCAAATAGAAAACATGGGTTTTAAGCAGTGATTTAAAAGCAGTGAAGAGGCCTCCTTAATTTGTGGAGGCAACTGGTTCCACAGCTTCAGCCTAACTACAGAAAAGTCACCTCTAAGTTTCCTCTTTTTGGGGGGGGACACTGAAGAGTGACCTGTCTGTCGATCTGAGAGAGCGTGACAGTGTGTAGGGCAGTAAGAGGTCTGACAGATTTTGTGGGGCAAGACTGTGAAGGCACTTAAAAACAAATAAAAGAATTTTAAAATAAACTCTAAAACCGCAGCCAATGAAGGGAAGCCAAGACCAGAGTAATATGTTCTCGTTTTTTAGTACCAGTTAAAAGTTGAGCCGCTGCATTCTGGATCAATTGCAGCCGATCAAAGGAGGCCTGACCAAGCCCAGCATAGAGTGCATTACAGTAGTCTAAGCGATTAGATATAAAAGCATGGATTAAGATCTCAAGATGATGCTAAGAAAGAAATAGTTTCACCTTTGACCGTTGTCTGAAAGAAATTATACTCGACCACCAAGCTTACTTGTGAATCAAGTCTAAGGTTACCATCCAAGTGCACCCCAAGGTTTATTGCTATAGGCTTCAAATAATCTGTCAACAACCCCAGGTCAGCTGGTCCATTGTAAGCATCACTGGGCCCAAAAATCAACACCTCAGTCTTTCTGTTATTAAAATGAAGAAAATTAAAAGACATCCAAGCCTTAACTTCCTTTGTACAATCGAGTAATGGTTTCACTAAGGGCGCACTTTTTTTCAGGGGGAAATAATTCTGACTGTCATCTGCATAAAAGTAAAAGGGGATGCCCAGCCTTGTAAAAATTGTACCGAGAGGGAGCAAGCAAAGGAAAAAGAGAACCGGTCCAAGAGTGGAGCCCTGAGGAACTCCAAACATAAGAGGGACAGAAGAAGACTCAGCAACTCCAATCTAGACACTAAATCTGCACTCAGTTAAATAAGATTTCAGCCATTGTAAAGCCGCACCCTGAATGCCCACCCAATTTTCCAGGCGAGACAAAAGGATCTGATGGTCCAATGTGTCGAAAGCCGCCGTGAGGTCCAACAGTTCCAACACTACACAGTGACCGAATCTGTAGCCATAAAAACATCGTTAAAAACCCTCAAATGTACAGACTCTTTACTGTGCAGTGTTTTAAATCCAGACTGAAACACTTCAAGAACATTATTTTTCTCCAGGAAGGAATGCAGCTGGGAATACACAACCTTCTCTAAAATGTTTGGATATAAAAGGAAGTTTGGAGATCGGCTTGAGGTTTGAAAGGGTGGAAGGTTCCAGGCTAGGTTCCTTAAAATGTGGTGTAACCACTGCGTGTTTGAAACTCTCAGGTAAACTCCCATAGGTTACGCTACCATTGATGATATGGAGCACATCAGGAGCTAAGGTGAGGAAGACATCTTTAAAAAGATGAGGTGGAATAGTATCCTTGGGAGCTCCAGCAAGCTTCATATGTCTTACTACATCAGCCATAACCTAGAGGATAACAGGCTCAAACTGGTAAAAAAAAAACAGCAGAGCCGGAGGTTGCAACAGAGGGATCACAAGAGGGCGGGGTGATAAGGGCCCGAATGCTTGTTAATAAAAAAGTTTTTAAAATCTTCACAATTTTGGTCAAGTTCTCCAGGCAGGTTGTTTGTGGTGCACAAAGAAAAGAGTCAATGACCTTAAAGAGAACGCGGGTTATGTCTGTTAGAAACAATGACATCAGAAAAATACTTTTGCAGCTTTCACGAAACGTTCGTAGGATTGGCAGTTATCATCTGAAAAGACACCTGCAACCTGTCTTTATTCCAGGTTGTTCAGCTCTCCTGCACACACGCCTGGCAACGCGTGTAATGTCATTTAGCCAGGGCTCATGCCTTGGTCTAAGACGTCTTGTCTTCAGTGGAGCCACTGTGTCCAATGGGGTTTTACACCTAGTAAACTTAGTAGCAGTTAAGGGGTTAATAACCCGAGAGCGCAGCACTAGAGCGCAATATTCAGTAACATAACAAGACAACAGTATATTGAAAACAACAGGCATATGGTCTGAAAACACAGCATCATTAACTTCCAAATTCAACACATCAAAGCCATGTGATAAAATAAGATCAAGGATATGTCCACACTCGTGAGTGGGACCCGACACGTTCTGAGAAAGATTAAAACATGTTCAGGCTCAGTGGGTAGCGTGGTCGTCTTGTGACTCGATGGTTGCCGGTTCGATCCTTGGCCTGTTGAGCTCATGTTGAGGTGTCCCTGAGTAAGACACCAAACCCCAAATTGCTCCTGATGGGTCATGGTTAGCATCTTGCATGGCAGCTTCCACCATCAGTGTCTGAATGGGTTAAAGTGATGCCCTTTGGGTATCTTTGCAGGTTCAGGAAAGCGTTATATAAATACAGACCATTTACTGTTTTTCATTTATTATGTATTAATAACACAATCTTGTAATCTGGTCAGCTAAGTTAGCTTGTGGCTTTTAAGATGGTGCTTTAGAGTCCTTCTCATTTTTTGGTTGTATACTTGACCTTGCTTGAGTCAGCTGCATTCAATGGAAGACTGAAATCCAGCTGGAATTATTAAGAATGAAAATATTTTATCAGACATTTCGCAGTGATGAAAATGTTTATGTAGAGGTTTATGACCTTCATTGTTTCATCAATTATTTAGCACAGGGAGAATAAAATGTAACCTATTTTTAAAAATAATTTGAAATTTAACTTAGTTTATATCATTGTGACATGTACCTGTATTAGAAGGATGAGCTGCAACTTAGAGATGGCAAGTTCCATGGATTGATTACATCTGAATCTTGCTTTCCTCATATATTTGAGTGCAGGTCAGGTGTTGATTAGAGTTAATAAAAGATGGTGTTACATGGTGTAATGTATTGCAAGGAGGAGGAGTTGCCCTACCTTTATTTATGCACCACTATTATTTTATTTATTTTTTCAGGCATTTCTACACTGATGAAAATATACAGTAGTACTTTATTCTGTACTGAATATTACATATATATTATATTTTTGGCAGAAAAATTCTCCCTAGTTGCTAAGCAGAAATTTTATTGGATCTGATGATAAAATGCCAATCTGTGGCCTTTTGGTTAACAATTACAAGATCAAATTTGAGGTCATAAAGTTTACAAACGTACCAGTCCTGTGTTAGATTTGCCTTGCACACTAATATATATAACTTAATAAAGCTGCCCCTTTAACTTTTGAAATTTCTCCATTTTCTTACCACAGCTTTGGAAAAAGAAAAGAAAACTTTTCCATTCAAACATGAAATCCAATAAGAAGAAAATGATGTCAGTCTGACTGAATTCAGTGAGACAAAATTGTAGTTCTGTGTGATAATTGGCCCTGTTTGGCCCCATGTGACTGCAGAGCAATAACATGCTGACATACATAGAGGTGACAAAAAATTATAGCAGTCACAGCAGAACAGACAAATGAGGAATTCTTCCCTATCAGGAAAAAAAAAGCTTTATCCCACTTTCAGACAACAAGCTGAAGACTGGCCAACATATGGAAACTGTTAGCATTCATTTAGCTGAGCTGTCCGACAGTGAAGGGCAAACATTACCAAACAACGCTGAGCTCATGGTTGCTGTAAACATGGAGGAGATATAACTTTAAAAAACAACTTTAAATTTTTTGTTTTGCTTCAATCTTAAGAAAATAACAAATGAGCCACTGAATCAGGTCTATGCCTCTGTGTCATCATCAGGCCTTGTTGTAAAACTTTATTAGTACTGAAAACGTTACACCTGGATGTTACTTTGTGCAGAAGAAACTGTGTTTCGATACATTTAAAAGTTTTAGATGGGTTAAAGCACGTTTTGTTTATGTTTACTGTAGCAAAGATAATTCAAGCTTCTTATTTTTGATAGAAATGTCATTGTTAAGGTTTGGCTGGGTTGTGGAAGAAAGAGGTTTGTCTTTATTTAATAGTCGCAGGTGCAAAAGTCCATATTAAGGAGAAATAGGTTAAAAAAAGAAAATGTTGCTATTATGAAACAAAATAGCTATATTACATAAATGTCTTTTTGCTTTACAAGAGCAGGTGACACAGTGGCTTAATTACTTGACCAGGAAATTGCCGAGAAATTAAACAAAGGAACATGTCGTGACAGTCAGGAAATACTTTTTACATTGAACTATCTCATTCTGTTTCTTGTTACTGAATGTAGTTACTTGGTTTCACATGTTAATGCAACACAGGTGCTGGCAGTGGCATCTGAAATGGTGCACAGTCCCAACAGCACAATACAACCTAAGCTACACGATTCCAGCCAGATGGAAAAATTTAGTAGAAATGCAAATACTGTGTGCAGCCTACATGGCATGGAGATACACCATCCTTCCACCAGGAGAATATACTTCAATTGAAAATACTATTTAATCATTAAGTCTATCAATCATTCATGATTACACTAGTGCCACTAACTTTAAACTTTTTGTTTTGCATCAATCTTAAGAGAATAACAAATGAGCCACTGAATCACCTCTATGCCTCTGTCATCATCAGGCCTTGTTGTAAAGCACTTTAAATTGTCTTGTACATGAAATGTGATATACAAATAAATTTGCCTTGTCTTAAAACTTTATTAGTACTGAAAATGTTACACCTAAAATACTATTTAATAATTGAGTCTATCATTCATTCATGATTACACTAGTGTCACTAACTTGTGCAAATGTACTAAAAGTATATTTTTAGCACGCAGCTTATATTGAAATGTAATAACATAATATAAGAAATGAAATGTAATAAAGTAGAATCTGTTTTCTTTAACAACAGACAGTTGAGATACATTGTAAAGCAAAATTACCCACCAACACAAGTAAGGAACTTTCTCTAATTTAAACTCATGTGACTTTATTGGGTTATATCACCATTGTTGTTTTAATGTTTAGATGTTAGGATATGTCCCCTTTAACTTTGTGGGTTGTAACAAACTTCTTAGATCACATATATATTTAAAAGAGATGTAGAAACCTGGGCAGAAACATTGCATGACGGTTCAAGTGTAAATAATTCAGAATCAGGCAGACAAAGTGAACTAATGAAGAGACATAGCGAAGTTAAATCATCTAATGAAACAACTATGCCTTAAACCCTGACCATGTTTTCAGAAGAAAATTACAAAAAAAAAAAAACATGCCCAGTGTGAATTATAAATTGATTCACAATGATAAGGTTCATACTGTATGGATGTTCTGAACAAATCAACAAATTTATCTTCACCTGCTTATTTCTCTATTTCTCTATTTACCAGAAGATAACATCCTAAACTAGGATTCAACTCACATGGATGTAATGTGACTCTATTGATCACCTTTAAAAAATTCCATTTTAAACATCAATGCTTGTACTAAACATTTTTTTCCCCATTGTAGTTTATATCTGTACTTTTCCAACTATTACAAGGCCTGATATGGCTTAAAAATGCATTATGATTATTTAGTCTGACCGTCATGCTGCAGATTTTCTTTTTTTTCAAAGTAAAGAAGAAACTAATTCGTTTCAGTTCTTACAGTTTTGTTATGCAAAAAAAAAAAGCTACTACCTGCTTCCTGCAGCTCTGATTGGAGTGTCTGGTGTTCTACTGCAGAATTGATCTTTTGTTTCTAACAGGAATGAGTATTACTTTAGTCTCTGCATCATTGCGTCCTCAGATCCTCTTGCTTAAATTCAGTTATAGATCAGAGGAATGTCACTGTGAAGCAGAAGATTTCTGAGTCATTTCACTTAAACTACATTTACATTACATCAAACGTCTACAACATAATGACACTAAAAGTACCAGTAATATTTTTTTCTATTTTTCTTGTCATTAGGTTGGAAACTATGGGCTTTTTTCTTTTTTCACAAATATATAATTTGTGTTCTTGTGTAGTTCTTCAGAAATGACAACAAATTTCCTACAGTTGATATTTATCAAAAAATTATAAGTTGCCTTTTCCAGAGACGCCGAGATTCAAAAAATGGCAAATGACCTGCCACTCTCGCTACAAGGATAGTTGCAATCCATGTAGCGGTAATTGCCGTTTCTATAGCAGTAATTGCCATTTCTGTAGCGGTAGTTGCCGTTTCTGTAGCGGTAATTGCCGTTTCTATAGCAGTAATTGCCATTTCTGTAGCGGTAGTTGCCGTTTCTGTAGCGGTAATTGCCGTTTCCATAGCTGTAATTGCCATTTCTGTAGCAGTAGTTGCCGTTTCTGTAGCGGTAGTTGCCGTTTCTGTAGCGGTAGTTGCCGTTTCTGTAGCGGTAATTGCCATTTCTATAGCGGTAATTGCCATTTCTGTAGCGGTAGTTGCCGTTTCTGTAGCGGTAGTTGCCGTTTCTGTAGCGGTAATTGCCGTTTCTGTAGCGGTAGTTGCCGTTTCTGTAGCGGTAGTTGCCGTTTCTGTAGCGGTAATTGCCGTTTCTGTAGCGGTAGTTGCCGTTTCTGTAGCGGTAGTTGCCGTTTCTATAGCGGTAATTGCCGTTTCTGTAGCAGTAATGTTTATTTGTGCATCATGGAGACTTGGCTTACCTGTAAGTAGCTTGTGCTACAATGAAGCATCATTCATAATAAGCATCTCTTCTGTCTGCTGAGACATCTCACTCATGATACTCACCTAAAGTACTCATTCATAGGTACACAAAGTTTAATATCTCACTATGGGATATGGAGACTCCCAAAATGCCAGACAAGCACATCTCAGGCAACCGCCAGCAATTCAAGAGTGACACCCTGCTCCGCCAAGCACCCACAGCTCAGCACAGGGTGGGCTACAATGGAGGCAGAGAGGTCCAGTCTGTAAAACCAAACAACAGTGAGGAGTGAAGACCAACACGTAACTGCACAAAATCCTGCATGGAGACCCCTCTAAAGAGGAACCAGGATGCAGCCAGGCCCTGAGTGGGGTGAGCATTCATGCACATGCTCTGTGACGGCACCCCCACAGAAGGAAAGTCGATCATCGTCAGCAGAGGTGCTAAGACGCGCTTCGCCATTAGTCTCCCTTCTGGGACCATGACACACACTGTTGAAAATTTCTCATTCTTTTCTGCACCCTTGACCTTTGGTCTGGATGCAACCGTCAAACATGTGTGTGCTTGTGTGACTTGGAGGTGGGACAGGGCCAGCTGTCCCAGCAACAGTCTTGCGTCCCTCTGACTGATGGAGGTCGGGCCACTCCAGGGCAACACGCAAGGATAGGGATGTGGGAGAAAACCACTCCCAGCAACACATACTGAATGGGTGAGGCTGGTGAATGGGGAATATCCAGCTGTCTCACGGGTAGGAAGAGCGGGGACAGGCTGCCCTTTTCTTCTTCGTGGTCTGCTAATGGGTGGCCTGAACAAGCTTTTCTGGAACAGCCAACTAGGCGTGTTCCAGCCCAAGGCAACCCAAGCAGGCCTTGGGGCATGCGTATTTTGGAACATGCTTTCTGTGTTCGCATTGGTGGCAAGCAGAGGAGAAATTCTTTCCTGGAAGAACCATCGTTCCCTTCAGTTCTGCCTTCCAGTTCAGCTGTATGTAGTAAGTCAAGGCTTCATGAATCTATTGGACAAAGTTATTAAAAAATGCTACTTTTGCAAAATGATGGCAGTTCTTGGCGTGTTAAATGCATCTCACGTATACAAAAAAGAGTTGGAGTCTTACTGATTGTATGGGGTGGACAGGCGTCTTTATGCAGCTATCGACCTCAAACAGGTGTTTATAATTTAATAAGTGGAGTGCAGGAGGACTTTTTAAAGGCGGACTAACAGGTCTTTGAGGGTCAGAATTCTAGCTAATAGACAGGTGTTCAAATACTTATTT
>JBAMHW010000022.1:6827586-6837959 GCA_037177495.1 Rhadinocentrus ornatus
ATATACATATACATACATACTTACGCACATGACCTTTGGATAAAGTTTACTTTAAAAGGTGTACTACACCAATATGGAAACAAGTGTGCCATTTCACTGACTTCCCTCTGACTGACTTTGTAGATGTAGATTATGATAATCATATGTAGATGCTATGGAAATGAAAAATTACCCCTATTGTTACCAGAGCACTAAGAATGCAACCCTAGCAATTTCACTATATAAAAATGAGATGAGCTTTTACTAACTGTGAATATCAGAGAGTAAATGGAATATAAATTTGCCCTTTTTCTGACCTTAATTTCAGTATCTTTTATTGACCTTGATTTAGTTTTCCCTCTATTGCTTTTGCCTGAAGCCACTGCAGGTGTGATGTCACTACAGTAATTTGATCCCATAAATGATCCCAATGATGTTGTCATTTTCATTGAAACCAAACATTAGGATGATAGAGTCGGTCAAATTTAGGTTGAATAAATTTTCAATGAGTACCTCCACTGCATTAATGAATTTAGTATTACTGTGAAGCTGATAACTTATATGTGGACAGTGCAAGCTTTAGCTGGATTACCATCAGATTTAAAATATGTTCTCATGTCTTGGGATTCTGAAGTTTAAACTATTTTAAGTTTTAATGGCATACATACTAAATCTAATAAAAATCTATATTTTAAATACAGCCCAGCTGATCAAATTATAAATTAAGTACTTCTGTGGTTGTCTTTGTGCTTTTGTTTGTGTTTCTGTTTTAGTGAAATGGTGGTTCTAGCAGAATTTTAGAAACAAGTTTAAAGAAACAAAATGAGACATCTTATCATGTTAAATAATTGCTTTGTTGTATTAATATTCTTCTAATTGATCCATAAGTCCTACTTGTATAGAATAAGGAACAATTGTAGAAAATGAGACATAGGAGGTAACCAAATTATTTGTTTTCAGTAAACAATGGCTTCCTGTTATCTTTGCTTTCTGAAATGGATAACAGAAAGATAACAGAAAAAAACTTAAGGAAAATAGAAAATGTAATATTGTGACCAAGCCGTTAGCCAACACTGTGCTCCCCTTCTTTGTTTTTACTGTGGCTTGTCTAATGTTTAATGGAACAAGAGACACATGCCAGCCAAATCCAGTTTAAGTTCCCAGTGCTTGCTTACAGAGCCACTGTGAGATTGCACCCATTTATTTAAAGCTACACAGAATTAAGCTGGTTGCCAGCCAAATTGCTCCCCTGAGGAGCATCTTCTGGTGCTGCTATCCCTATAATAAGGCATTCTCAATCCAAACTGCTCTCATTTCTGATTCCTTGATGGTGGATCAACTTTCCAATTGTGTCAGAGCACAGATCCCTCTCTACTTTCTGGAATCTCTGAAAGACTCATCTCTTCCAACAATGCATCCTTTCCAAACCCTTCTGACATCCTGTCATGCTTAATCTTAAATTAGTAAGAACTTCTAAACTTGCTCAATTTGTATTTTGTCATTGGTAGATTTAACTTGCATGAGGCAGAATTTATAAATCTATATCATTAATCTTTTTTTTTTTTTTTTTCTTCATCCAACAATGTTCGTTTTTGTTTTTTGGGGTTTTTTGCACACTAAACTGACTAGATAAAAAATAACACTTAATTCTCCACTTTAATTAGTTTATTATTTTTAGAATGCACCGTATAAATGGTTAAATGGAGAAATAAATGTAAGAAACAAACAGTAAGTCACTCATGTAAAGAGAAAATCCTCTCAGCACTCAAAGTAAAAAAAATCTTGCACAGAAAGAGACATCATTCATACAAAACGGATAAAATGAGAATAAATGGCATATTTGACACAGAAGGAGAGGACAAGGATATAATTCATAGAAAGGAAAACAGCATGCTTATTTCTACTGGAGAACCATCAATGTAGATTGAGGTTGGATTTTTAGATTTAGAATATATCAGTAACAGAGCCAGTTCGTCATCGATTTTTTTTTTAGACTTCACTGGTACAAATAAATGAGATATGGGGATATATCAGAGCTGTCCCTACACTTGAAGCATAAATCAGTGAGTGCATTATCTACCATGGAAGAAAGTGTATCCTTTTATTCTGTCTCACTGCTACAGTCTCACACATCTTAATCAAGTCAGTAAAGGCATTTTCACTGCTTTTCTTGCTAAATTGAATTAGTTTGGTACTAAATTCAGTGTTATCGAAATCAGAGCTAATATATTTTTTCTCTTCTCGGAAGCACAAGTGGTCATTAAGTTGGTTGTTCTTGTTGGTTGACTCATTATCTTGTGATTTTGCAGTTATCTGAGTGTTACTGAGGCCTATTCGTGTCTGCGCCTACCTTTATTTAATAAGGTCAGAGACACTGAGAACAGGTAAGACTAAAAGAAGCAAATGAAGAAAATTTAAGTTGGAATTATTTAGATGAAACTTTCTTCATTTTATTCTAGGTAATGTTTGATTCTTTCTATAATGTTACTAATAAACAGCCTAGAAGAGACTAAGTGTGCATTTATAACCTAAGTTTATAGATTAACCGTTTTGTTTTGCTATTACAAAACTAATTTAATGACACTCCAGAGTGTGCAGACTGACACATTATTTCTTTTTGCCATGTAAATTTAAAAATAGGGATGCATCATTTTCCAAACTTGTTTCAATAACTTTGATCTTCTGACTCGTTTTGATGGCACATTATGTACATTAATGGAGCCGTCATTGCCCTGCGGCATCCCAAGGATGAAAAAACACACTTAACAACATTTTTTTCCAGCCTGAGGCATCATCTGACAGCTTTTCTTTTGCTTTACGGATCCTAGCAACTGGATATCAACACGCTAGGCGTTTTGAATGCACACCATAGTTTATTCAGCAAAGAAAACTAACAGGACATCATCAGAAGAAGAAAGGACAAAAAGAGTGAAAGGGACAAAGCAAAGATGAAACAGGAGACTGCCAAAGTTCAGAAGAGTTGCTTTAAGACCAGACTGAAGTAATGAAAACCATCACACCTGACCAGGTTTAGGAATGTGCGATCATGTCGCACCTGAAACCAAACCCAGAAGCAGTTTGCCCCTTAGTGTTCATCAGTGCAACCACACGCAAACTTGGAAGTTAAAACATTAAAAATTAGCATAAATATTTAGGGGATGTTGAAGTTACTCTCTATTAGGGTCTTAGTTTATTTAAACGTGAAAGGTAATTCCTACCATCTCTCTCCAACCTCACAAACATTTCAAATATACGAATTTGAGTTTAAATCTAAAATCGGACATGAAACCAGCATAAACATTCTTGGCTGTCAGCTGGTATGACAAGTGCTACACCAGCTGTTTTGACATGTGCATCTAATGTAAGACGTGAAAGACGGCAGGGAGGATGTGCTGCAGACTAGAGGCAGGAAAGACTGAATGGCGCCGACTCAGAAAGTTGTTGATTTTCCCTGTAATGCAAGAACTTCTGTCATCTTTTGATGTTCTCAGGCAGTGGTAAAAATAGAAACTGACAGGTGTGGTAGTAGATAAAGGTTAGAATTTCACAGAAACACACAGGAAGCAAGTACATTTTCTCACCCTCTCAAGGGTGTATTATATGATGAAGTTGCTGCTTACTGTACATCATTATTAGTAAGAAGAATGCAACAGGAAACAGGTTCAGGTGTTGTTGTTTTTTTATTTGTATGACATGTTCTTTAATCAGTGTTAGTTCTGAGTTGGCCACATTACAGATATATGAGTTATTAAAACCCACAACCTAAGACCAGTGATTAAAAAATCCAAATATAAAAGAAAAGTTTTGAAAAATAAAAAAAAGCAGTGCTCTGAGAGGCTGAGGGTTCATCTGCGGAACCACACTTTAAAGTAAACAGATTTTTAAAATTTATTCAAATTTATCCAAAATAAAATTTGCAACGCTATACAAGATGTAAACTATTTTAATGATTTTATCCCCAAAACAACTTAAACTACCAGTGTTGTGCAAGTTCATGCTTCTTACGAACTAGTTCAAAGTTCAGTTTCCACAGGTTAAAACTTTCATAGTTCACCATTTTGATTGTAAACTAGTTCATTTTTAATTTAATTTACATTTTCATTTTTTTAGATTAGAAGCAAATATGTAAGTCAGAATTTAAGAAAGGAAAAAAAGTTATAGTTTTATGTCCTATCAGTTATACTAGACCTTAAATTCTGCATGTGGAACAGATATTTGAACAGAAAACCAAAGGTTGTATTTTTTGTGTTTTTTGTTTGAATAACCTTTGTAGGTGTAACAGAAGGTCGCTTTTTTGTGAAACAATTATATACCTCTTCCCTGAATATTAATGCAGTTGCAAAAATACTGCAAAATGAGTGGCTCTGTAAGATGTACATATATGCTTGTGGTTGGATTGTTAACCTTATTTTGGGTTTTATAAGCTGAGCCCACAGATTAACTAAAGGACATCATTATTACAGATTGAGTGGCGCCGTGGTTAAATATTCTTGTCAATGATGAAAGTTTGTAAAACTGTAAAAAGTGTTGGCAATGATCCTTAATGCCTGCAATGCAGTGCTGATTCTTCACATCATTATTCAACACTGTGTATCTCCAGCAAATCCATTATAACTACAATTCAGAACAGCATCATTCTCAGTTTTATTACAAAATCTAAACGTTTAATTACTAACATAAAAACCTTTTTTCATGCAAACCTGTGAATCTGCTTTAACTAGACTTCTAAATTGTTCTAACAACTTTCTTTTATGAGAACAAAACTGCTCCAGCAGACACCAATCAAAATCGAAGCTATTTTCACCTCCAGGATAATTCACATTTCTGAGTTTACAATGTCCTCTTTTTTCCCAAAAACACACACACATTCCTCTCATTCCTTTACTGTGTGCAAGTAAAGAAAAATTCATAGCTATGACTTTTTGATGAGGTTCAAAAAGATCTCTAAATACAAAAATGAAACAGGTTGATAAAAAAAAACAGACAGAGCAGGAAAGCTGGGGAGGGAGAAAGACAAAGAACAAGGTCACAAAAAAAGTCCCCAATGCCAATTAGCACACAGTGGAAAATAGAGCAGGTAAAGTGCAAGAAGTGGCATTTGATATTCTATCTTTGTCATTTACGGCTGCAGAATGGATACATTCCCGATGTTTAAAGCTTCACAGAAGAGAATGCGGAGCAGTGAAGGGGGCGGGGGAAGAAAAGGCAAAAAGAAAAATGGTGGTTTTAGATTGTCTGAAACAATCCTCCTGTTCTTTGATTTTAGTTCCAGTGAACTAAGTAAGGGGGAGAGAAATAAAAATTTACACTTGCATTAAAGTTTAAGAATTTTGATCTCAAAAGTTGCCACACTTAACTGAGCATGTTTGTAAGCAAAGGTTTTTCACACAAAGCTGCCCACATCTTTATAAGAGCGATTAATTCAGTCCAGCAGATTGTTGTTGTTGTTGTTGTGTACAGTCCTGACAGATCTTATTTCACTTTAAGTTTTCTGCATTTTGTTGAATGTCACGCTTGTTTATTATTGGCACAGAATTATCAATAACAAAACCAAAACAAGTTCATTTCATAGAAATAAAAACGTACTAAAATACAATAATATTCAGAATCTTTCCTCTGTGTTTACAACTTTGGCACCCTTGAAATTTCTTAGGGATGAGGCTACAATTTTGACACACTTTTATTTAAAAGTTTGAGATGTTCTTCTTGGGATTACCAATTAAGTACAAACAGACGGAGAACGTCGCTGAACAAACATTATCAGCTCTCACACCAGACGGTTTGCAAGATTCAGGTCCAGACTTGGTCACTCAAATTATATTCCTGTTTCTTCTTGGTAATTTACCAAAATATAAAACTTAATGACATTATTTAGAGCAATCCATTGCATGATTCTGCAATAAAAATAACAAAAGTAAAAATTTTTGACAAACTTTAGGGTGTTGAGCATTTCCCAGTTACAGGCTGTTTGTGTTTTTGCTATTATTTCTATCTGGCTGTGTTTGACCTCCACAAAGGTGATTTAAACACGATATAAACACGCACTCAAGCATGCATCCAATTTGGCTTTTTTGTTTTTATAGTTTTGAATAAAATAAAAGTTTGAAGAATCAAAAAATCCTTTAATGTCTTTGTTACTGAATTTTACACACAACTCCAACTTTTGAATCAAAATCAAATCAAACTTTATTTATAAAGCGCTTTTCATGCTGAAGGCAACACAAAGTGCTTTACATGAATATAAAATTCAAGCATATTTCATTTCATGCATATTAAAAATAAAACAAGCCTTTACACACATCAAAATAGAATTACATAACAATAAAAACCACTCATTATAATCTTTCACACAAGTTAATCAAAACATCCAGGCTTTCCTTACAACTTTAAAAGTTGCTTATTGATATTTTCTAATGTGCTTACAGATATCTGGAAGCCAATTTCTTGCCAGAGCTTTACATACATAATCCACAGAAATGTTAGTAGGTTGCAAGGATCCCAGTCTAAACCAGCAGCGATTCATTTTTCATTATTTCATTTATCATTTCATTATTCATTTAAAAATGACATGTTGGTCATTTTGCACTGAAGGAAGAAATAAAAATGGCTACAGATGGAGATCAGTACATTCCCTCAATTAATAAGCTGGTGGTTAGCGCCTGGTTTCCATCTCACAACCAGTTTTATTTCTACCTGATCAGAGGACTGCAATGCTGAACTCTTTTGTAAAGTTTACCCTCTATGACAAGAACTTCCATTTCTGATTACCCAGTTTGACTGGACCAGGAGCTTCTTTTGTCTTTCTGCTGTTGAAAAGAATACAAGAGGGAATCTGAAATGAGTCACTTCTCTGAGGCATTGAGTGCAGAATGTCATTTTCCAGATGCTGACTAATCCTGCCTCCATCACAGGGATCATCCATAAACAAACTAATTAATGAAACCACAGTTGTTCTGACATGTGCAAACATATCTCCGGGCCAACTTACATTTTTTAAACTGTCCACAAAGGTAATGCTGGGGTATTATGTGAAGTAAATACCCCTACAGCTGCAACAAACAAAACTTCAGCTCATTAACTTTTCAGCTAAATCCATATTACATTCAATGCACCTCATTAATCTAACCTTTTGACAACTGTATTACTCAAAAGTCACATTTTACAGTCCTTTGATAAAATGATGCAAACATTTAAAGCAAAGCTAAATATGTGATCTGAAGTGTTACAAAATATTCTTCAAACTGCCAATAAAAAGCCTTTAAAATGTTAAATGTCTCTTAAACTGGACACATTTTAAGGTGAACTTGCTGTTATTTACCTCCCTTTTAAGTTACATTACATTACATTAAATGCCCACAAAAGGGCTGGATACTTACTTAATATTTATCATACATAAAGATGGAGGCTGATCAAGTGATGCACACCACCAGCTGACCTGCTGACAGGTTCCCTGTAAATAAATTTATTTGTGGCGCATCTACTCCATCCCAAATAAACTATCAATTTGTACAATAAATGGCCCAAAAGACTTTTTTTTTCTTCCAGCTTGTGGTAAAATGAATTAAAGTCAACAGTGCACAGAGATTTTACACAAGGAAAAAGGGTTTTGTATACTTCAATTCACTCATTTAACATTAGTAGCAACTTAATATGCACTGTGTTGATGCCACTAACATGCACTGTCACTGCCATGTACAATTAAACTCGAGAGGTCAATGAGAAAAGTAACCAATTCTGAGGAATTAACTCTTAAGGAGTCGGTGCTTTATCTGCTGCTTATAGAGTAGAGGAGGAATAGTGTAAGTAATGAAGTTGGATTCTCTGGAGAAAAACCCTGCTCATGAGAAAAATGAGTAATGCTCCTGCTACTTAGGCTGCTGCTATTAGTGTGGTCTGTAGTGAGGAAATTACCCTCTGACTTCCCAAGGGAATTGTTCTGGAACTGGATGGAAATGTGTTTAACCTTTCCATCGTCATGTGGCCACAGCCTGCAGGCCTCTTGGAAACTGCTGCACTCTATTTTGACTGGATGAGGAGTTAAAATGTAAAGCAAACAACTTTAACACTGATATTGTCCGTTTATTAGTTGACTAATGGCTTTTTCACATTTTTTTAAGTTGCAGGGGTCCATAGAGATGTTTTAATGGAATATATTATTTTAATTTGGACTTTATATATCCATAAAATGCATGAATCTTCCTCTTAACTTCACTTAATAATTACAGGGGTGTTTTTTTAAGTTTCTATTTACAACTTAATGCCAGCGACAGTAAAGACATCAATGGATTAGTAGATTTAAATGACTGTATTGTTAATCTATCCATCAATTTTCTGTACCACTTATTATTCAGGGTCTTTGGGAAGCTGGAGCCTATCAAAGTAATTAGTAGGTAAAGCAGGAGAGGCAGGGTACACCCTGGACAGGTCACCAGTCCATCGCAGTTCTGGAGTTGGAGATGTAAAAAAAGAAATGTTGTCTGAATGTTAATTTTAAAACTATATGTATGACCAAGTTTGAATTTTGGCATTTTGTGTTTTGGTCACCTATTAAGCAAGAAATATGAGATTTTTAACATGCAGAGGATTTGTGAGATGTTTTTTTTCAAAGGTAAACCATGAAGCTTTCCTTAGGCCAAAACACAAGGAAAGCATCAAAGTTAAAGAGAAAGCAACCTATGCACCTCAAACAGGATAATGAAATAAACTAAAACCAAGTACTGGATCAGACAGGAGACAAACCTAAGTTGATATTCATGTATTAGTTCACCACAAATAACCTCCAGTTATCATCTTTGAGTTGGCATTTTAGATGATAATTCCTGTTGGCTGGGTGATTTCCTAAGCCTGTAGTGAGCACTCTTGTTAAAAGTTGTGGATGTTTCACGTTGTCAGGTTGACCACAGTGATTGTAAATGCTCTGTACTAATATAATTAAATTTTAGCACTTCTACAAAGTAAATACATAGATTTAATGGCTTTTATATATTAGTGGCAGCAGAGCTGCTATACAAATCGCTTGCTAACAACTGGAACATGTTTGGCTTAGTGTGCTTTGCTAAGGTAAAGATACATGGACATGTGGAGTAGATGGAGGATTAAATCGCAGCTTCTACCTGTTCACCTGCAGCGTCCAATGGAAACTGAAACGGCAACAAAGCTGCAAATGCACCAAAACACAGTCCAATGCTCCAGCAATGACATTTTCCTTGATTGATGGCCTCTGTGAGCATTGGGCCCTTGCCTCATATCCTTTAATAAATTCTCAAATGTTTCATCATTAGGACTACTTAATGTGTTGCATAGAAAATCGGGAGTGTCACTCATTAAATGTTTTCTAAAATGCAAAATATGTTCAATGTTTTTGGTTAATTAAATGTATTATTTTCGCTAGTGTTTAGTCTTTCTAGCAAGCAATCAAGAAAACTCC
This sequence comes from Rhadinocentrus ornatus, assembly GCA_037177495.1. Taxonomy (NCBI): domain Eukaryota; kingdom Metazoa; phylum Chordata; class Actinopteri; order Atheriniformes; family Melanotaeniidae; genus Rhadinocentrus; species Rhadinocentrus ornatus. The sequence goes on from JBAMHW010000022.1 coordinate 6,836,993, forward strand.
TCAGGGCACTATTACATTTTTGCAAGGACAGCCTTTACATAATTCAGTTCAGCTGTGTTCAAACTGCTTCCCATTTGTGACTTTTACATAACAGTGACTCAGAACAGAAAAATCATCAGGTTTACATAATGAGGTGTTAATCAGAGCGGTGTTCTGGTACATAATCCTCCATAAATCTTTTTACTTTAAGTTTTGTGTATTCTTGAAGACGTTTTGCTACCTTTTTATTTACCTTGTAGTATTGTTAAAAATATATATATATTTCTCAAATTAATTCAGTTTTGTTACTGCAAAACATTTCTTGCCTTTTTGGGTTGTATATTCACAACCCAAGTGGGTATGACTTAGTAGTGCATTTAGAGGCAGAGGAAATTTAATGCTTTTAGGCAAAAGGAAATCTTCCCTTTCACGCCCCCCATTTAATTTCCTCAACACCCAGTTTTAGATCCTGGCCCTGGATAATCTACAGCATCAGTATATAATTAACTGTTAACTCCTGAGGAGGGATTTTGTATTTGACTTTCTTCTATAAAATGGAAGTTCCCAGGTCAGCTAAATGAATGTCCTCCACATTTGAACCAATCCTGAATTTTCATCCTCTTCAATTCATAAAGCTGGATGTGCCAACTTTTGCATGTCAATGACTCTCCAAGCTGGAGCCTATCTCGGCATTGTTTCAGGGGAGAGGCATGGTACACCCTGGACAGGTCACCAGTCCATCGCAGGGCCAACATAGAAAGAAACAAACAACCATTCACACACACACTCATTCCTAGGGATAATTTAGAGTCACCAATTAACCTAACATGCATGTCTTTGGACGGAGGGAGGAAGCCAGAGAACCCGGAGAGAACCCACGCATACAAGGGGAGAACATGCAAACTCCACACAGATAGGCCACCAGCCCCCCACATTCAAACCTCCCCCAGCCGAGGCTCAAACCAGCGACCTGCTGTGTATATATATA
>JBAMHW010000022.1:6846846-6862308 GCA_037177495.1 Rhadinocentrus ornatus
ATTTATTGATTTATTGATTTATTGATTTATTGATTTATTGATTTATTGATTTATTGATTTATTGATTTATTGATTTATTGATTTAGTCAGTCATTATCTGTACCGCTTGTTCCCATTAGGGGTTGCGGGGTGAGCTGGAGCCTATCCCAGCCGTGTTTCAGGTGAAGGCAGGGTACACCCTGGACAGGTCCCCAGTCCATCGCAGCGATTTATTGATTTATTGATTTTTATTTAATTTGATTTATGGAATTCATATAATCTTGCTGGACCTGACCAGAGGGGCCAGAAAATAAAGGAGAATAGTTAACAAAAGTAAAAAAGAAATTAATGAAAAGAAAACTGCAAATGTGACCATGCCCCCACGGAGGCCAGAGGCAAACCAGGGCAGCCCAGAGACCCGGGCGATGAGCAAGAAACAAGCACAAACCCCAGCCACCCCACCACAAAGATGACCCCGGACCCATTCAGAGGGTGGCAGAGGCCCCAGCCAGAGCCCCCCACAGTCACGGGTCAAAATCAACAGTCGACGACCCAGCCAGATACCGGCCATTCAGAATGGCCAGAGTGCCATGACCCAGAGCCCCAAGAACCCCGAACCGCCCCCATGTTCCCTTTTTTGAGATGTGTTGCTCCCATGAAATTCTAAGAGGCTAATATTTTCCATGAAATAGTTCAGTGTCTCAGTATTAAAATCTTATGTGTTGTTTATGTTATGTTATCTACTGGGAATAAAACACGGGTTTATGAGAAATGCAAAACTTTGCATTCTCTTTTAATTTAGATACAGTATTACAACTTTTTTTTGGAATAGGGGCTTGTGTTTCATTTTGAATATTAATGGTTAAAATTCCCAACAAATGTGTTTTTCATTAAGCTATAAACATGTAAAGGACCAAATATTGCTGAATATTTCCAAGTTCTTTAAGGCCTTGGAAAGTTTTCCAAAACCTATCTTACATGGTTTCCTCTCTGTCTTGGCCTCCACTCTATTTTAGCACAGTATCACTGCATGAATTTGATAAAGATGAAAATGTATAGAAATAAAAAGCTTCCCAGTGTCTTTACTTCCTAAAGTAAAGACACTGAATAACTGGGTGTTGAAGCAGAGCAAGTCTTATTATCTATAAAGCAGTTTTTAATTCCATTGGTTCTTGCTAAGCCACTTGAGTTTCCTCAGTCACACCATATTCTGTGGCTGCCAACCCTCTGCAACACTGCAGATATAATCTGCCCTTTCTTAATCCCATAAAGATTGGACTGCCACTTCGGATTTAGCTGCATGATTCAAGGCCAAACCCAAGAGCATTTAAATGAGTGGCTCTTACAAAAACTTTGTCAGCATTAAGTTTAATTTAATATGCATGTTAATTCTGTGCTCTGAATTCTTTAGGAAAAATAACAGAAGCTTTGGGTGAGGCACTAAACAGCTATATTTTTCACCCTCCGCCCCCATAATTTGTTCAGCTTAAGTAAATATATGTCAAATGTCACTTTCGGTCAAGTGGGTTTTTTTTGTTGTGGATTCATAGTTTGTGTTTTTCCTTTGTGCACAGCTAGGCTCTAACCCCTAATGTCCTTTATCACAGCATTAACAGCACGTGTTCTTAATTATATTTCCATGATTGCAACACATTGTAAACATCAGTCAAATGAACTGAAGAAATTACCTCAGAAACAATCAATTAAACTAGTGCGATAGCATGAACAGCTCCACTGAACTAGACACGAAAAGTAGGGAAATGTTAACTTTTAGCAGTTTCTGCTCCAAATAATGCGCAGCTGGCAAGCAGCAGCCTGGGTGCACCCCACTAAGCTTCAAAAACTGCTCAGTAAAATTCAAGGAATAAGGCACAGTGTCCAAGGGAATGTCCTGGCTTCCAGACTTTCTACGTTGCAATACAATCAATGTCCCAAACCACAGGACCCAAAGGACTCGCTGCAGTCTTATTCATTAATCATATAAAACATGTGGCTATTGGCTACCATTGTTTTCAGCAAAGATTGCTCACCAAAGCAGTGTAGAAACTGCAAAAAGTGCAAAATGTCTGTGATAAAATTCAGTGGAATGAAAAGCAAAAACTTAGTTGTCCCTATCAGGAAAAATCAGCTCTGGATCCATTCAATGAACTTCTAAAATAATGACTTTCTGTCAAACTGTAAAAAACCTTTTCACGTTTAATATCAACTTCATACACTTTATTTTTTAACTAAATTCTGCTTCTTATAGATCTATCATGATGCCTCTTTTCTTTAAAGATCACCTTCTTTACATTCCTACACAAATTTTGACGCTCCACTCTTGCTCAGTGTTACAGTTAAATCACTTATGAACAAATGATAGATGACAGGCAATATTAAAATACTGTACTGAATTTTTTGGGCTCAGGCAGCAGATTGAAAATGGCTTCTGACAGAGTGACAGTCACTGGGAAGATGGGTACCAGTTTAATTAAGTTGGGTTTATTAAAGCTTTGTTCAGCTACATCAAATGTGACATGTTGAGTAGACAAAGAGTTGCAGTAGCCGTCTTATCTTACATAGTCAGTTGCGAGTAAGTGATTATTCATTGTACAGGTCATTAATAACATTAATGGCAAGGAACAAAGAAACATGGGAATATATTAATTGAAGAAAATAGCCCAGCATTAATAGATATAGCAACTGGCTATGGACAGCTGGTTTTAATATTATTTGAATTATACCAAAAGAAAAAGTTTATAAAGTAGAAGTGGAGTTATGCTAATCGAAATGAACAAGGAAAGCAAGTCATATTTAAAAAAAGTGGCAATAGTTACAGTAGGTACATCAGTTCAAGTTAAACATGAAAATAGCTATAAAAAAAATGTTAAATATGTTAAATGTGCAGAAAATTCACACTAAAGCTAGTAGACTAGAACTGCAGGCTATAAGCCAGCCTTTCTCAAAGTGTGGTCCCCTGGACCACTAGTGGTCCGCAAGCTACCCCTAGGGGTCTGCAAGTGAACAATATAATAAAAACTTAATTTATTCGAATTGGCTGTTTGAAAGCATTATTAGACTTTGTGATAGCAAAACAATTTAATGTCCAAATAACTATGAATCAGTGTCTTAGGACAGGGTGAAACATTTGACACGGCAGGAAAGGAGCAACGGCGTGATGCAAATCCAAGCAACACAGCTAACACTGCTGAGGAGGATTTATTGTTAGCAACCTTCGCCAAGTTGTGAACCTCACCATGAACGTGAAAAATTCGCCACTAAAGTTAAAAGAAAATACCACCAAGACTATGTGCAGTTCGGTTTTTTTTTGGACAAGGGATGAAGATGATCCCAAACCACATTGTGTTTTGTGCTATGAAACTTTGGCTAACGAGGCTATGAAACCTGCAAAGTTGGAAAGACATCTAGAAAATAAACACAAGGAATACGTGGGAAAACCATTTGGATTGTTTTAAAGAAAATGTGACGAGCTGAAGAAACACACAATGAAGGAGGTCTCACAGTTTTTTGCACCTGGGGAAAATGCGAAAGCTACAAGGTGTCCCTCCTGATCGCCAAAGCAGGAAAACCTCATTCTATTGGTGAGAATTTAGTTAGACCAGCTGCAAAGGTGATGGTCAGCATATTCTTTGGGGAAAAGGCCTGCGACAAAATTAACAGGATTCCTCTCTCCAATGACACCGTTCAGCGGCGGATAAAATGTATGGCTGAAAGTGTGGAAGATCAGTTGGTAACACGTTTACGCCAAAGTCAGTTTTTTTCATTACAGCTGGATGAGTCTATGATGTGGGAAATGAGGCAAATCTGCTGTGTTTGTGAGATACATTAATGCCGGCGGAGTACATGAGGATTTTCTCTTTAGTCGTTTCTTGCCGACCAACACTAGGGGAGAAGATATTTTTCAATCCCTCAATTATTTCATTGTGAAAAATAACATGGACTGGTCAAGATGTGTCGGGATTTGCACCGATGGCGCGACTGCAATGACGGGAAAACCGAAAGGGCTAGTAGCGCGTGTCCAGGCTGTAGCACCAGCTGCAGCAGCAACACACTGTTGCATCCACCGTGAACAACTTGCCTTAAAGAAAATGCCACAGAGCTTAAAATCAGTTCTGGATGAGTCTGTGAATATAGTCAACAAGATCAAAGGTAAATCTCTGAACACATGTCTTTTTGAAACTCTGTGTGAAGAAATGGGAAGCGAACACACAAAACACCTTTTTCACACAGAAGTTTGTTGGTTGTCGCGTGGAAAGGTTCTCACCCATCTGTTTGAGCTGCAAGATGAGGTGATGTTATTCTTGCATCCCAGTGATGAACTGCATGACAGAATGCATGATTTCCAGTGGCTTGCAAAGTTGGCATCCTTGGTGGATATTTTCAGCGCTCTCTATCGTTTAAATGGGGCATTGCAGGGGAAAACTGTGACCATCTTTGATGTCCGGGACAAAATATAAGCCACAAGCCTGAAGATGGAGTTGTGCTGTGACCGTCTGGATCTCGGAGAATTTGACAACTTTCTCACACTTGCTGATTTTCTCCTCACTGTGGGAAAGAATGTGGATGAGAGCACTGTTGCATCCTTCAGAATTAGAAGCAAGCTGTGAGTGGATCAGATATCCATTTGGGGACAAAACACACATCCAGGAAATCAGTTCCAGGCTCTCACCGAGAGAGGCTGACAGCCTTGTGGACGTTGCATCAGATGGGCCATTAAAGACAACTTTCACAAAGAAAACTTTAACTCACTTTTAGCTATACATCCAACCTGAGCATCCTGATCTCTCTGGCACTGCACTAAAACTGCTGATGCCATTTACATCCACCTACAACTGTGAAGCCGGATTTTCTGCACTTTCTGCACATTTTGGTCTGAAAACAAAGCATCGCAATTGGATTAGCGTGGACTACGATTTGAGACTGAAACTCTCAGATTTGGAGCCAGATATTGCTTCACTTATGGCACAGAATATGCAGTACCATTCTATCCATTAAGATGGTAAAAGAAAACAATAACTGAGTACAGTTAGGTGGTCTGTGAAGGTTTCTTGTTTGAGTTAAGTGGTCCTTGAATTAAAAAAGTTTGAGAAACACTGCTATAAGCCAAAGTTTAAGCTAGGTGCTAACATCAACATGCTAATGTGCTCACATTGAACATGTTACCCAGTTTTTCAGGCATAATGCAGCATTTATAATGTTAACAACTTAAATTCAGTATTTTAGCACGCTAACAACTGAAAATTAAGAATAAAAGAAATTTTATGTCATGCTGTGAATTAGTTTAATAAGTCAGTTTAAGTCACTTCAGGATGATGTGTATGGAAATCAGTCCAGTTTCTTGGTGACAAATAGCTAAGCTACATTCACATGAGATGTGTAGCTTATTACCTCTCCCCAGATTACCACCTTTTTGCATATGTAAACTACCTAACACATTCGAATATAATCTAATATAAAATTAAAAAGAACATATTTAATAAATATGCCTTACATTGTCTGCAAGTTCTAAAGACTCAAAGGTAATCCTGATTCAAACTGCAAAGCATCCAAGAAATTTTCCAAAATTTTGAAGAAATGTAAAGAAATTTTAATTATTTACTGCACCAGAGTCCCTGTCATTCAGTTTTAAAATACATGTTGCACCTTTTAATAGTCTGAAGATAGTGCAATGGAATGCACATTGCCACTGAACCATAACGAGCAGCTGTGAATAATCCTTTACGGGACTTCTAGGCCTGCACACAGAGTGCTTTCGTATCACATCAGAGATCTCTTGAGTGCTCAGATGCCATCAGACTGACAAGTGTTAGCAGGGCATTCGACGTTTCACTCGATGTTTTATGTCAGCTTTGAGACAGAACGGTTCAAAGGTGCTGAATCAAAATGCAGCAATAGCCTCAGGTGCAAAGCCTTTCGCCTTTTTCAGTTCTCTGAAATGCCAATGAAATGCCACCAAACACAGGATGTTAAACTCATTTATGTATTTGTGAGTGTGTATATGCTTGTACGTAGGTGTTTACTTACATGTATTAAAGTATTTTTGAATTTTCTGCTGCTAATCTGTGTTGATTTCCTCCTTTACTGATCTATCAATTAAGTCTCGCTGATTACTCTGACACACAATCACTTGCAGAACTAATCTCTGAATTGATTTCTGAATTAAGCCTGATAAAAGTCTTACCAGATGACAGGTAAGTGACGGCAATGCTGTAGGTGACATAGTTCCGGTGAGATGGCAGATTCAAACTAGGCGCGCTCAAAACATTTTTGTATTTATTCAATTGTATTTTTTGCCAGCCTAATCAAAATATTCATGAAAGTAGGAAAATAGCGTTTTTTTAAAGTACACTCTGGAGCACAGCGGGGAGGATTTGGCCAGCCTGACAGATTTTATAGATCGTTGCTCTGACAAAATTATCATGGGAAAACTGAGAAACATGTCAACCCCCTCCACCTCTTCTAAAGCCAAGAGGCAGCGAAACGAGGATTCACCTGGAGCTATTTCATCACCGGGGAACGACTCAACGGACGATCTGATATCTATAGATAAGAAACGTAGTAGACCCATCGTAGCCGAGTTCATTAGCTTCAAACAAGGAGCAGGTGTCACCCAGATCTGATAGTAAAAAGGTCCCAAATGTACAAAAGATGTACAAGAAACTTGTGATCTATGGGAAGTGGGAGTGAATAAATCGTTATAGACCGTTTCAAAGTTTGCAAACGGTTTTGGTGGGCGGAGCTTAGCCTGGAGGCTAGAAGCTATGTTATCAAGTGACTGCTAACCATTTTTGGTAGCATTTTAGTAAATCAAGGGTTTTCAAGCAAGTGGTTCAGTCTCGAAACTGTCAGAGTATGTACAGACACTTACTCTACAGGACCGTGACAGCTATTTTAGAAAATTAGATGGAAGCAGGCTGGCTGATCCATACACCTTATGGGAGGGGCATGAAGATCTTTTGGGACTGGCGACAGTGGAGTGGGCAGACGTCTACATGTACCTAATCGAGACACCATGTGTGTACAGCAAAAAGAAACTGAAAGCATATAAATCACTGGGTGCTTACAACTATGTCATAAATGGCCACATTCAAATCATAAAATACATCAACTTATGTCTCGATCTTTGTGTGCTGCCATCTGATGTTTAGCATATTTGCGCTTGCTAATGCGCTGATAAAGGTAACGTTATATATCCAACATTTTCCATTATAATGTACAATTTTTTTAATTTGGACTCAATAACAATCACTTAACATTACATTTATCTTACCTGATATAAAATGTGCGCTGCAAACACAAGAATTGTCTCTGTCCTGTCCTTTCGTCTTATTGCATTCAGCTATAATTGTCTTAGTTTTTTTCCAAGCTGGTTCCCTAAAAACCTTTAATTTGCTGCCAGGAATATTTTTTCCTTTTATTCTGGCACCCAAACACACAACAAGATGACATTTTTAAGTCTTAATAACACTTCTACAGTGTTTTTACGTGCTTTCCTCTGTTTTTGCCGTAGTGACGTCACTACACAACAAGACACAAGAGTCTTGAGGAACATTTTTAACTCTTCTGTTTACTTATGGAAATACATATTTAATTACATTTTATTAAAAGTAATGTTATGAACTGTGACAATTTTACAGTGTTTAAACAAAATGCTACCTGTGCAGACTGAACCCACAAACTATAATGGCTGAAGTGGCATGGAAGAAGGAGGCCACAAGGATATGTTAAAGAGAATAGGGGAGAAATTAAGAAAAAAAAATCTACTCCCTTCTTTCCTGAGATTAAAATCTGAGTTTACTTTTTTTTTATAACTAATTTGATTACAATCTGCTATTTGCTTAAATTTCAGAAATTCACAGCTGAAAGAGAGCCAGGGCTTCCATTATTCATCGGCCTGTGATGAGGTAAAGCATCTATTTGTCATCACCCTGTCGTGCCTGAGGAGGTCGTCTTGGGTCTCCCACAATTGTTCCTCCAGTCCTTCCAGGTTTCATGCCACAATGGATATCATCTCTGAAGCTGCTGACAAGAGCCACTGAGGACAAATCCAACATTAAACTTTCAGGAGAAGAAAAAAAAAACACAAAAGCAGTTATTTAGATTAATGTTGTTTTATTCAGTTTCTCCTCACAGTCATATTTCAGTAAAATAATTCTGTAATAATGTCTCACACACACCCACACACACACACTGATTCATTGATTAAATCATGTCTCCTGCAGTCATGTTTCAGTCAAATGTTCTCTCCATAATAGTGTTGCTGGCCTACTTTTTGGCCTGATTGAAACCTAATGAAATCTTTTAATGAGCAGTCTCAGTGTGACAGTGTCTGGAGGGTAAAGCCGAATTCACACACCACTGTGTGTGTGTATTTCTCAGTGTGTTTGTTTGAACAGATGTAAGTGTACGTGAGTGCATATACACATGTGCTTAGTTCTCTGAGCATTTATATTTAAAAAAAGTCTTTTCTTTCTCTGCCAGACAACACACTCAAGACAGGATTAGCTCAAATGAAAGTGAACAACCTCAGAATAATTAAACATTTTCTTTCTTTATTATATTTTAATATGTTGTTTTCTATAAACCCTCTTCCAGTATTCTGCCTTGCTACAGTTCTAGTTTAAAATCTTTTCTCCACCCTCCTCCCCTTCTCTCCCCTTCCCTTCCTCCCTGCATGTAATTTTAGTTTTTTAAAATGTTTTCTCTGTCTCTTGCTCCCCACAGAGAGTGGGAGCACATAAGCAAAGAAGCTCTTATCCTCCAGCCAACGAGTAGATAAGAATAGGAATTATGGCGGCATTCACTAGAGAGATGGATGGAGGTAGCAGGCGAAGAAAGAAAAGGATTGAAAGATCCAGACAGGAGAGGGTGGGAGAGAGAAAGTGAGGTGGAAACAGCATGAGAGGAGGTGACAGACAAGAAAACACAAAGCTGAACTCAAAGAAAGGAGCTGTGCGTTGCTGCTTTTGGCTCAGTTGTAAATTTACTGAATTCCTGGTTTTTGGGTTTTTGTTTTTCGCCCCCTCACAGCTAGAAATCTACAGAAGTGGGGACTGATAATATGACTTCTTAGGCAGTTCACTTGAGGATGGAGTCCTATTTGTTCTCTCATCCCGCACATGTAAGAAAAAATATTCAGCATCTGATGAAACTTTGTATTGCGCAACACCAAAGAAATCAAAACAAGGCCAGTCATCTCTGAGGTCCCTGTGAGCTCTAATAATCTAGCAAGGTAATGCAATAACTTCAATAAGATCATCATAAAATGTGTCTGTAAATGGCGAGAACCGGTAAATTTATTCAGTTCGTGCCAGTTTATTCAGCACTTTGATTGTCCTCAAAGGGAAATTTGACTCTTTCACACAGAGGCAGTGAAAGTGTTTCTGATGTTCCACTTGAGATTCCACTTGTGATGATAGCTGAAGGCCAGCAGATCCCTCTCTGTGAAAGGTAGCACTTTAAGGCAAAGGACAGGATTCTGCATAACTAAATGCATAATTATACTGATGGTGAAACAGGATCACTGTCAGGAAAGTACAAAACAGAGAAGATGAAGGCTGTCATTCATTATGCAGATACACAGTCAACTGTGGATAGGCTACAAATTTGAGTAATTGGCTTCTTTTAAGCAGCTAACCTTGATATTCACATTTATCTAAAATAATTGCATATAAATAGATAACTGATTTAGGCATATTCTACACTTATGTGCATTTCAACCCTTTTCCATGTAAATGTATGGTGTTACATGGCACAGAGAAAAAGTTCAGGTTAAAGTACTTTGCATGTGTCATCCTTCTTTTGTTCATACGCCCTTTTCTTCTTTTCACTTGCTGTCTCCATAGTATTAGTCATTACAATAGCTTGTGTCGAATTAGTAAACACCTGGTTAGAAACTTTGTTCAACATAGCGAAAAATAACCCATAGTGTTTCAATTTGTTTTTGTTTAGTTGAATATATATAAGTATATATGAAGTGGTTAAGAAATCTCAAAATAACGTACATCTTTAATAATATCAAGCATCTTTTAGAGGGTCAATGTGGGCAGGTGCTTTTCCCTTCAGCCACAAGGCAAGAGGTGGTGTGCACCCTTGACAGGTTAATTACAGAGCTAACACAGAACAAAACAAAATCAAGCACACTCAACTAAGGTACATTAATTAAGATGCATGAGCTTGGATTGCGAGAGGAAAGGAAACCAATGCAGACAAAGAAAGAACTGACTTCTGCAGCACCATCCTGCTCTGTTATGATACATTTCATCCTTGTGCATTTCTCTGTTCATCTCTCTACCAGCCCATTCTAATACCACTGATGCTAAGAACAATATTACAAGATTTCAGCACCTCTTTAAAGATGATAAATCTCTTTGTCTTTTAACAGCTTGGATGCAACAAGATCCGTACAATGAAAAAAATGGAACACATAAAAGATATGTTCTGGTGTAGATCAGTTTAGTGGCCTTACCACCATCACATGCTGTTAAAGCTCATGTTTATATGCTGTTGGTGTAGATAAACATTTTGTGTTTGCCTTCGGTAGAAATGGTCCTATGCACTGGGATTACTAATGTTGTGCTGCACACATTCAACAACAGAGTTTTGTGTGTATCTCCTGCATATGCCCTCTGTATGCATAATGCCTCAAATAACCTACTATAATGGGGGTAATTATATTTGCTGCCTGTTAGGACTCTGTTTGTGAATGCATAACTAAAAACAGCTGTAACGAATGGATTTAAGAGCCAATTGCGACATTATATATTAGGCCCAGTCAAATTAACGTGTTATGTTAATGCATTAATAAATTAATGCTGACAATTTTTTAACAATGCGTTAATGCAGTGTTTTTAAAGTCTGTTGCTCACTGGCTCATAATGTACATACATAAAAACCACAGGTGTGTCAAGGTCTGTTCCCTTATAGACATACGTTTGTTATGATGTTCATATAGACATATGTCTGTGATATTTATATTAAAGCCACTAAAAGGTGAAAAAAAGGTTTTATTTGTGCTGTGTTTTTTTTATTGGTAATTCCAGTGGACAGTCATGTTTGATGTGTGTGAGTGGATTTTATTGTTTTATGTTTTGACATTGTGAAGACCTGTCCGTACATAAGTCTCGCATTAGGCTTCCCATTATATTTGAAATTGAACTTAAACCTAAATAATATTGTGTGACTGCAACACAGCCAACCAAGGTAAAAAGCTTAATATTCACTGTTTGTCTTCTTGTCCCCTCAGGTAACTCTTGTTTTGGGGGGCTTCTCTGAGCCTGCCTCTAAACACAGTTTTCCCTCTAGTTTATGTTTCTGAGAAATGACGACAACTGGGATGACACTAACGGCAAAATGAAATCTTCCTGTAGTTTTTCTCATTGGGAAAACAATATATAATATATTGAAATAACATTTGTGTTCAAAGAAGGAAAAAACCCAAGAGAACATGTAACATCTACAGATGAATATAAGAACATACAAAACACCACCAGATTTTATAAGACTATAATCGTGTATTTTTCAGGACTAAGCTTAACCATTCACAAGTGAGCACTGTAAAGAAGCAATGGGGACTTTAAGCAGATGGAACAACTACAGTGTCATTAAAGCATCACAAAGCATTCACTGCAACTGTTCCAACTGCTACGATGATGGTTAGATGTCTTTCAAAATCATCTAAGAGCACCTAATAAATGCTTGGATACTTAAATTATGCTGTTTGGTTACAACAGCAGAAAGAATAGTCATATCCTCGTGCCTGTGCAACCTGATGCATTGTGTGTGTTGCATGCTAAAGCCATCCCTTAATGAACCCAGAATAAGAGAGAAGTAAAAATAAAATAAAAAAACATTGAGCATGGCCCTTAACCCCCTTAACTTATCCCCAGGTGCTGAGACATGGCAGCCCACAGCTCTCAAAAATCTAAAGATGGGTAAATGCAGAGCCTAATTTCCCTATCTGGATTAATAAAGTAAAAATTATCATAATTATTATTTTTAATATAAAAAGCACAATGACCATTGAAAATACTATGCAGAACAAGTGATATCTGGTTCACTACTCCTCAAGCTGCAAATTACCACCTTTCCCTACTTTCTATTTCAAAGTAATTGTGGGCCAATGTAAACACTAACAAAATCTGGAAAATGTTATTTAAAGTGATGTTTATAAATTGATTCTAAATATGTATTCGTGTGGCAGACTGAGTAGTGAAAACATAGTAATTGTACAATGTTTGAGCCTGCAGATCAGTGTAGTTTAAAAAAAGAAAGTTGCACCTTTGCCTTTTTTTGTGTAAATCAAGTGTTTGTTGATATTATGTTAATCTGAAAAGCGCATGCATAAGCTGAGTGACTGGACGCAGAATCAAACCAAAAACCTTTATTGGCACAGGGGAAGATAATACACAGGTATATCTTTATTGTTCAGTTACAGCAGATCTGTAGATTGCAGCTGTTTTTACAATGCTTGGGACTCCAGTCACCTTTAAAATAAAGTGTTTATTACTGGCAACATAATTCCTGAGGTTATCAGAGCAGATCTGCTGACTTTTACTTGTGGATAAGACAGTCCCAGGGCACAAACATAGGACAGGCACGGTAAGTGCAGATTTAATTCTTCATGGCGTGGAGCAGCCTGCATGTCAGATAAGGCCACATGTCACTGTCTACAGCATGACATGAATGTGGGCTGATCTAGCCTGCTGGTATGGGGATTTTAAAGTAGTGTATGTATGTGAAAAAGACAAAAATAGATAAGTTATTTATCCTTGCTGTCACCTCAAATTCTGTAAAAACTGCTATTGTTTAGTGCTTTTCAGATAATATAGGGCTGCATGCCCAGTGTCCACAAACGTAAGTTGGTTTGAGTTATTGTCCCCAGAAGAAAAAATAAAGTTCATATCAAGTGCTTCAGTATTGTATCAAATATATAATCGTCTCTGCACTATTCACCCAGCATCTCTCCATTGTCTGATGTTGTGATACTGAGATTGACAAAAGAAGGAAGACTTCTCTTAAAAAGACAAATGTATCCACACAAAACTTATAGCAGCCTGTCATCCAGACAGCTTATATGTAAATGGAGACATATAAGCAGCCTAGATGACACAATGAAATGGATATAGGCCACATCAGGCAACAGTGTGATGGTTGCTTATCATCACACTGTAAAAACCTTGTTAATATGCTGTGCGTGGGTCGATCATAAAATGAAGTGTTTGTTTTCACCCCATGCACTGAGATTACTAATGCTGATGCTGTGCATATTAAGCAACAGCATAGGTAATCCTGTATGCTGCCTACATGTATTGATGCATAACAATACATATAGCGTCTCGTATTTCCCTCCATAACATGGATTAATTGTATTTGCTGCCAGCTATGTTACTGTAGATAAATTAAATAGGTATAATGAACAAAGGTGATAGCCCAAGGCAAACAGACATCCTTCACAAAAACGCAAATTATAATATAATCTATACATAAAAAATGTGTTTCTAATGACCCATGATTAACTGTTTATATACCTTCATAAACACAAATCGAATTATGTTGAAATATTAAACTTTGGTCAATTTTTTATATGTAATCATGAATCAAGTTTATTTCTGACTTGAATAATGAATTCTGACTTAATGAATGTTCATTTCATTACTGAGCACAGGTGTTACAGATGTGAGCACCTTTCAACCCTCCTTTTCATGTTTTCTGGAAAGTTAAAAAGTTTTAAAAAAGGAAAAAAGATGCTGACAATGCCCCTTTTAATTGCAGACTTGAGTTATGAAAAGCACATAATTGAATGAAAGGTCATAATAAAGCTATTATACATGAACCAACTGTCTCACTCAATGTTTGTCCAATACTTGTGCTTTGTCATCATATTTTGTTATAGTTTTTAACCTTGTAAATGGTGACATGCACTAAAATTAAAAGCAGTGTAGCAGTGCCTACTGCTTAGGATGAAGACTGCAGGAACTCCTAAAGCACTGGCTTGAAAGATGATGGTGCTGTCATCATCACAATTTGCTCGCACAATGACATATAAGGCAAACATAATTGTAGTTTATGCAACGCGTTCCGGTTCCCGTTTTGTATTGACCTCCGCAGCACGTCAGCTCACACTGAGAGCGTGTCAAACGCTACAAAGTGTAGTCCGTGTAGAGAATCTTGTGATTCTCCATGCCCAGGATAAACTTCTCGTCATCCATTATGAAAAAAAAAACACTGATTTCCTGACCAATTAATAATTTAATGTTTACATAGTTCAACAATCGCAAATCTGCATGGGTATTTTATGTTGAAATATACCAGATGCTTTACACAGCACCTGTGTTTGGTTTCTGGTCCTATCTGAACTGCTGAGTTTGACACGTTCTGGAAGCATATCCCGTCTTTTTGGATTCTATAAAAATTGCCTCGTGTTTTATTATATTCAATTCCTTTGATAATTCCAATAATGTAAACTTTGGTGGAGTTGTTGTTGCTGTCACTTGAAAGATTGGCAACCTGCTGAAGATCAAGTAGGAGAAGCCTGAGGCCAGATTTGACTTTGTGTCTCCAGGGTCCGTACCACTTTCTCTAGTCTGCTCACTTCCTACCAGCCCATCACTATGAAAGCGGGATAAGTTATGACACATGGCTCCCACGTAGATCCTCAAAGTTAAATTTATTGACATATCTGCACTTTGTTTCAGAAGAATTCTGCACCTCGAGACATGCATGCATCTGTGCATTATTTTCCATTTTTATTTAAAAGATGCTTTTAAACTTATTCACCATGGAGGTCCCTGTACTGCTGCTTCTTGCCATTGTGCTTGAAATAGCTATCTCTTTCTTTTCTGTTTCCTTTTAATGTATTTATTTTTTTATTTTTTTTATTTTTGTCATTGCATTTAATTAGCTTTTAGTTTCATTAATATAAGATTTTATTCTTTCATTAACAATTTTGGTTAAGTGAATTTAAATTTAAGGAATTTCAATTTCTATGCTGGCCTGGTGATTTGGAGGGATTGGGGAGAGGAGATTATGTGTTTTAAACTTCAATAAATTATATCTCCAATGGAAAAAATGCCCTTTCTACAAAAAGTTTAACTACACTTTACCCAGTGGTTTCCCCAAAAAAATAGAATTACCTTTGTTTTTTATGTTTAAATTGTATTCAGCTTTATTTGTATAATGACAGTTGAAAACAACAGTCTTCTCAAAAAGACAGTCCAATGCAATGCAACGACTACTCAATTACAGTTCTATTAACTGTAATACAATCAAAAAAATACCATTGAAATACATTTAATATAATTTTTTGTACAAATTATTATAACTGTGCTCACATACTGTCAGTGGATAAAAGGTTGTCTAGCTAATCCAATGGATTGCATCAAACGTTCTCTTCAATTCAGTCCCACATCCCAAGCGTACACAAGGGGGTGGGTGACAATGGTGAGAAAAAACTCCCTTTTAACAGAATTTTTTTTAAAAAAC
>JBAMHW010000022.1:6862408-6880570 GCA_037177495.1 Rhadinocentrus ornatus
AACTTCCTCCCCCCTTTGAGGTGGGTGGTTCGGGGGGGGGGGGGGGGTGTGTTTTGAAAAAAAAAAAAAAAAAAAAAAAAAAAAAAAAAAATATATATATATATATATATGTATTTTTATATATATATATATGTATTTTTATATATATGTATATATGTATTTATATATATATATGTATTTATATATAGAAGCGGTAAAAACCAAGTGACCTCCCATAACCCAAGCACCCCGTGCACTGTCACCTCCATGCCTTTATGCATGAAGGTGAGATGTGCACTTTACCTCAACACCACCACCAAAGGTCGAGGGAAATATAGGTCACCTGTGCAGTCCCAAACATAAACAAACATGACCACCACAATACACCTGAACCAATAGATAAACAGAAATATTGGCTCCTACAAGTGTTTCCAGCTTTAAACAAATGCTAGGTTTGAATTTGTTATAAGCCATTAAAGGGTACCTATTTCAAAAGTTCTCTCCCATCCAATCAAACAACCTTGAATCAAACACAAAAAAATTTTTATACATATATTAATAGAATATTAATTGAAATTTCTGCCAGGATTACTAATTTAGTGCTGAAATCAGGGAGAAGAAGTTCAACTTTCAGTCTTGAGTGTTTTTAAAGTTCAAGTTGTGTCAGCGTGAAAGACTGATTAAACACAAAGCTTTACTATTACCAAATCCAGAATGTCAGCGGAAAAAGTGGAAATAGAAAACAAAACCCTTGAAATAAAAGGGTTACATATGCTTTGCTCAAATCTTGTAAACACATGTAATTCAGTCTTGCTTTAACCTACAGTCTACTCACAAGCTCACATCTTCCAATGGATTTGTTAAAGTGTAATCTTTACACGTGTGAGGACTTCTTACTTTTTGAGCATGAGTATAGGCTCATTCCACAAAAAGTCATTTGTCAGTTATTGCTCTATCTGACAGTAGTGATTCATCTCTCAGCACATTACATTTTTCGATTTCACTATCAAAATGGAAAAAAGTATCAATTCTTCTTTAAGGATTTTCTGTTCTCATTTGAACTACAAAAATGCCTTTCTTCTCAGTGTGGACATAAAATCCACCCTTTTCACCCAAATCTGGCCCTTAAAAGTCTACCTGCATCTTTTATTTTGGCATTAAGTGGCATAGTAGAAAGACTTGAGTGAGCCAGTAAAGGGAGCATAAAACATTGAGACCATTAAGGCTTGTGTGATCTCTGGATCAACTTTCCTTTGGTATGACAGCAAATTGGACAAAAATGAGACTATTCAACATCTAGTAGTGATTACATACTTACATTCTCAGCTGATGTCTATGAAATATAGAGTAGCTTAAAGTAATAGTTTGTTACTTTAAAACCTTAAAACTTGCATTCCTGACTGGTTTGATGGCAGTGAGATTTATTATGTACATTTCTGGAGTCATCGATGCTCAACAGCATCCCGAGGCTGAGAAACCACACTTCACGTCACCAGCTGGCAATCCCAAAACACATGTTTTAAAAAACAGTCTGTTTAATGTGCACTGTGGCTGTTTCAGCAAAGAAACGCAAGTGGACATTATCAGAGGGAAAGTAGGAAACAAAGAGAGAAAGGGACAGAGCAAGAGATAAGACAAGCATCAACATAGGACTAACTTTATTGTCAGGAGAGATCTCACAATACAGATAGGATGCAAGGTCGATGTTGAACACAGTCAAACACTCCAAATCTATAAAGCACATGTAGACTGGTTGAGCAAACTCCCTCCAAGACCCTGAAGAAGGTATAGAGCTCGTCTACTGTTCCACAACCAAGACAAAAAACCACATTACTACCCCTCAATACAAAGTTCGACTATCCGACCAACCATCCTCTCCGGGACCCCAAATAGCCCTTACAAGGGAGGCTGAGGAGTGTGATCCCCCTGTATTGGGAGCACCCCCTCCAGTCCCCCTTTTTGAAGAGGGTTACCACCGCCCCAGTTTGCCAGTCCAGGGGAACTGTCCATGAACTCCACGCAATGCAGTACAGGCGTGTCAACCAATACAACCCTACAGCATCGAGAGCCTTAAAGAACTCCAGGCAGACTTCATCCACTCCTAGGGCCCTGCCACAAGGAGCTTTGTAACCCTCTCAGTGACCTCCGCCTCAGGGATAGAAGAGCCCACAACAGGGTCTCCCAACTCTGCTTTTTCGTCGAAAGACCTAACGGTGGGATTGCGGAGGTCCTCCCTCTGGTTTACTGGTTCCCTCTCCTGAGTCACCGGATGGTGGACCAGAATTTCCTCAAAGCTATGCAGAAGTCATTCTCCATAGCCACTCCAAACTCCTTCCATGCCCAGGTTTTTGCCTCAGCAATTTGGCTGCCTCAACAATAGAGGCACGGAACACAGTCCACTCAGTGTCCCCTTGCCTCACCCAGAACATTGTTGAAGCTCTGCCAGAGATGGGAGTTCAAACTCTTTCTGACAGGGGATTCCACCAGACATTTCCAGCAGACCCTCACAACACATTTGGGTGTGCCAGGCGTGACCGGCATCCTCCCCCAACATCTAAGCCAACTCACCATCAGGTGGTGATCAGCTGACAGCTCCACCCCTCTCTTCACCTGAGACATGCGGCCCGCAAGTCGATCATGTTTGAACTGCGGCTTAAGGCGGATTTATGCTTGCGCGACGTCTGCGTGCAGCCGGCTCCAACGTAGCTAATGCTGGTGAGTTTGCTTTCGCACTCGAGCGTAGGGGGTGTGCATCATTTTTGTATCTGTTGCAGTTTCTCCTCCTAACATAAAGGTGGCAGCAGGGGTGGTATCGGCCGGTAAACTCACCAGGTTGGAGTTATTTTGATGATTAACTTCAGTTCGGTAGGTATTTTCTGTTTTTAAACAACAATGGTGTCCAGTATGGTTCAGTGTCTTTATTAGTTTGTGGAAGAAAATGAATAAATAATTTGATTAGCCTCTTATCAACTTGATCCACTGGTTATTGTTTTAGAAACGGTGGTTACCACACAAATTTAGCCACAAGATCCAGATACCAGGCAACACGTGATCCCAAATTGACCAATCACAAGGGGGTACTTCCGTGTCAACCGTCTGAGCAGCAGGGGTGCATGTCAGATCTGGATAAGGTGCACGTCGAGCCTCCGCAGAGCTACGTAGAGCCTACAGCGGTGATGCGGACGCAGATGACGCACAAGCATTAATCCGCCTTTAGGGTGTCCTGGTACCACGTGCGCATGTGCACATGCCTGAACATGGTGTTCGTTATGGAAAATCCATGAAGAGCATTGAGGTCCAATGACAAAACACCACTTGGATTAAGATTGCAGGGCCTTTCTCCCAATCACGCTCCTCTGTAGCGCTGTGTTTGCATTTAGCCAGCCAAAGCAATGTCTAATCCATTAGGTTACCAGTTTAGGCATGCTAGTCAATCACTCTACAATGCTAACACCAGGATCTCGTTGCTAATAGACCACAGTTGAAGTATCTAGTGCATCACCGCCCTAGAAGTCGCCAGCTTAGAGAGGTTAGTGATCCTCTGTGAGTAGCTGCATTAGACTCAGAAATTATTGCTGATTTGTCCGCTACTTATCTGAGTACACTTCCAAATGCCCAGTTTTCATTGCAGGCTTATCAGAGATCAAAAGCTGGTTTCTGGTTGGCCCTTTAACTGTGCCATACTTCTGAATTTTGTCAGCCCAAATAAAACTGGACTTTAAAAATGTATACAAACATTTCGGTCTATTACACCCAGATGAAGTGGTAGGAACTGAAATGACTCCTACATGTATACATTTAATGAGATTTGAACTGGGCTGCACTTTGGGCTGAAGGATGCATTCTTGGGCTTTGACCTAAAAAGAACAGAAGAGTCGGTAGAAAGAAGAAGTAATTAACAACAGAGAATAATCACAAAGAATTAATTTATTAACTGTTAAATTGTCATTTCTTGCCAGCAGCTTGTGATCCAGAAAGATCTCAGTTCTGTTGCAGAGTCAAAAATTACTTTCCCTTCCATACCTGTATACTGGCACAGAGATGTGTTATTAATGTGCCTCAGTCAACCTATAGCTGATCCAGCTGCAGAAAGACTATATGTAAAAGATGGATTTAGTGACATAATCTGAAACTTGAAAGCAATAATAAAAAATATGTCTTACAGTGCAAAGGCACTGACATTCTCCAGATAGAGACTCTCTAGTCTTACATAGACACTCAGTCTATATAAGCCCATTTAAAAAGCACCAACTTCTCTCTTTATACATTTTTCCATTAGATTTACTTCATACAAGTAAGTAGTGTTTTGGCCCTTAAAACTCTAAACTATTTCTTGATGTTTTTTATGTACCTTTTCTTTTGTTTTTATGTTTACATGCATGTAGATCCTCGACTCTTAGTCAACAAACAGACTTTTTTTAGGACTGCTTCAGTTGTCAGATCATGAGGCTAAAATTATTTAAATTGAATGCATTAATAGACACAGCATTAATAGATACAGCACCATAAAGGCCAGCAATTTTTTTAACTGCACACACGCACACACAGACACACCCACACACGCACACACACACACACACATATATATATATATAAATAAAACAGTATTTATAACTAACAGCACTTTGTAGAAGTAACAAACAGTGACCAAGCCTTTTCTCTTGTGCATATCATTCTCTCAAGTCTTGACTTTCAGGAGAAAGAAAATTGCCATTGAAATGAACAGAGAACAGAATCTATTTACATGGACAACGGACATAAAAACTGAATGAATTGTAAACTTTACCTGATGTTTGTTTGGCATATTTCCCTGTGGCTGTTTTATTCTCCACTGTAGCAGAATCTGAGCATGTGAAAAGCGAAAAATGTTTAGTGACCTTTACTCAACAGTCAGATCTACTACATGTACAAAGTTTTACTATTTTTTCATGCACTATGTTTTCCTTGTGCTCCACTGGTTACAAAATATAGTCGGATTCATTGTGTTTTTGGCATATGTAACTTTTTGTGTTTTCATTGGAGAATAGATTATAAACAAATTAATCCTCCACATTATTGAATTTTTGAACGCTGCAACTGTTTGTGCAGATCTGAATACCACCAATTAAACTTGTGCAACAAGAAGAAGGACAGACACGTTAGTAGCTGACTAACAGGGAAATTGTTCTCCATCCAAATTTCTAAATGTCATATACGGACAATCCACATCCAAGAACTTCTGCAATTTTGCAGAAGCAGTTTTGATAAGTTCTTTCTCTGCTTTTGCATCTTAATCAGACTGTGTGGTTGATCAAAATTTAAACTCCTCAAAGCGTTTGAAGCTATTAAAGCACAACAAATTTTTTATAGCATGTTTTTTACATTTATTTATCCACTGCTTGTGGCATGGTATTTGAAGAGTGGTAGGGAAACATTATTATCAGCCTCCTAACATGACATTGCATTGCATGGTTAAAGTATGTAAATCCATCACTTCTAAGCAATAACAACCATCAAAACATGCAGGATCCGGCCAGACTAGCTAAACATAAAGATGTCACAGTGTAAAACATTTATGTGGGAGAACATACTGAAATGTTCCCTTACTAGAGCTCAATAACATCAGTGTACATGCTGGAGGGAAGCGATGCTTGTGAAACCAAAGAAATATCCCCTAATTAGTATTTATTCTTCTTTCTGTATATGAAAGCCTTCTTTTTGTCATTTAGCTGCTAGTAATGGATAAATTCCAATTTCTTACTCATATTGTTAAGGATTTGAATAGCAAACCAACAGGCAGCTTAATTTGTAAATGCTGGTTTTCACAATGGTAAGAACTCGATAGATGTCATCAGACAGTGCTGTTAGCACTCTGTGAAAGTCATTAGCTTCATTTACAGCGTTCACACCTCAGTGTGTGTGTGGAAGGTAATGAGAGAAAGGAAAAGAGAGGCAGAGTGTGTTTTGTGAGCAAGATGGAGAAAGGTAGAGAGGGTGAAATCATTAATTCCTGGCATTGAGAAGAGGGAAGCTCAGACAGCATGAGGAGTGAAAACAACACACAAACGCACACACATACACACAAAATGGTTTATATAGATCAACAGTGCCCCCTGTGTCCACATCATGTAATTGTATCAGTATGGATCAAAACAATAATGCCCCTGTACCTACATCCAGTTCTGCCTACTAGGCTCTTCTCTACTTCATCTCCTTTAAGCATGCTAATAAAGCTGTCCTTACCTGTCGTTTTTTTTTTTAATCCACAAGCCCCAAATTCACTGGAGAGTGAAGTAATATAAAAGTAACAGAGACACAATTTCTTCACCAAACTGAAGAAAACATCAGTATGTGCTCTGTGGTGGTGAGATGATATTAGATTCCCCGCTGAACCAACCAGGGGGGATATTCCGAGATGATGGAGATCTAGTCTGTGATGGGGAAAAAAAAAAAAGTGGTTTTGTTCAGGTGGTAGACTGACATGTGCACTCTACTGGCTCAATGAAAACCACATTTTCTTTGGACCAATCTGACATTTCCTGCCAGCAGCTTGTGATCCTGACATTAAATACACACACACACACACACACGTGCAATGGACCACAATGAGGTGGTTAATCTAGTGGTGTGACAGCTGAGGGCATTCGAGTATCTGGACTGCTTCCCTGCAGAGCTACTCTGAATCCCACCTTCATTTCCACTAAAATGTCTTTTTCAGTGACTAACATTGTGGTTGTGTTATCTTATAATTGATAACTGCTGAGTAGGATTGTGTCCCATGGCAAAGTAGGATGAAGTGCTACATTTATTAAATGCACATTAGTCTTTTTTTATACATACTCTGCAGCCCTGAAATGTTACATAGACTGGCAGATCTGGCAGGCTGTCCCCCGGAGCCTGTCTTCTTTATGGTTGCATGGTTGTCCCTGCGATGGGCTGCCAGGTTTCCATGCCCTGTGATGGCTGCTGGTTATCCAGGTCTGCTTCTGATCCTTGCAGGGGGTATAGTTGCGCTTGCATGTTTGCACCCATCAATATACACAACTCATTCCTTTTGTTTTGCACAAACTCGCATACACACACCTACACACACACACATATACTGTTATTCAGTAATACACTTGCTTATTATACAGTGACTGTGTTGTCCAGTAGGTTTAATCACCAATAGCTGATTTTCATATGCTCGCTGCTACATGTTGTTGTTACCTTTTTTATATCTTTCTGTCAATGCTCCTGCTGGTTATTTGCAGTGTTTTCTGACAGAGCCCGTAGGATGTTTTCTGCCAAGTTTCTTAGGGATGTAAAAGCTGATTGGATGGTTTTGCTTGTATTTTTGCTTTTGTTTTCTGTCTTTTGCATCTTTATCTCTGGTATCTTTGTCTTCTTTTTCTTCCCTTCATTCTCTCCCTTTTATTATAACTCTCCTTCTTCCTTTATTATACCTGTCAAGAGCTAAAATGTAATTCAGCAATACACAAATTGTAAATTAAAAAATAATATCTAAGTATTAAGGAGAGATTATATCCACAAAGCTTAATTTCCTTTATATCCTCTAAGCTCCCCCTTGGCAAAGCAAATGTGTTTAGCACAACATGGCAGCCAGACTCTAATTCTGCTTGTCATAGACAGGTTTAATTCATTTATTTATTTAATTTATTCATTAATTAATTTGTAAAATGTCTGGTCTTTAACTATTGGATGATTGAAAATTGTAAAATGGAGCATTTTAAAAGCTTGAAAAGATTTAGATAAAGTTCTCCTTTAAAAAATTCATGCTTATTATGTGAAACTGTCACACAAGTGATGCTACAAAATCAGAAGAGGCAGAAACACTAATGATTAGACAGATGCAGTGCTAATATTCATTCCACAGAATGAAATCTCAGCCCCAATATTGTCCAAAGACTGCTCCATTTTAAAAGTCAATGTTCCTGAACACGACTGTGTACAAAATAACAGGCAAATTATAACAATGTCATGTCACAATATCTGTATTGTGACACTACTGCATTTTGGACATGAGGACAAATGAATATTTCATTGTAATATTAAACTTTTGGGAAAAGATTATACCTTATTGACATTATAATTTTTAGAAACACCTCAATCAACAGTATGGTACAAATATCATTGTCTTTGAAAACCTTTGGAATATAATAAAATATTTTGACCAGATTTTTGACAGGATATAAATCATTTCTGTCCTGGTAATTGTACGTTTCAACTAAAATCTGCTACCAAATACCTCCAAACTACAGAAAAAGAAAGTTTTGTTGATCAAGGGAATATTTGTTGTTGAGGTATTGATAAGATGTGCCATAATATTTAAATGCATTATATTAGAACAAAATTCATTTGTATTGGTATGACATCTGTAGCACAAACACACACAAATGCAGAGACATTAATGGGGTTTTTTTCTATTACAGTGGCCTTACAGTTTTAATTAAACTTAGTCATCCAAACGTAATAACCACAACACACAAACAACTTTTAGGGAGGTGTGCCATGTAGTGCATGGCGGGTGGGGCTGCTTATGTGACCTCTTTCCCAGCACGGTGTGGTTACTGCCACTGCTCCTCAAAACGTGGGTGGTGCAGGCATGATCAGGATGGTAGCCTCCCCTAGGAGGTTTTCCAGTCATACTATTGGGAGAAGACAGCCACATTAGTAAAATCGATACCCATACAAGCAAAAGTTCTCAGAGTTTGCCTCTGAAAACTCAAAACACAGACAAACCTAGCATTTATGAGGCTGATATGTGATGGAAGAGGAATTATGTGATATTTATTCTTCAAAGTTTAGACAGATAGATCGGATTTCAATGTTTCTATCAGTTTGGTATGTTGTAATCTTTGCTCACTTTGCTTGTGTGATATGTTATAATGTGCTTCAAGGATTATAGAGAGACTATCCAGTGTCAAATGAGGCAGGAGAAGAGGTGGATGGATTGGAGCAGAGAAATCCATTTTCATACCGTAAAAGTGACCATTCTGAGGTGTAAATTCAAGTTTTAAAAAAGGAGTTGATGGACTGTCTCTTTGTGGTATTTTATTCAAATAATACCACAAACATTTCCTTATGACCTTTGGAAATTGTTTCAACTTGTAAAAAAATGGTATAATAGTTCTCCTATAAAATGTGGGTTTTCTGTGCCCCTAAAGTTTGTAATACAGAGTAACATATCCCTCTTATTTCTGCATTAATTATCTGTAGATCTTGCCTATTACTTCAAAAATTTAAGAATTGGTTTCCCAGCAGCTGCCAACCCCCATCGGAGTCTTTCAACATGAAGCCCACAGAGTCAAGCATCCATCTCCAGAGACCTCTTTTTGTTCTTTTTTCTCCTCTCGTCTCCATTTCAGTCCCTCTGCATGTCCTCCTTTCTTTTGTCTTTCCTCTGCCATTTTCCTTGGTGTGAGATGACCAAGGTGGAGGAAAGGTCACAAAATACCTGGAGAGCAGTGGGAGAGCAATAATGACTCTGTATGTGTGTGTGTGTGCGTGCGTGTGTGTGTGTGTGCATGTGTGTTCGTTTGTGTTCCCCAGAGACAAGCTCAAGAAACCCATTAGAAATAGCTTTTACTGCCCCCTGCTCCCTTTCTCCCTAAGGAGTATGCACACACACACGTGCAATTTTTATTTACAGGTACTAGTCTTCTTTTTTTTTTTCTTATAAAGATAACAAACATTTCTAACTTTTAATCAGCCTAACTATAATCATGATCCTACTGAGGAAAAGGTATTCTTATTATATAAGAAGAAGAATTTTCAGCATTCATGTTGTGAAAACAGAAGTCAAAGTAAACATTTGTTATGATATAAGTTGTCAGGAAACCACAAACCCTTATGTGTCGGTGGTTGTCCTCAACTGTAATTGTCCAGACATGTTAGGGGGAAGGAACTTTTTTTTTAATATATATGGGTCATCATTAATTAATTAAAATTATTAAATAATTGATTATAAATAATTATCATTAAATTCTTGTTATATAAATATGTATTGTCATTGTTTTGGAGAAAGATGTTAACTGTATGTTCTCAATCAAAAACAGCAAATTTATGTTGCCCATCACACCTATACTGTACCTGTAGTGTTTTCAGTCCTTAGAGAGCCGCAATCCAGCAGGTTTTCCACGTATTCCTGTTCTAATTAATGAATCAGTGTGATGGGCTGTTAGATCTATTTAATTTGACTCTGGTGTGTTGAAGCACGATTACATGGAAAAAACCTGCTCGATTGCAACCCTTGTAGGACTGAATTATGTAGCCCTGCACTATGTAGTATGCAGGGGTCCTACTTTGCACAGAATTAAAAAAAAAATAATAATTTTTTACTGAATTCATATTGCCTACATTAAAAAACAAGCTTTTCTGTTTTTCTTTTATTTTTGTGTCATAGATTAAATGAAGTTTAAGGCCTAAATATGTAAAAAAAAATTCCTGCGACATTCAGTTCACTTTCAGTGTGGTGCTTAATGTAATCTAAGAAAATAATAACTCTAGACAAAGTGTTCCTTCTTTCTGTTAAATGTTTGTCCCCTTTATAAAGCAGTAGTGATAGTTATATTTAAACACATACAAAAACACAAAAAAATAACTAAGAAACCTGTCTTTATGCAAAACTGGCAGATTTAGATGTGAGATACACATGCATCATGACCAAGAAACATGGGTATTTTTTTGTAGTTGGTATATTATTTTACATTTACCTTTCTGCATCTTCTAGCTTTAGATACTGAACACTCTGATTTAAAACTGTAAAACTCCAGCGCAGATTTGTCCTTGACGCCATCAAAGCATCAGTCCAAAACATGTACCTTGTCCTCACCCCTCTTATTGTTAAGGTGTTTGTGCAAAACTGTGGAGAGAGAGTGGATGTTAAACCCTCTCACCGGAAAAATTTTGTTGGGCTTGCATGTCCCACAAGTGTAAAGCCCATCCGAGACCATATATGGGGAAGAGGCAGCAATACAACAACTGGAAACTCCAGCCACGACACTGGCTGAGAAAGAAGATAACAGTAATAGGTAAATGTTGGGAGTGAAATGCAATGTAAATCTGATGTTAAACATATCTGAGGCTGAGATAAAGCTAAATTTTGGACAATTTTGACATTTCGGCTAGATGCATTAGCTCTCAAAAAGAGCACATGTCCAGGTAAAAGAGGTCAAATGGTCACCCTGCCTTACAATTTAAAGCTTGTAAATAATGAAGAACTGTAAAAGCAGGTGTACAATCCTCTCTTCCCAGCAGCATCTTTTTACATCAGCTGAGGCTTGCTGTTTTTTCCTGCTAATTTCAGAATAAAGTGTATTACAGTAGTTCAGCCTTGACAAGAGATAAAAGCATTTATGACCTTCTATAGATTGGGAAAAAACCTGATCTTAGAAAGCTCCATCCACTGTGCAAAACAGGCTGGAACACTGAAGTTAGTTGTGCATCAAAGAATAATTCAGAATCATTTATTGAGATGACATTGTTGATTATTTCTGAAAATCCATCTTTTTATTTGAGGATTGTTTGGGAACAATTTTCCCTTACCATTTCTGCGATGATGTGCTTTCCTGTCATAATTTCCAACAAACACAAAGTATCCAGAGAAAAAATTGTTTTGATAAAATCTGTTGCAGTTTTAATTTAGCTGCAGCTGTAACTCAAATAATGCAGCATATAACCTCTAAAAGCCTCCCTGGTTTCATTCTGGTTTACTGTTTATGAGGCAAAACCTGAAATTATTAAAAAATAAAATCTTGTTATATGATTGCTTAGGTTTAGGATTATCTCATTGTCCTGCAAGATTGTAACTTTCCTCTCAATTCAATCATTGATCTGTCTCCATCCAGTAATAATAACCCAGACAATTACAAGTGAGGCTATGACAATTAGGACCATTATGATTCATACATAATAGATTTGTGTCATTGTAGTAGCAAAAATTACCAAGAGTCTGGTATGAGTCAAAAGTAAACGTGTTTATTACAAAAGAGAATTATTGAGTACAAATTACTTAGAGTTGAGAGCAGTTTACTGACCCCTTGAGAAGTCAGCAGAGAACTCTGATGCACAAGTCTGAAACAAACAGTTTTAACACATCTGATGTTTTCCCAGTTCCCAACACAAGGCCAGACTCTAATAAAAAAGCCAGACTGAATGGCACCGCTGTCCCCGCAGTTTCAGAAGAGAATCAGTCATAAACAAGCTGGTATTCAAAACAGTTCTTTCTTATCCAGCAGCTGCGCGTCTTTAAGACGCTTCCAGTCCAAGGTCTACTGGGACAGTTGTCAGTCCGAACCCAAAACAACCATGCACCAAAACCCAGAAATGAAAGACTCACTTTAATGTGCTATAATATTCTGTACCAAACTGAATAAATCGACAGTAATAAATTAATAAAGAAAATAAATATAAATGAATATATGGGTGATTATTAATATGAGTAAATATTATGATTATATAAAAGTGATGATTATGATATGTAGTAAAATTACTTCCACAGTCACAAGTTTCCTCTAACGGGTTCCTATCTTTACCAGTCAATATGACTGTCGAAGGAAAAACAGAAAATGGGTATGCCACATAAAAAGTTTAGTTTTAATCTGAGAAATTACATGATTATCATGTCTACAACACTTTTAAACGAGCCAACATAATAGTGCTGTTTTTCATATAAATTGAATATATATCCCTTTCTCCCCATGCAGAGATAAGCAAACATCTCTTTTCCATGACTTAACTCAGAGAGCAGTATAACTGTGTGAGAAAACAACACATGTGGAGCAGGGATCCAATTTAAGGTATATTTAAAATTCAATGTAAATTATTTTCCTAAAATAAATATCTGAGTTAGGATGGGAGGCACTCTTTGATGCTGCTTTCCAAGAGTCCTTCCCTGTAAATCAACAAATTTGTAGTGAATTTTATTCTTTCCCTTTCAGTTTACATTTTATTAAACGCACCCAGTGGAAAACAAGGTTAACGCTGAAACGTTTTAATCATTGAAGGAAAAGTAAAGGATTCAAAAGGCATCAGAAGGATGAAAGAAATATGTAATTTTGTAGTCTGTTTTATGTGTTATCTTTGAAAACTGCTTCAGGCTAGATTTGACTTTAAATTGTTAATTAAAACTACAGTTACTTTGGTGATCTGGAGCATTTTCAAACATCTCTGTTAAATTTAGGTTTTCCAGAGCTGCAGAGACAAATCTACAAATAGTTTGCACTTTTTAACGAAATGTGCTAATTATATTGAATCATATCAGAGTCTAATATCAAGTTCTACTTAGAAACAGCAACAAGACTATAATCCAAGATCTGCACAAAATGCAAAAATATATTTTAAAAAAAAGGATTACTACAAAAATGCATACAAAAATTTGTACTCCACAACTAATAAGGTTTTAAAAGCCATAATAGATCCAGATTTGAAGATGGATACTTGTTTTATTGCCTAAAGTAAAAAGAAAGACCATAAGTCTAAGTATCGATAAAACTGTTATATTGACAAATTAAACAGTCTCTCCACACACAGAAAGAAAGATCAGAATCAGTTAAGGAAAGGACATAATATAGATGGCATGTAAAGGGTTTATTTTCAAATCCTTAAAGCATTTATTCAAACAGTTTAATGTAAAGAGTAAATCGTACCCCTCACACTATGCTGCTGCAACGTCTCTCTATCTGAAAACATCTTTAGATAATTGTGCTCGTAATAGTTGTCCAGAATAAAGCATCTCAACCAACACTCAATACTCTATCAGGAAAAATAAGCATTTACAATCTAAATTATAATTGCATACAAGAAAACTGAACTATTAAGTTGCTTTATTTGATATATAAAGGACAAATAAGCTGCTTGATCCACTCATATTGTCCGACCAACAGCGTGGAAAAATGATAATATATGAATATACACCATATTTTATAGTAATTGTGCAAAAAATTCAAGAAAACCATGAGTTTTAAGCTCAAGATGCAGCTTGAATAAAAACACTAAAATGTGCCAAAAATCCTTTTTTTTTTTTACTGTGCTTCCTTGATACTTTTTATATGGCTTAATAAATTGTTCAAGCCAAGATCAGTATCGGTTTTTACCATTTGTATGAAAGTGATTTTCAATTAAAAAAGTCAATGACCATTAATGAAATCCATGATTTTGTCATTACTGCTCACCTCTTCAAGCTGAACAAAAAGACGAACCATGTGTAAGATGTGGTTTACTCTACAATACATTAACTTGGAGTAAATATATTGCTGCAAAGCTTTTTTGGCCTTGATGATGGCCTTCAAACAATTGATATTGCTACAAACTTTATGTATCTGTGTCTCATTAGGTGGTTAAAAAAGAAGAAAAAAACTTCCAGGTGATGTGATTTAATGTTGAATACACCCATCATTTTCCTGATCTTTTTTCTTATAACTTGTCATTTTGAAAACCTGAGGATATTTTTTTTCTAGATAATTTGCATAAAGGCTTTAATTATCATAAAAATGTGTTTTTGTTTTGGTTTTTTTTCAGTTTTTTTACTTGTCCTGTCCAGCATTGTAGCAAACAGAATGATGGTCTGGCTGCTTTGTTATGCGAAACAAATTTGCTCTGCCAAAAGGAGCTTTATAGGTATAAGGCTCCTCTTGGTAATCTTTTTTCTTTTTTGTCTTTATTTATTTAAATATAGTGCTTTAACTTATTTAGTTAGTATTATGGAATTTGAGTAATCTTGCTGGACCCGACTGGAGGGGACAGAAGCAAGAACAAAAAAAAAGAGAAAAGACAGAAATGGAGAGAAGCAAAAAGAGAAGTGAAAAAAGGAAGTAGAGACAAAGATACAGAGAATAGAAGCAATGACCCTTCAATCCAACCCAACACCAAACAACCAACTGCTACACACCTACACAGAAACACAACAGAGAATCCCCTACAGCTTTTACATGCAAACTAAGCTGACAGTCATTTCGAGTCAATTTGATAGAACCAATTTATCCATCAGAATTGGGATTAAACAGTGGAAAGCCAAGGGGCTGGAGCTTTTCCTAGTCCATCACAGAACCAACACAGAGAGACAAATATTCAATCAGACTCATACTCACTCCTAGCGAGAGACTCAAATCAGCCTAACATGCATATCTTTGGACTGTGGGACAAAGTTGAGAGAGAACCCATGCATTGTTGGAGAACATGCTAACTCCATGCAGGTTTTCACCAGACATTTGTTAGTATATGAGAATTGTAAAATTAATAAATAAGTATGTACAGTAATAAATTATGTTGCTTTTATTGAGTGTGTTTGTGGTTTACTGGGAGCAGCACTGGTTTCCAGTCTAACTGCTGCAAAAATCCAAGACCTGTAATAGCACTCCTTCAAGTTTGGCTGCAGCAGTCTGTCAGAAGGTGCTCTGCAGGGCTTTCAGTGTTCGGGAGTGGTGTAGGGCAGTGAGGAGGGGGGCTGTCCTTAAACATAGATGAGAACTTAGCAATTATCTTCCTCTCTCCCAGCACATAAACTGGTTGGTCCAAGAGGCATCCCAGTACAGAGCTGTTCTGTACTAGAATGACTCAGGACAGTCAAGCCAGCAATGGATGCAAGCTGACAGACTGAGGAAGCCTAATGTTAATTGGCCTAATAAAGACAAATTTTTTTTGGCTAATCAATTAAAAATAATCACAGAGAAAACAAGGATGTCCTCTGTTAAAGATCCAGAAGGAAATATCAGCCACGACCCTGAAAAGATAAATAACACTTTTAGATATTTCTGTAAAACATTATATAAATCACAACTACACACTATAATGATAAAGTTCTTAGTGACATCAGTCTTTCAAAATTAAAACATGAAAACAAAATGGCCTTGGAATTTACCTCTTTCAGTCGATGAACTTCATGAAGCTCTCCAGGTCCAGATGGTTATCCAGCAGAATTTTACAAAGCATTCTGGACAACGCTGGCACCCACTTTCTACAATATATTAGAAATAAAGGAAAAACAAAAAATACCTTCAATTATCCGCTTAGATAATATTACTCTACTATTAAAACCAGGTAAAAATCCCACACTTCCATTCAGTTACCATCCAGTTTCATCAATAAATGTAGATCCTAAAATAATTAGCAAAGCTATCGCCAGAAGGATAGAAAAAAAAAACTTCTAATAATACATCCTAACCAAACGATCTTATTATTCTACTAACAATAGATTATTCTACTCTACATAATCTGGAATCCACAGTCCCACAGTGGGGAAGCGGTGGTCGGGGGGGCGGCTGGTCCTTATGGGAGCGGTGCAGGCTCTCTGACTTGAGGGGGCCGGTGTCAGCGGCTGCTGATCTTGGCCCGCCGGGGCCTGTGTCCCATGACCATGCAAAGGCTGTGGATGGGATCTTCCTCTGCAGCCCTCTGGGTGGGTCCAGGGTGGTCTTCATGATGGGGTGGCTGTGGTTCATTTTCCAGGATGGTTGCTGATCACCAGGGTCTCTGAGCCACATTATTCTGCCTCTAGCTTCCGTAGAGGCATGGTAGCATTTGCACGATCACACTCATCTCTGATCACTCCCCATTCCTCCTACGCCGCATGCTGACACAGTCACTGAGTTGTCCAGTGGGTTCATACACTAAGAGTTACTTTTGTGTGTGTGTGTGTGTGTGTGTTTCTGGTACTTTGGTTGTTGTGGAACATGTTTTGTTTGTTGTTTTTTATGTTGTCGTTGTCTTTGTTATTTTTTTAAGAACTCCTGAGGATCAGCTTGTTTTCCTGTAAAAGCTGTAGGAGATTCTCTGTGTTTCTGTACAAGTGTAGCAGTTGGTTGTCTGGTGTTAGTTTGGATTGAAAAGTCGTTGCCTTCTGTTGTATCTTTGTCTCCTCTTTAATTTTTCTGCTTTCCTTTTTACTTCTCTTCACTATTCTCACTATTCTTCTTTTTTTCTGACCCCTCTGGTCAGTTCTAGCAGGATTACATTAATTCCATAATTCAAAGTAAATAAATAAGAATTTTTATTTATTTTTTTAAATTAAGAAATCAGCTTATCAAGAGGAGGCTTATACATGTGTAGATCACCTTGGCAAAGCAAATTTTTTCAACACAACACAGCAGCCATTCTGCCTGATGCTGGACAGGACAAGATAAAAAAAAAAATCTTTCCAAGCCTGAAATTGCAAGGTGTCTGACAATTAAATTTTACCAATGACACATATACACCATGACTTAAACCCTGCCTAGCTGTCATGGGGTCTATTTTGATCAATAGAATCAGTTGTAACACAGTAACCCCTAACTTTGAACCAACTTTAAATATTTTGTTATCTATATCTTGTTTTTTCAAGATAAGATAAATTATCACATTTTCCTGAGAAAATTATCCTCGTTATCCCAAGATAATGAGAAAATCTTGAGATAACGATTAGAAAAAGAATAATAGCCTAGCACGGCCCCTCTCAGTTTCCATAACTAAGAACATGTTGTGGTGGATGGTTAATTGGAGCGGATGGGTGCACAAGGGAACTGAATAATGCTGCTACTTTGGGATGGTAGTGGATAGTGAAAGTGGGTAGTGGAAGTAGCGGATAAATCGGATTTTATGAGAGAGGGCAGGAATTGTAAGAGGGTCTTAATCTGCTAATTTAACTCTAGCAGGCTGCACTGACAAAAGAGCTCATTTTGTGAATTTGTTTATAGCAATGTGCAATACTGAATGTAAAAGAAAAAATCAATAATAATGAACATTGCAGGTGCTTTCAAGTATGCAAAATTGTCTTTTAAATCCTCGAGATTAAGCCCTTTTATTGGTCTCTACTGAAACCAGTGTTTTATTCTTTACTATATTATTAATATTTGAATTACTTTCTACTTTCTGCATAAATTTAAACATCTGTACAGGTAATGATTTCTCTTTTCTGTAGACCATGAATGCTCTGAAAACATAAAATCTGGATTTAAGTTGCGTTATTGCTCACATGTAGACAGAAGCTTGACTTTTGGCTCAGGTCTCTATTTACCAAGATAGACTGTTTCTTGCTCAGTTTTAAACATCACTGAAATGCATTACCTCCTTCACTTGAGGGAATATATTTATTTTTTTTATTGTTACATAACCACTACATCCACCTCCTTTTTTGGAGTCAGGTACTAACAGTCCGTAGTCACAACCTGTTCATAGACATAGATATAGACATTGCACAGAAATGTATTCTTTCATATCATTTCATACTTG